>CP025648.1:2062433-2133301 GCA_003576665.1 Ipomoea trifida
AAAATTAGGCCTGGGCCTGCTATGGAAATCTAAAGCCTGGGCCCTGGGCCTGAGCCTATATGTAGGCTTTTTTTTAGGCTCAAGCCTGAGCTACAGTTGGCCTGGCCTGGCCTGAAGCCTTTTTAAAAGCCTATTTAACATATAGGCCTTTAAAAAGGCTTCAAATAGATCCTAAATAGGCTTTGAGCCTATTTAAATATGCTTGAATCTATTTAAAGCCTACATTTTAAAGCATTTTTAAAGTATACTGTAAAAATTTACAAAAAATACCTAAGTTTCATATTTCATAATACAATATCCAACATCACAAGTTTAATAAGTAAAAGTTCGTATACAAAATTCAACAATGCATTGTTTACTAATTACTACAAATTTATAAATCTTGCAATCAATTACTAATAGGCTCATATTACATTAGTATTACTACTTTACTCATTGCTAGTAATTGTAAACACTAAATGACTAGCAGAATTATTGCTAGTAATTAGTAATACTAATTATTAGCAATTTAGCATAATAGCAATAGTACTAGTAAGTCGTATTAGGGTTGTAGGTATATATATATATATATATATATATATATATCCCTCCGTCCCATTTTGGTTGTCTGGTTCGTATAAACGAGGCTTGACTGAAGTTATTTTTAATCCAATTTTTCATAATATTAATTTAGTATTAATATATTAAATTTATATATTTAAAAAAAAAAAAAAAAAACTTATACAATTGACCAGAAAAGATTGCCGAAGTAGTCTCAATCAAAATAGGATTTGTAATGCTATGACATTAATTTGGATTCGGATCAGGTCGTTATTGCAGAGTTCGACTTTTAAGTTAATATTTGGCCTAAAACTCTTTAATCTGACACATTATAAGACAAATTCGAATTCAGATCGTCATAGGATTTGCCCCTATTCGAGAAGGGTATGGACTAGAACTCTTTAACCTAGCACACTATAATAGTAATTCAGATTTCGTTCAAGTCGTCATCGGCTCATCGCACTGTTTGACTCTTATACGGAGAATGCTTGACCTAAAACTCTTTAATCTAGCACACGCCTAAATTAACTAAATTTAGCCTAATTAACCCCAACCAAAATGACTAAGGATACAAACTTGTAACCACAAAATCACGAGTTCAAATTTCAATCTTATTGGTTTGAGCCAGTCAGTTATGGACAAGGTTTACGCAGTGCACACTCTCGAGCAGTGATTACCAGTTTGCCCGTCACCCCACAAATGTATCCTTTATGAATGTACCAAACAATGCAATCAGAATAGGCCTTCTGCAATCCAACAAAGTTTTTTACATTTCTCTCCCACTCAAATCTCTTCTGGAGTTCTGACTTCTGATGCATTTACACAATCTAGTTTCAGGAGCAGCATTTATATATGGGAAACAAAAAAAAATTGCAGACGAAAACGATAGAACAACATAACATGAGAAGCATGAAAACCGAGGCTACTATACTATACATCTCGTAATCCAAGAAAAGTCCCGAGTTGAACCCCATCTGTGCAGCTCGTGTAAGCTCGTCATTGCAATCTTGCATGATGTATACAAGATTCCAATGGACGACAGATGTGGTCTACACAAGAATCTCTCTTAAGTTGTAACCCAAACTTCAAACGGAACCTCAAAATTTCTCGTTGTGTCAAACGTCTTCTCGTTGTATAATCGGGGGAGAAGGAGGCGCCATAGGATCATGGCTACCTCCCGAATTAGGTTCATTGTCTATAGAGGGGAAGTGTCTACCTGGACTGCGATTTTCCATTGCAAATCTGCTCGGACTTGGTGTTGTACTTCTCGGTTTTTGGTCTCGAGGAGGGCTTGGACTTGACCTAAACACACCATCTTCTCGGGGCAAAGGTGAAATGGGAGGCTGTTCGCCATTATCGTGTCGTTTCTTGTAGAACTTATCCTCCACGATGTCGTATGCATTTCCAGTCCTCACTTCCTGGGCGAGAGAACACCAGCAACAGCATAGCCATAGTGCACAATCGGCAACAGATGATTTACCACAACACGAATTATACGAAGGCAAATTGTATCTTTTCCTCATTTGAATCCTCCAAAAGCCACCATATAGTAAACCGAAGGCACAAAGGAATATTCCCGTAACTCCTAACGCCCCTCGGACAGTATCATTGTCAATGGTCCCGGCAGCCAAATTGAAGATCCAAAACGGGGCCATACAAAACAGGAGGAAGGTTGCGATATGAACATACATGTTCCCGAACCCAAGCCTTTCCATATTCCATCCAAAGACACAGAATGTGCAGAACAAAGAGAGGTATGCTAAAGAAATGTCATTCCAAAAGTCGAGAACGCCTCCACTCCACCGAGGGCTAGCCTCGAGGTTCCTCCCTTCATCCGATGCAAACGAGAATTTCTTCTCCAAGGATTTTCTCCTCAATTGGCCCATCCTGCTACTTTCAGCTATAGTAAGTTGGACTTGGGCTTCCTCATCGCCCTCAGCACTGTACTCTTTCCCGAGAGGGCTAAGCATAGCGTAAACACCCGCGAACGCAGGCGCACCGATTGCAACAGAGATACATAGACCTACCCCAATAGCTGGGCGGTCGGATCGCTTATACCCCCAGTTAAGCCCACACAAGGCGTATTGAGCGAAACAGTTGAGGTTGAGTAGCGAAACAACCACCATCATGTGAGCCCACTCGTTAGGCTTGTAAGTGCCGTTCTTGCAGTACTCTTTTCTGAGCCTGGAAATGTCTTCGGGCTTCCACCGTATCAAAAGTACAAGGTGATACAATCGTTTCGGGTGTTGGTATAGACACATCAGAGTAAACAGCGCATTAAGGATTTGATTGTTCACTTCAAACCAAGCATCTCTCTCGGATTTCTTAGGGAGGGCATGGTTCAACATTCCCGTCATCACGAGGAACAGAATTGCGCCAGAGACAGCTACACATACGATCCAAACAAGAAGTGCCATGTTCAGTGGATTCCTTATCCATTCTTTACAAAGTTTCTTAAGAGACATCCAATCAATTTTCCGCGAAAAGAGCCTATGCAAGCGCTCACGGATATGACGGCTGCCTGAAGAGGGCACAGCGCGAGAAATCTCATCCCTTTCCTCGGCAATCTGCTGAAACTTGGCAGACGGAGAAGCCAAATTCCCAAACTTGAGGAACTGCAGCCTCTTCGGAATAGAAATAGAGCCACCTTCGAATCGTTTTTGAGGGTTACCATCACTCACGAGCCCTCTTTGAGACGAAGAAATGTGCAGAGCAGTATTCGAATTACTTTCCAAAACCTTACCATCATTTTCACTAACATCAGTGGAACCCATCCTTTCTTCCTACAAATTTTCTTCAGCCCAATTCTTTTTACATAAAAACACTATACTAGGGTGACCATTTTCTGTGCATTTCCTCTTCAATCTGCAACTCACAATCAGAAAGCTTTAAAACAACACACAATTATTACCAATCACCAGGTCCACTCAGAGAACCAATAGCAAACTAATAAATGGCAACCCTATAAAAATGTCAGGAAACAGATTTCATGACTGTCCAATCTCTGAACTTTGTTCCCCAAAACTGATATATGACAGAGAGAGACAAGAAAAAGACTGCTAATACAGTACATACAGATTCAACTCAATCAACCCAATAATAGCAATCTTAATTAGAAAAAGTCAACAAATATGAACACAAAAAAAAAAAATCATAACAATAAACAATTAAAAACACCTTATTCATGAAAATCAAGACAGAAAACTCAAACTACTGAGTAACCCCTAAGCTGAAGAGGGCAATAAAACTGGGGAAAAAACAAGGTTGATGGAGCAGATACCCAAAGAACATCAGAGTGATAAGATCAATCAATCATCATCAATCTGAACCAAAGATTGAAACTTTATCTAGTTCCCCAATCCATTGACCAATTTTGAAAGATTTTGAACCCAGAATAAGGAGCACTAAAAGAGCAGCTTTTGGTATGCTTTTACGTTTCTTTGATGGGAAGGAAAGAGAGAATCACATAAAGCAAAGCAAACAAAATTACAAAAGACAGAAATTAGGCATAAACAGGAAGGCCCAAGTATTAAAATGAAAGAATCGTGGGTAGGAGGGAGTTTTTAGTTCATACCATTGACTGTAGGGGAGGCTTTGGGAGAGAGATTGTTGGGATAGCCAACCATGGGAGACGGGGGGAGGCTCCACCACAGCCAGTGGTGCACTTCTTATTATATTATACTCCGTGTATTCAAAAGACAAGGATACAAATAGCAACTGATTTTTGAATCTTCGATGAGTTGGCATATGAACGGTGATGATTATCCCGGAGGCTTTTTATTTTTTATTTTTAGAACTCAATCATTTATAAGTAGCATCAGTTATATACTTTCTTAATTTATTTCAGCCCAAAAAATCAATACTCCCACCACTCCCGGAAGGAGACTAGGTTGTAATTTTAATTATGTCCTATTGTATTCATTCAATTCAAACCTATCTTAATGAAGTTTGAAGATAAAATATATTGTCTATCCATTAAAGAGTATATGCCATTGTTACATTACTAATAACCCAGTGGGGTAGCTCAAGTGGCAAGTGAGCTCTCTTTGTGGGGAGGAATTTTGGAAGAACTCGGGTTCAATTCTCTCGAGTGACGATTCTCCCTGGGCCAGCTCCCGTGCCTCTCGAAGCGAACGTGAGTGGACCCCAGACCGTTAAACGGACGGAGAGAAAGACCTTGTACATTTACCAAAAAAAAAATTGTTACATTACTAATAAAGATGGGAAAAAAATTAAAACAGTTACCATTTAACAGCGTAGGTCGGTTTCAATGTGTTATTCTAGAGTAGACCAAATAAACAAATTGATTGATGAGTGGGTGTAGTTAGTTGAAACCTTTGTTGAATACGTTAAACAAAGTCCAATAATAGGATAAATTTCATGGACAGGTCGTTGATACCTAGCACCAAGAATCATGTTTTTTTGGTAGGCATAATTCATTTTGGGTTCAAGATTCGATCGGCCAATACAGTTGTGTTGCAATCATGGACCATAATTTACACAGCTATGTGGACTATAAGTAAAAAATATATTTTTAATATACTAAAAATATATTATTTGTGTATGTAAAATACATTATTTGAGTGTTGAAAGTACGTTATTTGACTTTTTTTTTCTTTTTTTCTTTTTTTTTTTTGAGTATACTCAAATCTAATAGCTGGGTCCTGCTGTCATATTCCTTGACAACATCAATGATCTTTGCAAATTGCCATATATTTAGTTTTCTTTTGAGCCGTGTCATTTTCAGCCCAATAATTTATCAATCAAGGCCTTATGGCCTTTTGAACTTATTTACGGGCCAAAGCCCACATGCTAATCCAGTTGGGTCATTTTGTTTGTGTTTTTTTTTTTTGTGTTAAGAAAATAATTAAACAGTGAAGATGATGAAATATTCAGCCTTAATTGTCATAAGAGCAAGGGCATTGCAAAATTTTGGGTGACAAAAATCCAACCAAAATTTTAAACTATTGGCCTTGCTCTAAATCCTATTTCTTAAAACACAAGTCCGGAGAGGTTGGATTAGATATAATCGCGGTTTGATTTCAATTCGATGGGGGGTTATGGTTCTATCTTTTAGGGGATTAAAATTGAAATCTTGTATGAAAAGGTTCAATTTTGGTACCTCTAAATTGATGGTTCAATTTCAACCTTTAATTATTATTATTATTTTTTAAAGAATAGCTTTATTATTTCTATTTTAAAATTATCCAAGTTCAAAATTTTAATATTTAAAAAAAGAAATCTAAAACAACTTTATTACCAAACATTAGAACTTTAAGTTAAATAAAATGATTTTGATAATTTTGAGATTGAACTTCATTTAAAATTTAAGGTTTTTTTTAAAAAAATTGAAACTAGAATCACACGATTATGAACTGAAATAGACAGTTTAGGTTTCTATATTTTAGAAACAATAACCAAAACCTGACCAAATTAAAGCTATCCATATTATTTTGATTTTAATTGTGGTTCTATAGTACCCGATTATATTTAAATTAGACGATTTGACTAAATTGTGATTATTTTTAAGTATAACTTATTCAGTACATATTTTTGAATAGTGATTATGGTTTTTTTTTTTTTGGAAACATTATGAATTTCTTTTGTAATCCAAAAAAAAAGTGTATCACACGTTACACAAAAATAACAAATGTATTGATTGCTTGGTCAACTTAAACTAAGTTTGCAATTTGGAGACTATGGAGGTGTTTGGCAAACGGTTGATAGCTGGTTGATTTAGCTAGTAGTTGATGGTTGATTGCGTTAATTGGTTTAACCAGCTGATTGTATAAGCTGGTTATAAAAAACTGTTTGGTAAATTAGCTGTTTACTAGTAGCTGATTTAATGTAAAATGACATTTAAGGGTATGAGTGTATTGTATTATTTCAACCTTTAAATATAACAAGAAGATAAACTCTTATTAATAAATAATTATAAAATTTGGATATCATCTATACTCTTTTTAATGACATAAGTTAATTATTTTTGTTTATTTAACTCTTATTAAATTATATTAGTATTCTAAAACAATTTTTAATACGTATTTATTTTCTATTATTATTATTATTAAAAATGACAAACACATTACCCGTTTATTATTATTATTATTATTATTGTTGTTGTTGTTGTTGTTGTTGTTGTTGTTGTTGTTGTTGTTGTTGTTGTTATTGTTATTATAAAATAACAAACACACCACCCATTTAAAAGTAAATCCCATTGATTTCAAATGATAAAATAGTCAATATACCCATTGTTCCCAACCAGCTGATACAAAAAGCTACATTCATTAGCTTTTTAATTTTCAACTTATTGGCCCAATAAGTCATTTACCAAACACTTCAAAATAACTTATTGGTTGATTAAAAAGCTAAACTTGATCAAATAAGCTAAAGGGGGTGTTTGGTTATTGGTTTATAAGCCAAATTTTAGCTTATTTGACAAAGTTTAGCTTTTTGACCAACCAATAAGCTATTTTGAAGTGTTTGGTAAATGGCTTGTTGGTCTTGGCTTATTGGGTCAATAAGCTGAAAATTGAAAAGCTAATGAATGTAGCTTTTTGTATCAGCTGGTTGGGAACAATTGGTATATTGACTATTTTATCCTTTAAAATCAATGAGATTTACTTTTAAATGGGTGGTGTGTTTGTTATTTTATAATAATAATAATAATAATAATACCCTTAAATGTCATTTTACATTCAATCAGCTACTAATAAACAGCTAATTTACCAAACAGTTTTTTATAACCAGTTAATACAACCAGCTGGTCAAACCAGTTAACGCAATCAGTCATCAACAACTAGCTAAACCAACCAGCTATCAGCTATAAGCTATCAGCCGTTTGCCAAACACCCCCAAAATTTGATTTATAAACCAATAACCAAACACCCCCTAATGCCCCTATATAATTCTTGATGAGTCATCGGATAGTCTCATGAATTTGATAAGACCATATGCTCGAGACAGATGGACCACGCAGGTCAAACATTTATTAGAGTGCCAGACAACTTTTGGTTTTCTTTTGTATTGCTTTCTTTATTGGTGTAACTTTCATTCTTACGTATGATGTTCCAAAAAAAAAAACAAAAAGACAAAAAAAGAGGAGGAAAATACGTAGGCAAATAGGATCAAGCCGATTATATATAATTAATCATCACAGCCAAGCACCTTGTGCTCAAATGACATGTAGTGGCCTCCCTCAAATGAAAGGTCATGAGTTTGAGCCTCAGTGGAGGAGATATCGAAATTGACTCTAAAATCATCACAATGTTCTCCTGTAAAATAAATTTATTAAATTTTAAAATATTGGGTGGAGTCGCCAGTGTTACAAAAATCGCGCCTAGATGCTAGGCGTTAGCCGGCCGCCTAGCGTATCACCATTATCGGTGGTCTAGGCGACTGGTTGGCTAGACGGCCAACTAGGCTGCCTGAGCGTTGCCTAAGTCTCCTAGGTTGTTTAGGCGTTAGGTGCCTCCCAAGCGACTGAGGAGCACCTTGTGATTTTTTTTCAACCATAGTAGAGACGGGAGACAACCTAGTCAATCTGGTCAAACAATTGACTTGATAACTATAAGGTTTCAAGTTCGATAGTTATAGATGACCTGAGTTATTTTATCACAATGTTAGTTTATTTCATTGTGATCTTTCACCGACTAAAGTTACAATATATGTTTCACTCAGAATGTATATTCAGATAGCGATTACGAGCATTTTTTTTTTAATTTTAAATCAAATTATTAGGTGAAGCATGGCAAAATAATTTTGAAAATCTGTTCTAGTATTGGATGCCCCACACTTGTCTGGTAAAGCTTTACTCCGTATTTTTTTAATGATTGGTTTCTATCCAAATCCTTACTGCCAACTCAGCATGTTCCTGGTTGGTGATATGCTCTAAAGATTTGCCACTCGAACGGTTTCTAATCTCCACCTAACTCCAACAATTATTTAAGGATATTACTTAACCTTCTTGAACTCTAATAATTTGAGTTTACGTAGTTGATAATCATATTCCAAATGAGTTTGAGTGGGTAAAATAATAATAATAATAATAATAATAATAATAATAATAATAATAATAATAATAATACACGTAATGAATTTGAGTAATAGTAAAAATCGACACTATACAATATACACAAGAATTAGGCAAATTATGCTATGGAACTGGAATCCATGTAGTATTTTTCGTTTATCTTTTGTCTATTAGTAGTGGCGGAGCCATGATTCAAATTCAGTGGTATCAATGTATTAAATTTAATATTACTTTCAATAATATAGAAATATAAATATAAATTAAATTTGTAGTATTATATTTTGAGAATTAAAATTTTACTATTTATATGTTGACCCCTATTATATATTTATTTTAGTGCGGTGTATTATGCATATGTAACGCTCCCGAAAACTTGCAGTAACAAAGAAGGGAAAGAGCAAAAATAGAGAGAAGAAGAGACTATGGTTTAGAGAGAAAATAGAGAATGAGAAGAAGAAAACAAAATTGCATAAATTCCCAAGCATAAATCTCCCATGCAACTTCTTAGCATATATATAGCATGGTTGTAAAAATTGTTAGGCACTTGGGGGCGCCTAAACAGCAATTAATTGGCATCTAGGTGCTCACGTGTTTTTTTAATTGTTTGTGCTCTGTTTAACTTCCTTAGCTTTCAACTGCCTGCATCGAATGACATTGTTTTCTTGAGTTAACCACCATTTTGGTCCCTCAATTGTCAATGTAGTTATAGTTTTCAATTTCAACCAATTTGATTATGAAATTGTTTAAAATCTCGTCAATTAAATCCTTTCAGGGACTAAAAGGGTGATTTTCACATTTAAAAATTTCATCAATTTGATTTTTGAAAGGGTTTAATTTACGAAATTTTAAACAATTTGAAGTTCTAATTAGTTGAAATTGAAAATTAGAAACTACATTAACAATTGGAAAACAATTGAGGGGTAGACTAAAATGTTTATTTCCCATTGTTTTCTTCCTTCAACAATTCTTCTTTTATCTTCCACCTTAAATCTCACGTAAAATTCACTTTTAGCAGTAAGATGATGGTTCGGTTGTTGTTACAATCATTGAAAGTTTGTGTGAAAATTTATGTTAAACGCATTACATAAAAGTATGCAATTTGATGTTAAATCTAGGGGTGGGCATTTTGGTTCATTTAAATCGAACCGAACCGAACTAGTAATACAGAATCGAATGGTTCGGGATTCTTTTAAACCGAATCGAACCGAACGGTTTAGTAAAAACTGAACCGAGCCGAACTTTGTTAGATTTTAATAATAACAACAACAACAACAACAACAAAATTAATAATGATAATACTAATAATAACAACAACAACAACAACAACAACAAAAATAATAATAATGAAGTAAATCTAAGTCCCTTGACGCCTGCTTTGTCGTTTAATTCATATTCTCACTGGTATCTCTTAAATTTTTTATTTGATTTCTGTATAGCTTGTTGTCTAGTTTACGCTTTTGTTGTTTGGTGCAATTGTTCTTTACCTCACAATTAGTACTTAGTAGTATGTTTGGACTTTGAATTGCTTGGATATGGATAATGTGATAGTATATTCGGAAAATTAGAAAACGCTAAAATTTGAGACGTAAACTGAACTGAATTAAATCTGAACCGAACTCTAATTTTAAACCGAATGGTTTAAAATTTTTAAAATCGAAAATCGAAATTGAAACAACAAAAAAAAAATTGAAACCGAAGCCCGAAATGTCAACCCCTAGTTAAATCTCTCATTAAGTGGGAGGTGAGTTGACTTAATTTACCACTATACCTGTTTTAGCCGTCGGAACCAAAACCTCATATTTACGCTACTAACAGTAACACAATGGCTGCCCGTTTGCCAAAAAAAAAAAAACAAACAGCTGCCCTCGTTTTGGAGAGGACAAACCAAATTTGAAATTGTGCATTGAATAAGCCAAACACATCACGTGTCTCTGCCTGGCTTGTCACTATGATGTGTATATATTATACAGAGTATTCCATTTTCCTTGATTTTATATATTTATTTATTTCTGAAATTTTTCACGTAAAAACAAAAACATTGCGTTTTCCACTATTTACACCACGACAAGGGTAATGATGGTCATGTATAGTACTATAACAAATAATAATTTAATGACCTCAAATACTTAATTCCTAATGGATGGAGTGTTGCATTTTATACTTTTTTTTTTAGTGGTGCATGACCGCAAATTATATTGTGGACCATTGCATTGTGGACCATAATCATAGCTGATACTGCAATTGTGTTGAACGGATACTGCGGTTGTGTTGAAAAGATATTGCAGTTGTGTTAAAAGAAACTGCAGTTGCACGGAACATAGACCATTCATCCGTTCAACACAACTGCAGTATATGTTCAACATAACCGCAGTATCCTTTCAACACAACTACAGTTCCAGATAGATGACGCGGCCTCTGTTTCGCGCAATTGCAGTTTCCTCTCAACACAACTGCAGTATCCTTTAAACACAACTGCAGTATCAGTTCAACACAACTGCAATATCAACCATGACCCATGATTCACAATGCATTGTGGACCATGGTACACAGTATAACCACTGGTGCATGACTGGTGAGGTGAGGTTTGAGTCTTATTATTATAGATTATAGATATAATATAATAATTTGGAGTTCACTCTTAAATTCATGACTTAGCATTAGGGATGCCAACGAGACGGGGTGAGAGCGGGGGTATATCACCATCTCCGCCCCCCGACTTTCTTTCCCAATTCCCATCTGTCCCCATCCCCGTCGGGAATGAAAAAAATCTCTCCATCCTCATCTCCACAGGGATTATTCTATGACGAAAAATTCTTAACCCCATTTTTAATTTATAAAAATTAAAAACATATATATTTATTTTCAGCATAAATACTACTCTCTCTTTCTCTCTCTCTCTCTCTCTCTCTCTCTCTCTCTCTCTCTCTCTCTCTCTCTCTATATATATATATATATATATATATATATATTCAGGGACGGGACAGGGCGGGGAGAGTACTCCCCATCCCAGTCAGGGGATTAAATATTCTCCCTATCCCCGTTCTTATCGGGTACAAGTACAATTGACATTCCTACTTAGGATGAGTTACTTGTGTATAAAAACATACAGTCAAGTATGAGTACTTGACTCTTAGGGGGCGTTTGGTTCACGGAATCTTGGATTACCCCAGGTAATAGGATTACCTCCGGAAAGGTAATGTGAGATTTTGGGAATGTAAGATAACCTGATGTGTTTGGTTTGGATTGTGGAATATAATATTACTTTGTTTGGTTAAGGGTTATATTTTAAGTTATATGGGATAATTTACTATAATGTCCTTTTATATATATATATATATATATATATATATATATATATATATATATATATATATATATATATTTATTTATTTATTTATTTATTTATTTATTTATTTATTTATTTATTTTGTGTGCCTTTATTGTGTGTATTTTTATTTATTTATATGTATGAATGTATTGATGCTTAATATTAAAAAAAATGAATATATAAATATACACACATGTATATTTGATTATATAAACATATATTTATTTTATATATGTTATTGTTTTAGTATTATTATTATTATTATTATTATTATTATTATTATTATTATTATTATTATTATTATTATTATTATAAGGATTAGTTAACAAGGGCAAAGTTGTAATAATCCAAGGTAATCTTAGATTACCTAAAAAAAACGGGGGTAATCACATTACCTTGAAACATTACCGCCACATCAGCTTTGAGGTAATATAACATTACCAGGTAATCTCATAACTTGAAACAAACAAGGTAATATAACATTACCAGACTCAGATTACCTAGGTAATCTCAGATTACCTGAACCAAACGGCCCCTTAATGTTGGATAAGTTCGGCTTACCTCCTCATGGACTTATAGACAAATTATGAGATCTAAAAAAAAAAATCTTCATGAAATGGGTTTAAGAATGGTCCCACCCCAACCCACTGTCATCTCTATTAACAAAGGTCTAGCCTTTTTGTTCAGTTAAATTATCATGGTTTAAATCCTCCAAGATACTTTGTTGGGTCCGAGTATGGGGCTCTTAGGATTGAAAATTCAACGTTTTGGAAATAATATAATGTGATTTTCCAGAATTTCTATAAATGTATAGGAGTGTAATTATGACAGTGAAGGGGAATATATGACTCTGGTTATATTATGCCCAACTTGATTTAAATAAAATCAGAGTCAAAATTAATTATACGCATTGACCATTCAAAAATGTAAACGTGTAGGGCAAAAATGCAAATACGTATTGAAATTTAATTAAAGATTTTTTAGTAATAAGAGAAATTCACAACTAATTATATCTGTGCACTAGAAAAAGTTTACAGATCATAAAAATCTAAACAAATTAAAGTTCATAATAAACATATTTTTTTTGAGTACTACTTACTCGGTTGCAATGTGGTTGACAGGATAATTGAGCATAAACACCTGACCCGAATCATCAGCACCGACCAGAAGGCAGTGAACGGACGTGAAAGAGGCCGTTACGCATTAAAGTGGAGGAGCCACTCCAACGGCTCCTCAGTATTAATATCCACTTACTGAAGAACATTGAAGAGGTCACTGCGCATTGAAGTGGAAGCAAAGAGTCGTTGCACTCAGGGATATAAAAAGACACTGACACTCATAGAGTAGGTTGATTACACACTATACTTTTGTACTGGGCAGTACTGAACACTGCACTCAACACTGATACTAATAATACTCAAAATGTATCGATAACATACTTACCGTCAGTGGTATCTGTTCAAAGCTACTTTCTCAACCTACTGAAGCACAAAGAGTCAACAGTGGACTCCACTGAGGCGAGAACCCACTCATTTCCATGTGAAAGTGTAAATCGGGTGCCACTAAACCACAATGTCTTTGGCCATAATAAGCATATTCAAATAAAGAAAGTCAATAGATTACTCTCACCCGAATTTCGAACTTAATGTATTAGTTTAGTAATCCAGTCGCTAACGTTAGGAAGATTTCGCTGTCGAATGTAACATTCACCTTACACATTTTTACGTCCAGATTCATTTAATCAAATCCCGTCCAAATTCATCCGCCAAATTACCAAATTGACCACATTAACGTTGATCATTCCGCGCCGCAAATGGCCACATTTTCGTAAATTCGACACATTTTCACGTTTAATATAATCATGGGAGATGAAGACAACAATAATCTTCAACAGACACAACCGCCACCGGCGCCGGAGAAAAATCACGCGCCAAGCCATTTTCTCCGCTCTCCGGGATGTCGCCGGTGATCGGAGCAGACGCGCCGCTGCTCCAGAGGAGAGACACGCCGGCGGAGAGAAGGGTAGTGATATGCCGGGCGGTGTTCAACGTGACGACAAGTATCATCGGCGCCGGAATCATGTCCATTCCGGCCACCCTCAAGGTGCTGGGCGTGATTCCGGCGTTCGTTTTGACGGTGGTGGTGGCCGTGCTGGTGGATGTCTCCGTTGATTTCCTGCTGAGGTTCACGCACGCCGGCAGCGCGTCGACTTACGCGGGGTTGATGAAGGAGAGCTTCGGAAAGATTGGCTCTGTGGCTCTGCAAATTTGTATTATGATTACTAATCTCGGTTGCTTAATCATGTACCTCATTATCATCGGTAAGCATCATCGGATTATACTAATCTTGGTTATATACATCATGGTTGCAGTAGGCGCTAGGCGCTAGTCGGACGGTAGACTAGCGCCTAGCGCTTAAGCGGTCTAGGCGGCGCCTAGGCGGTACCTTGGCGGTTCTAGGCGGCGACCTATAAAAACAAAAAATTAATTCATGTGTGTGGGTGTATGTCATATATTATATTATATATTACATATATATATCTCTTACTTCTCTTACTTATATAAATAAATAAATTTAAATACATATAAATATAATAATGAAATTAACAATGCCGACTTGCTCGAGTTAACTCGCCTAACTCTGTCGAGTTGGGCGAGTTAACTCGGCCAAATTCGGCCTAGGCGGCCGCCAACTCGGCCTAGTCGGCTGAGTTAGGCGCTAGGCGCCCTTCTAGGCGGCCGGCCACCTAGGCGGACGCCTAGGGATCAATTCGCCACGGTCTAGGAGCGCCTAGCGCCTAGGCGGGGATTTTTGCAACAGTGATATACATACATAGTTTCTTTTCAACTTCAACTTCTATTTTATTCGATAACTTTAAGGATTGTGATATGATATTCCTCGATCGCCTAATCATAGTTGATGTAGCCTATGTTACTAATATAGTTAGTTTATCAATCAATTTTGATTTATTTGATAACTGTTAGCTGTTTGACTTAGTTAAACAATTAATATAAGTGTTTGATTAATTAATTTTTTTTTTAAAAAAAATTATTATTCTATAATAAATGCTAGAATTTAAAAAACTGTTTAAAACATTTTCTTTTTAGAAAGTAATTTTACATATAATCAATTATCAGCTTATAATTCATTTATCAAATATTTTTTTTTTACAATCAGTTAATGCTAACAACTAGTCAAACGCACTAATATAATATTTTCTGTGTGTCAGGGGATGTTCTCTGTGGGAACGGAACAGAACACATGGGCATTTTGCAAGAATGGTTTGGCATTCACGGGTGGAATTCACGATCTTTCTCTATCTTTTTGGTAGTCATCTTCATCATGCTTCCTCTGGTTTTGTACCGCCGCGTAGGTCAGTATTATATGACGACAACCTTAAACTAATTAACATCAATGAATGATGTTTTTCATTTTCTCATTGAATTGAGATCATCAAATGTTACGTTGTTGCAGAGTCATTGTGGTGGAGTTCAGCCATAGCAGTGCTCCTAGCAGTTGTGTTTGTCGGAATATGCATAGTGATGGCGATCTATGCCCTCATTAATGGCGAAACCGAGACGCCAAGAATGCTCCCACAACTGGATGGCACCGCTTCCTTCTTCCAGCTTTTCACAGCTGTTCCAGTCATTGTTACCGCCTTCACATTTCACTTCAATGGTAAAAATCTTTCACCCAAAATCATCGTATTCTCGTTTACTACTATGTCTCCTAAGTAAAATTCTAATTCCCTAATTAATTATCAGTTTAGACTTTTAGTTGAGACAAATTAAAATATATCATTCAATTTATTCGAAAATTGTATGTGCAGTTTATCCTAAGTAAAACAAACATTGTAGTTCAACTATCATGTTAAATTTTTAGTTAAAACAAATCACATCTATCATTCAATTTATTAAAAAATTGTATGTCAGTTCATCACTAGAAAAACTTACATTTTGTAGTCCAACTATCAGTTTGGACTTTTAATTAAAACAAAACGCATCATTTAACTCGTTCAAGAATTATATGTGCAGTTCATCCTAACTAAAACTGATAATATATAATCTAACTATAATTTAGACGTGACAGAACACGCCGTTCAATTTGTTCAAAACTTGTATGACAGATCACCCTTATCATTTTAGACTATTAGCTGAAATAGAACACGTCGTTCAATTATTCAAAACTTGTATGTGCAGTTCATCTTAAGTAAAACTAACATTTTATAGTCCAACTATCAGTTAAACTTTGACAGGAAAGCTCAAATTGATATTCTGTAATCTAACTATCAATTTAGACTATTAGGGTCCGTTTGGAAAGCAGGAAAATGATTTCTGAAAAATATTTTCTGGAAAATGAGTCATTTTTCGGAAAACAGTTTCATTTCCAGTGTTTGGATGTATTATGGAAAACTGTCTTTGTGTGTTTGGTTCATTTTCTGGAAAATGAATAAAATTGTATAATTAAACATTGTAATTGTTTTATTTAAAATATAAAAAATTATAATAGTTATTAAAATAATAGTATTTAATAAAAAATAGAATTTATAAAAAAATTAAAAATTAAAAAAATTTAAAAAAAAATGTAGCAAAAGGTTTTTGGTGGTTTTCCCAACTCCTTGGTCCATTGTCATTGGTGATATGACTTGGTTTTGGTAGAAAACATGCGAAACAGCTATTCTGGCAATTACGTAAAATGACTTACGGAAAAAAATTTCGTAAGTCATTTTCCGGAAAAATGAACTGATTTTCCTTGGTCAACGGAAAACATTTTCCGTTGACTACATTTTCCGGACGTTGCCAAACACAGAAAACTCGGAAAACATTTTCCGAAAGTCATTTTACAGGTTACCAAACACACCCTTAGTTAAGACAGAACACGCCGCCGTACAATTGTTTAAAATTTGTATTTATTGCATTTCATCCGAAGTAAAACTAACATTCTGTAATTTAACAACCAGTTTAGACTTTTAATTTAGACATAACATATCATTTAATTTTTAAAAAAATTATATGTGCAGTTCATCCTATTGGAATTGAGATAGGAAAACCTTCTGTCATGGCTTCTGCTGTCAAGATCTCACTACTACTCTGTGCTGGCTTGTATTTCACGATTGGGATCTTCGGGTACCTTCTGTTTGGAGAATCAATCAATGCAGACATCCTCGTAAACTTCGACCAGACATCCTCAGGTTCGGCGATCAGTTCATTGCTGAACGATGTTGTCCGGTTGAGCTACGCGCTGCATCTGGTGCTGGTGTTTCCATTGCTGAACTTCTCGTTGAGGGCCAACATTGATGAACTGTTGTTCCCCAAGAAGCCTGGTTTGGCCTCGGACACAGCCAGATTCGTGTCGCTTTCGCTGTTCTTGTTGGCCTTTTCTTATGTTGCTGCTATGGTGATTCCTAGTATCTGGTACATTTTCCAGTTCATGGGATCAACCTCTGCTGTCTGTCTCGCCTTCATTTTCCCTGGCGCCATTGCTATAAGGTACTCCTCAACTTCTGTTTTGAGTGAAGGTAGTGGGTTAGTTAAAACAACATAGGTTGTTGATAGCTAAACATAGTATTCTCAAAGTAGGTTGAAATCCGGGGTAGGGCTGTTAACGAACCGAACATAAACGAACGGAGGCTGTTCGTGTTCGTTTGTTAAGGATTTTGGACTGTTCGTGTTCGTGTTCGTTTGTTAAGGTTTTTGAAAATCATGTTCGTGTTCGTTTGTTAAGCGTTCGCTAGTGTTCGTTAACGTTTGCGAACACGTTCACGGACGTGCTCGTTAACGTTAACGAACACGTTCACGAACATGTTCGCGAACGTTAACGAACACGTTCATGAACTTATTCGTTAACATTAACAAACACGTTCACAAATATATTAACTTTCGTTCACGAACACTTAATAACCAAACACCTGTACATGTTTATGAACACAATTTGTTCGTGAACAATAAATAATCTACGTTCACGAACAATAATCAAACAAACAACACAACTACAAAACTAATACAAATAATTGAATAAGTCTACTCGTAGGAGTAGTAGCATCTAAATAAATGACCTTAATCACCCCATATATATAATATATAATTATTATTTATTAATTCTGAACACTACTAAACGAACACAAACGAGCTTGTTCACGAACACTACTAAACGATCACAAACGAGCTTGTTCGCAAACACTTAGCAAACGAGCTTACCACTGTTCATACTCTGTTCGTTTATTAACTGAGCTCAAAATTTTGTTCGTTTATGTTCGTTTACCTTAACAAACGAACATAAACAAACGCTTACCGAGCTCGAACACGAGTAGTTTGTCGAAAGCTCTGTTCGCTAACAGCCCTAATCCGGGGCCTGGTTCGCACCCACCTTCAGTGAGACGGGTTAAAATTACAAAAAGATATGGCTCATAGGTCATGTCCTATTATTAGTATTATATATATATATATATATATATATATATATATATATATATAAAAGGTTGTCGGGCCCACCAACCTGCATGGGGCGAGCTAGGATTGCATAAACCCTAATTTGCGAACCGGCCTGAAAAAGCCCGTAAGAAATTAAGTCCGCGGTGGGGTGGGTCAACGTGCTAAACATAGCCTTCCGACTCTAGTTAGATGTTAAATCAACATAGGTTATTCATAACTAACTGATTCAAACCAAGAAAATCAATAGGTCACTTCACTGGGTAGTCGAACTTAAAATCTTGTTTTTACCAAATCAATAATGTAACTGAACAATTTGGTTGGGCTGTTCCTATGTAACATGTATTCTTTGGGTATTCCTAACTTCGTTTTAACTAAAAATTTATGATTAGTTTGCCTTTGGCTTACCTTATTTTCGTCTAATTGGCAGAGACATACATGGAATATCTACTAGGAAGGACAAGATTATAGCGACAATCATGATCGTTCAAGCGATCATAACTAGCTGTATAGCTATTTACACCAATGTATACAACTTCATCAGTGGAACCAGTTCGTAGTTTCATTGTTTATCCCAAGAAATGAGTTTGCATTCATACATGGTTGTATAGTTGTATGTATTTTTTTTTTTTTTTGAAATACAGAAGGGAGGGGGGGAGAACCCCAGGCTGTGGTATAACACACAAAACAGCCTACTCTGTCTCCAACATGAGACGTTCACTCACAGCTCCTATTTGATCATTATTTACAAGTTTATCACAGCCAAGGGGAGGGGAAACAAAAATAATGCATGGCTCCCTCCTGTTAGCAGCTAACCTAGACAAAAAATCAGCTACCAAGTTCTGCTCGCGGAACACATGAACAACCGCAGTGCACCTACTTCTGCAAATTAATTCTCTACAACGGAGCTTCAGGGCTCCCAACTGATAATTACTCTCATTGGCATCATTGATGGCCTTTTCCATCTCTTTACAATCAGTCTGAACCTCCACGTTATATATACCTTTAGACTCCGTCCACCGCAAAGCCAACTCCAACGCTTTTAATTCCGTTTCCAGAGGGTTACTGGCTTGGAAAGAGAAGGAGCAGCCCTCAATCCATCTACCATTTATGTCTCTGAGGACGGCACCTCCACCTGCAAGATTGTTATCTCCTCTAAAGGACCCATCAACATTGAGAATTAAAGGAGACCCCGTCTGCCCCTTCCAATAAATCTGTCTTTTCACATATATCCCATGCAAGTTTCCTGGTCTGGAAGAACATGCAAAAGCTATTTGGATCTCTCTTTCTTGCATTCTTAACCACTCCACCTTATGTTGAATCTCTTTTTCTTGTCCCCCAAAAGCGACTTCGTTGCGCCATTTCCATACCCACCACATGATGATTGCGAAAGAAGTACTCCAATCTGTTTTGGTTTTGGACTCCACATTTCCTCGAAGATTGGTTGAAAACCACTCACTAAAACTCAATCTTCCAAGCCTTTGTCTTTCATGTCTGGGTAAAAAAGCTTTCCAGATGTTGTCTGCAGCTCTACACACCCTGAAAATGTGATTTCCATCTTCATGTCTCTCCTGGCATGTCTCACAATTATCTCTGGTCGTGAAACCCCTTCTGCATCTCTCCATGTTTGTCATTAACTTTCCGTGTTTCACCAGCCAAAGGAAGGTACAGATACGGTTAGGAACCTTAAGTTTCCAAATGGTGACCCAGTCCTTATCTGTAGGAGTGTCTTGTTCAAGCGTGGCAACCTCATAGGCTCTGGAAATAGAGAAGTGATCGTTGTTTTCGTTGCCCTCTATGATGTCTAGACTATTTATTGGACCGCCAAGAGAGTTTCTGTTGCCTCCCTTATCGATCAAGTTGCGATTACGAACTATGCCTTTCCACAAGTTAGAGCATCCTTGACTTTCCCTCCAGTCTATATTCTCATTCCTCTGCCGATTGTATTTGTTGATGAGAATTCTCGCCCAAAGATTATCTTTTTCATGATGCAGCCTCCATCCCATTTTGGCCATGAATGCTCTATTCATCTCTCTCATGTGACGGATGCCCAGGCCTCCTTTCTCCTTGCATTTTGTAACATTATCCCAACTAATAAGGTGAATGCGTTTATCATCAGTCCCACCATTCCATAGAAACTTTCTAATCTTTCTCTCAATTTCATCACAGACTCCAGTTGGGAACCAAGTGGACTGCATGGTGTAGTAAGGTATGGTGTTAAGGACGCTCTGGGCGAGGACTTTTCTACCAGCAAAAGATAAAGTCTTGGCCTTCCACCCTTCCAAACGCTCACTTATTCGGTCCATTACCTGCACGAAATAGGATTTGGAGACCCTACCATGAATTGTAGGAACCCCCAAATACTTACCTAGATCGGTGGTTTGTTTGATCCCTATTTTGGTCGAGATTCTATCCGCCAACTCGCTGCTTATGTTTTTAGAAAAGAAAATCTGCGATTTCTGGAGGTTAATTTGTTGCCCTGAGGCTCTGCAGAATCGCTCCAAACATTTTTGAATGGTATCAACTTGATCTTCTGAGGCTTCTGCAAATAATACCAAATCATCAGCAAAAAATAGGTGAGTGAGTGTGGGGCCATACCTTGACAGTTTTATTCCTTTCCAGGCTCCCATATCTGCTGCTTCCTTGATAATGTGACCCAATCTCTCTATGCACAATACAAAAATATAAGGAGATATGGAGTCTCCCTGCCTGATTCCCCTTTCCGGAGTAATCCAGTCAAGCTGTTCCCCATTCCAAAGGATTGCTAGCCTGGTAGTCGTAATACATTTCATGAATATGTTTATCCAGGCGTGAGAAAAGCCAACTTCCTCAAGAGTCTCCTTAATAAAATTCCAAGAAAGTCTGTCATATGCCTTCTGGAGATCAATTTTTAGCACCATATGAGCTGTTGCCCCCTTTTTCTTCTTCATGGAATGAATAGCCTCTTGGAAAATAACGATGTTATCAAAAATCTGCCTTCCTGGAACAAAGCTGCATTGCTCTGGGGCAATGACTTTTTTTAGGATATTTTTAGCTCTGTTAAGGATGACTTTAGTGATAAGTTTATAGGACACATTGCAGAGGCTGATAGGGCGAAATTGGTTAATGTGTTCTGGATTCTTGGCCTTTGGAACTAGCACAATTAGTGTGTCATTGAGGCCATTCGGCATGTTCCCGTCTTTGAGAAAGTCTTTGGTTTGCTTGATGAGGTTGCTTCCCACAACTTTCCACATTTTTTGGTAGAAGGCAGCATGGAATCCGTCTGGTCCTGGTGCTTTATACGGATCCATCTCAAACAGAGCCGTTTTGACCTCCTCCTCGCTGCAATCAGTGTAAATGTTGTTCCAATCCTCTTCACTGATTTTAGGAAAAGCATTTCTAGTACACAACTTTTGTTCCTGTTGATCATCCTTAGCAAAAAGTTTAGTGTAAAAATCCTTTACCATATTCTTAAGGATCTCCTCGTCGTATATTCTTAAACCATCATCATTTAAGAGACTCTTGCAGGTGTTGCGGGATCGTTTGATCTTGGCGGCCAAGTGATAGTACTTGGTGTTACGATCTCCTGAAGCAATCCATTGTTCTCTAGACCTTTGATACCAATATATCTCCTCTTCGTGGAGAACATCATCAAGCTCTTTCCTCAACTTTGTTTCCAGTTTGATGAGACCATTATTTCTTTTCTTAACCATAGCAGTTTTGATTCCTTCAAGTCTCGCTTCTAGCCTACGCTTTCTTTTTTTTGTTGAGCCAAGTTCAATATTATTCCATTCGATAAGAGCTGCTTTAATATCCTCCAAGTTGCTAGACAAATTTTTGTTGGCCTTCCACTTCTCGGTAATGATTTTGTTGAAATTGTCATGCAACATCCACCCAGCATGGAATATGAATCTACGTTTAGCGTAATTTTTTCGTGTGCCCTCTAGCCTGACACACAGAGGAAGATGGTCAGAATGGGAAGTAGCAAGGTGGTTAATGTGTGTGTCTGGGAAAATGTTAAGCCAATCTGATGAGCAAACTGCTCTGTCCAATCTTGCACCTCTAAAATTTTCTGTATTGTTTCCTCTCGTCCATGTGAAAGTCGGCCCAGCGAACCCCAAGTCAACAAGTCCTTCTTTCTCCAGCCAATTATTAAAGCCGCTACACCTATTCGCCGAAAAGGTAGCCGGATTGCTAACTTCCTCCACGCATGTAACAGAGTTAAAGTCACCCACAGCAATCCAAGGACCATCAATTCCACATTGGTCTTTTCCAAGGTCATTCCACAACTTATTCCGTAGCATAGTTGATGGGCTACCGTACACACAGGCTATATTCCAATGTCTGGAGTTTTCGTCGCAAACTTTCAAAAGAGCAAACTGGGGATGGGTGAGAAGAATATGGACCTTCCAAATGTTTTTCCACATAACCCAAATACCCCCACTAAAGCCAATTGCTTCGATTCTCAGCCACTCATCATACGCCAACTTCCGGCAAACATTGTCTGCTTGGTAACCTGAAATCTTCGGTTCAAAGATGCACACCATAGAGGGATTGTGTGAAGCAAAGATGTTCTTGGCAGCTCTAAGGAAAGCCTTAGACGCTGCCCCTTGACAGTTCCAACAAACAATCGTCATCATGAAACAAAGCATGCAAACACACACAAAAAAACAAACTCCTAAAGGAAAACAAAAGAGGCAGAAACAAGCTCAGACCTCCATTGCATCCTCCGGGGAGGAGCAATTGGGGTCCCGAGAAACACCAGGAGAGAGATCTTCATCCATAGTGTCCTCCAATGGGTCTGGAGGGTCACTGTGGTGCTCATCACCAGTGAATTCTCTAATGCCCATATTCATCTCTTCGTTCTCATGACAAACCACCATAGTGCTAGAGCTTGTTCCATTGATATTATTACCTCGAACCACTATGTGCTCCACTTGAGATGCTGCTTGTTTGCTTCGTCTACTGGTTTCCCCTGCTCCTTTGAGGGACACACGGTTGGTATTTGTTATATCACAGCTGGTATTTCTTCGTTCCTGGTCATTAAGAATTTGTTTTTCGTTAATTTGGACACTTGGCCTTTTACCCTTTGAATGTAGTGGACTCTTTTTGTTTGGGCTTATGTTGGTGACTTCTTCAACTACTCCGTGGGCCTCCTCCACTTCGGCTTCTATATTCTCCAGAACAGCAAATCTGGAGTTAGTGCTGCTACTGTTGGCTTTATGAGTTGACGTGATGGGATTAATTGGATTCCCAATAAAGCTATCTCCTCTGCCACTGCCCATACCTTTGCCATTGATGAACCTTCCTCGTCGCGGAGCTTTCGCTGCTAGCATCCAGGGACCAAACTGTTCTTTTAACTCCGGTTCCATCCGCGTGTTGCTCCCTTGACAGTCCACTGTTACCATCCCATGTGTCTTCCCCAACGCATTTTCACCCAAGTTCGCCGGCGGTGGTTGTTCCTCTCCACTTGGAGGTGGGTTGGCCGACGGGCAGGACTCCTCCCTGTGTCCATACCTCCCGCAACTAAAGCATACCATATGTAATCCCTCGTATTCTATACGCCGAACTTTCTTTCTGAGGATGAACTTTGAGAGCAGAGGTTTTGTTAAATTAACTTCTATGCACATTCTCGCGAATTTACCTCTTGATACCAGGTTGGTCGCATCATCAACTTTGATAGGCCTTCCGATTTTATTTCCAATTTTCTCCAGGAATCCCCTGTTGTAATATTCAATTGGGAGAGATGGAAATCTAACCCAGACCAGAACTTTCTCCGTAACTTCACGTAATGGGTCGAAGTTAGGAGTCCATTCGTTCACAATGAGGTAGTGGTCCATGACCATCCATGGTCCTCCATATTTAGCATATTCATAATCATCAAATGAACCAAACTTGACAACGAAGAAATCGTTTTCCAAGGCTACCAGTTCCATTCTAGACTTAGGCTTCCACATGGCCTTGATTCTGCTGTGGAGATAGTTGTACCCCACTTTCCTCCCTAGGACTTTGATGATCAGCGATTGTTTCCAAGGCCGCCTAAGATTCCGTTTCTCCTCCTTGGAAAGTCTGATGATAGGGCATTCAGCTTCATCCGTTTCCTCTTCCATCGCCTCGTCATCCGAGACTTCCTCATCGTCATTCTTGTTCATTGTGAACCCAGCCAGTGCAGCACTATAAGACAGCTTGGGGCTCACTTCCACCATATTGTCTTCCTTACCCTTGAAAGGTTCAGTTTCTTCCATAGTGTCTTCCACTTCCTCAAACTCCTTATCTTTCTCTTGAGTTGTTTTCGTCTTCTTCTTGCTTCTTACAAGGAGGTCGTCTTCTTCTTGGGACCGGAGGGACTGGAGAATGGTTGAGGACATGAGAATTGCTACAGTAGTATTTGTGTTCTACTAGTTATTGTTTAGGTAGCTGCAAGATATTTTGGAAAGTTTTGGACTATGAAACTTTGTTGTAAAATGGCCATATTCTTAGCCTTTTGATTTCTTTATAGATAAGATATTCAAAATGTTGGAGTTAAATGAGTGTATAGGTAGATTATATTTTGGGTGTGTTTGGTTCATGCGTTTAAGCACTAGAAATGTAAATCAGATCATAGTTATTGTTGAAATTGATTGAGAACTTTTTAAAACACAACTATGAAATTTTATTACTCATCAATTAAAACATCCATTTATTAATTAAAAATGGGTATCATTTCATCTTATTCCTCTTCATTTGTCGTCTCATCACTACATCTGTCATTTGCCTTAATTTTTTAGATTATTTGTATTTTTATATAACTAAACATCTAATCATTCCAATTCCACCTTACTACTAAGCATGCAAAATACTTTTACCTAAACTCATTACCATTATCACATATTTAATTCACATTCCAATTTCGATTCCCATATGCAAACCAAATACACCCTTTGTGTAGCTTTGGGTATGAGAATGAATTATATACTCACATATACATATATGTTAAGACATACTATGGTTTTTTGGTTCATAAGTTTACACACCATAAATGAAAATCAAAATCATAGTTATTATTTGGTTGACAACTTTTTAAAACACAATTATGAGATTTGATTGCCCCATCAATTTTTTTTTTTTGAATACTACTAACTCTATTACACCCCCACCACCTCCCGTATAAGGGAAGAGTTTGATGCCACTGGACTACAAACCTTAAAACACAACTATAGTATAAAGTAAGAATTCAAATTACATTGTTTGGTAGGGAAGAATATAATAATTGAAAATGAAAAGGAAATAAGTAATATAAATATTAAAATGTCTTTTTATAATAATAATAATAATATTATTATTATTATTATTAATAGGGATAAGAAAAAAGTATTTTTTTTCTTTCTTTTTTTCACTTTCCTTCCCAATTGAATTGCAATTCATATGGGGATGATATGAATTGTAATCAAATTAAACAAAATGAGAAAATTGTAATTCGATTAAGTTGTAATTTCTTCGAACCAAACACTATAATTCGATAGTGAATGAATTGTAATGCAATTAAATTGTAACTCCATCTAACAAAAAAGCACATATATATCTTGAGTGAAGTAGCAATCAGTAACTCAGTAAGTGGATAACGATATAATATGTCTTCCACTATAATCGCTTGTAATTTCGTGTGCTTTGTTATGCGTGATGTGACTCTGTAACAATCGTCACGTTTATAAAACCAAAATTAAATATTTGCAACTATTTTTATTTTTATATTTTTATATATTAGCCTCTCACGCCTCAATTATTTGATGGTCAATATATAATCATGGAGGTTGGGGACACCGAACTTCAAGATAGACCACAGCTAGAGAAAAAGTAGGAACCCGTATTCTCCGCTCTCCGGGATGTCGCCGGTGATCGGAGCCGACGTGCCTCTGCTCCAGAGGAGAGACACGCCGACGGAGAGAAGGCTACTCATATGCCGGGCGGTGTTCAACGTGTCGACGACTATCATCGGCGCCGGAATCATGTCCATTCCGGCTACCCTCAAGGTACTCGGCGTGATTCCGGCGTTCGTTTTGATGGTGCTCGTGGCCGTGCTGGTGGATGTATCCGTAGATTTCATGCTCAGATCCACTTACGCCGGCGCGTCGACGACTTACGCCGGTTTGATGAAGGAGAACTTCGGAAAGATTGGCTCTGTGGCTCTGCAAATTTGTATTATGATTACTAATCTCGGTTGCTTAATCATGTATCTCATTATCATCGGTAAGCATCAAAACTCTAAAATATGAATTCCTTGTTAAATTTATCATCATTTTGATCATTTTTTTTCATAAATTTTAAATAAAATCAAGCTTGAAATGTATCTTCTGTTAATTTTAATTTGTGCGTAGTAGTTTTCTGTGTTTTTTTTTTTCTTCTAATTTTAAAATTTCGCTCTATTTTTTTAAAAATTTAAAAATATACGAATAAATGTATTTTCTATAATAAAAATAAAAAATAAAAATTCTATCGTTCATTTCGGATATTAAGCTGCGGCTTCAGCTTCACCGCCGAAGTCACGACGGCGAGCTCCGTTTCCGATGTCCTGTTGTAAACCGTCTCGAACTTCTGCAAGACGTCTTTGATAAGCTCTATATGGTCTATGTCCACGAGGATGTTTCGGAAGTTGACCGTGTGCGGCTGGAGTTCAGACGACTTGACGATCTATCTCGTCAATTACCGACCGCTTCTTTTCTTAGCTCGTGTTAGGTCTAGCGAAGAAATCGAACTCCGAATCCTCCGCGAGGATTTTCTCGATCTTCTCCAAGTTGGCCGAGGTTATTTCCGAGTTCCGTTCTACTTGGCGACGTCGCAGAGCGAGGTGCGGTAGCTTCCGATAGCAGAGTCAACAATATTGGCGCCAAGCGCCAAGCCCCGCGGCGGCTAGAGCGTTTTGAGGTCTAGGGAGAAGGCGAGCTTCGCCGTCGGTGAGACGATGATTTGAATCGACGGTAGTGAGCGCCGACCAGATATTTAAATTAAATTTAGATTGATTCTACTTTTGCTCCTCCGGTTATAGTGCTAATTTCAAATTATCTGATTTCGATCTGACTTCTATTATTTAACTTTAATACTTAGCTTTAATGTTTGTTTGAACATCTTCTGGAGACTAGATACTATTAATTAATGCTTGATTTCTGATCATTTTGAGCATGAATCCTTTGATTTTAGAAAACAAAAAAGAACATCCATGCTTGAGAATGATGAAGTGGAACAGTGACAATTCACTTATATTTTATTCAAGATGGTGACTAATGTTATGGATCTCTTATAGCCATGAAAATGTTGGGACGAAAAATTGAAGTTTCGAGGATTGATTTGTGATGAAATGTTTGTGATACATGATGGCAGGGGATGTTCTCTGTGGAAATGGCTCAGAACACCTGGGCATTTTGCAAGAATGGTTTGGGATTCACTGGTGGAACTCACGAGCTTTCTCCATCTTTTTGGTTGTCGTCTTTGTTATGCTTCCTTTGGTTTTGTACCGCCGTGTAGGTCAGTATGTGGCTACTACCTTGAATATGTTTAGTTTAGATGACTCGAAACCACTATGTTGTTGATTTGCTCATTGATGTCGGATGTTGTTGTTTTGGTATGTGGTTGCAGAGTCATTATGGTGGAGTTCAGCCATAGCAGTACTCCTAGCAGTTGTGTTTGTTGGAATATGCATAGGGATGGCAATCTATGCCCTCGTTAAGGGTGAAACCCAGACCCCGAGAATGCTACCCGAATTGGATGGCAGTGCTTCCTTCATCCAACTTTTCACAGCTGTTCCTGTAATTGTTTCAGCCTTCACATTTCACTTCAATGGTAATTATTGTTTCATTTGATCCTCGTATTCTCGTTTAGTATTATGCAATCCTAGGTAAAATAGAACTCCTGTTTTTGTACCACCGTGTAGGTCAGTATGTGACTACTACCTTAAATACATTTCCTTCATTGGCGACAGTGGCCAATCACCGGTTTTGCTTGCCGGAACCCTAATTACTAGTTATTACCGGTGGATGACCGGCTATTGAGCCTAGATGCACAAAAATGACAAGTTGATGTGTTTAGTTGTAACTTTTTAAAGTTTAAGGGCTTATTTGACGCTTTTCCCATTATTGTTTCATTCATTCATCGTTTTCTTGTTTAGTATTATGCCATCCTAGGTAAAAAGGAACTCCTGTGATATTTTTATTGACATTCAGAACTTGTATGTGCAGTTCATCCTATTGGAATCGAGTTAGGCAAACCTTCTACCATGGCAACTGCTGTGAAGATTTCACTAGTACTTTCTGCTGGTCTCTATTTCATGATTGGGATTTTCGGATACCTTCTGTTCGGGGAATCAATCAATGCTGATATCCTTGTAAACTTCGATCGGACTTCATCTAGTTCCGGGGTTAGTGCATTGCTGAATGATGTCATCCGGCTGAGCTATGCCGTGCACCTGGTGCTCGTGTTCCCACTGTTGAACTACTCGCTGAGGGCCACCATTGATGAACTCTTGTTCCCCAAGAAGCAGCAGTTGGCCACGGACAAAATCAGATTCGTGTCTCTGTCCGTGTTCCTGTTAGCCTTGTCCTATGTTGCTGCTATGGTTATTCCTAGCATATGGTACATTTTCCAGTTCATGGGATCAACTTCTGCTGTGTGTCTCGCCTTCATCTTCCCCGGCGCCATTGCTCTAAGGTATTCCTCAAATTCGTTTTAACTAAAAGTTTATGCTTTAGTTTTTTTTGTTAGACCACAAGGTGTCCTGAACTGACCCTAACTGTAAGAGACACCTTTAAGCCCGTACCTTTAAAAGTTTATGCTTAGTTTGCCTTGGCTTACCTTATTTTCTGCTAATTCACAGAGATATCCATGGAATATCTACTAAAAAGGACAAGATTATAGCGACAATCATGATCGTTCAAGCGATCATAACTAGCTGTTTAGCTATTTACACCAATGTATACAACTTGTTCAGTGGAACCACTTCATAGTTTCCTTGTGTGTCCATGAAACTATGAAAGGAGTGTCTGTATGTATTTGTTATCCTTCTGTTGCCTGTTGTGTTCTACAAGGGGATTGTTTGGCCAATTGTGAAAGTTTTGGGAAGTTTCTTGTAAAAAGTAGCCTTTTATTGTTTCATAGATTAGATTGAATAAGAATCCGACCTTAGCTCAGTTGGTAGAGCGGAGGACTGTAGTGGGACGCCTCCTGGAGACATCCTTAGGTCGCTGGTTCGAATCCGGCAGGTCGGATTTACTTTTTTTTTACTGAAAGAATTATTATTATTATTATTTTAACAATTACTCCGTATTATTATTTCTTTCAAAAAGAATTATTATTATTATTTATGTGGCTTTTTTTTTTTTTTTTTTTTCAAATACTCACTTTACATATCAAAGATATTGTAATGTAACAATGCATATATTTTTCGTCACTGAAATCTCATTTCGTTCTTAGTTGTGCTTGTCGCTGAAAAGATTTCTTCTCTCATTCTTTTTCTTGTGTCCGAGTCTAAAGTGAATTTAAATTTATAATTTTCGACTATATATATTTATATATAGGGTTCAACAAAAAGTGACACATTTATTAACTCAATATTTATCATTGCAGTATAAAAATGTCACTTATTATTCAACAATTTCATAAATTTATGTGACTTGCACTTTTGATACATAGGAAGGGTTCATTTCCAGCCAAGAATATAGATCAAGACCATCACATATTCACATTCATGTAAATTCACGCAACTGCCTGTCTTACATACAAGATTCTGTAACAAAAGCCTTGTCAGCACTGTCCAAAACTGTAATTCACATACACGATTTGTTTTTTTCCTGTAAGAATTAAAACCAAAGCACTCTCATGACCCTCCATCAATATCGTTTAGTATCACCAGTAGCGATACAACGAAAGCATAGTCGGCGCCAGGATACACTCTTACATCAAACTTCTCTATGCCTTTAAAGAAGTAACCTATCTTCACTTTCTCCTTCACCTACATTGTTAGAAGGCCTATTAGCCAAGTAGCCTAGAAACCAAAAAACCCTACAATTAACCAGCTTGGTTAGCGTGAGTGACCATGCACTCTTGTCCCTTAAGAAAGGTCGGGAGTTCAAACCTATCTCATATGAAAAACCAATCTGACCAACACTTTATCTAAGGATGGCAACGGGGCGGGGGTGGGCCCTGAAACCCTGACCCCGACCCCATTCGTGAGGGAGAATTGAAATAGTCCCATCCTCGTTCCCGCCTAATTCCTGCGGGGACGGGGATTCCACATCCCCGGTAACTCTTAGTACGGAGTAATAAAAAATAAAAGTAATGGCATTGTATATACTGTACTCCGTGACATTACTTTTATTTATTTATTATTTTTTAATTATAATAATTATTCGGAGACTAGGTGGGGCAGGAAGGGGTATCTCCATCCCCGTCCCCGAAGAAAAATCACATACATTTTCCATCTCCTTTCCCTGAAATTTTCCCATTCCCGTTCGTCGGAACGGGGATCGGAGATCTCCGTAAGAAACGGGGTAAATTACAATCCCTAACTTTGCCTCTTAATTGGGCTGACCCAGTGCAAACGGAGATTAATATGAGCCTCTTAATTGGGCCGGCTCAATGCAAACGGAGATTAATATGAGCCTCCTACGGTTAGGAGCCTCCTATAGTTAGGGAAAAAGACACCTACAATTGTTATTCCCTAATTATACATAGATTCCTCATTAATTTAGGTATCCCAGTCAATTTCACTAGTAAATCATAAAAATAAATAGTTTTCGTTTTGGGGACGACTGGGAGTAGTAATTATAAAGTTGAGAATCATATTCCTTAAAAAATCTATGCTTATTACCTCGGCAATCAAAGTATCTCCTTTGTAGACTTTGAAGTTCTGAGAAGTGTAGGAGCCCTTAACATGGAAATTACAGATCTCTCCCCTGTTGCCAGCCATGAAAACATCAAGTCTGATTTTCATCTGAAGAACTTTAGATTCTTGAACAGTGTATATCAGATCATTTTCATCTGAACTCTCTCCTTTGTAAATAGACCACACATTTCTCAGTGCAAGAGCCTGCACATTAATTAATCAATTAGCACACTTTTCCCCTCCAATGAACATCCCATCAACACCCAACGAACATCTAATTCCAAACAGATGAACATCCCCGATTATCATTCAATCAAATGTAATGAGCACTAAATTCTGAGTAGACGAACATTTCATTCCAAACAGATGAACATTCCCGATTATCATTCAATCAAATGTGATGAACATTTAGCTCCAAACAGATGAACATTTAGCTCCAAACAGATGAACATTTAGCTCCAAGCAGATGAATATTCCCGATTATCATTCAATCAAATGTAATGAGCACTAAATTCTCAGTAGACGAACATTTCATTCCAAAAGATGAACGGTACCGATTATCATTCAAAATCAATTGTGATGAACTCTAAATTATGAGCAGACAAACATTTAGTTCCAAACAGATGAACGCTCCCGATTATCATTCAATCAAATATGACGAACACTAAATTCTGAGTAGAGGAACAGATGAAATCATTCAATCAAATGTGATGAACATTAAATTCCGAGTAGACAAACATTACGACACGGCTTGATGAACACTGGGAAACAGAAAAATCAGTACCTTTGAGCGCATAGTGAGGATGGGGAAGCCGGAGGGATCGGAAATGGTTCGTTTTTTCCGGCGGAACTGCCACAGTTTCCCGTGGACTCCGAGGAGAGAGGCGCCGTTATCATCGGAGACATCGAAGCGCAATCCGGTGACGCCGAGGATCCCCTTCTTGACAGTCAAGTCAACGAGGTAAGGGAAGCAGAAGGCGTCGCCGACGACAGGGATGAGAGGAACATCGTGCCTTACCTCGGGTTTGAACATTGAAAAATGTTTCCGAAAACAACTGTTTCAGGTTTAAGGTTTAAGGTTTTGTCTTAGCAGAAAACTAAGAAAAGCATAGCAGAGAATTGAAGGATTTTTTGATTTGATTAAGGGAGAGGCGGAAAAGGGGCGTGTAGAATGGAGTGATCATCCAAATCTTCAACGAAACTTCATCTTGTCTTTGTGAGGTTTGACTAATTTGAAATGATGGAGCCATAGCCCATATGCAGCTTCTATTTCAATATTTATTAATAAATAAATGCACCATCCGACTTTTCATCCTAAGTTATTTAGTGTCATATATACTTTTAGTTTCTAAATTAGTATATAAAATTTATATGTTATGAAACTACATTAAAAAAAAAAAAAAACTACATTAAAACAAAAGATCAAAATTAAAAATACTAAATATAAGCAAAAGATAAAGATTTGGTTTAATCAATGAATAGCAAATGAGACATGTAAAATATGAGAGATAGAAGTACATATTTAATTTCTCAAAATAAATAATTTTATTGAATGATGGAAAAATCTACACCTGCTATATTAATGAGATAAATCAGTCTAAATTGTTCATAAATATAATTTTTTATTCATAATTAAATGAAAAAAAAATAGCGATAAAGGATTCAAACGCGTGAGATTAGCATTAGCTAGTGGCTAGTGCCGTCTATTTTGGGGAAAGCCGTGTGAGAATGGCGGTGGGTTGTGTGTATATTCTAGAGAAAGGAAGCATAGTAACGAGGATCCAGGCAAATATGACATGTTTCAGACGACAAAAAGCTAAAATCTTGGATTAGTCAAAATAGATATGCTATCATTTTTTTTTGGAAACAGCCTTTTTCTTTTGTTTATTTCTTCCTTTTAATTAACGTAGACATTTATCTTCTATTTTGTTCGAAAAAGATAGATTCACACACATATAAAATTAATGAAAAATTGTATAATATTGAATGTTATAATACAAAGTGTTTTATAACGTTATATTTTATATTTTGATAAAAGAACAGTAGGTATGAAAGAATATATCACTATATTAAATTAGTCAAAATAGATATTCTCATTGATGGCATTCTCATGAGTTCAGACTCCCTCCATGATGAGTTCCCTCATTTCGACACAATTGCACCTTCTAGCCCTTTGCATGACCTTCTCTTAAACGGTGCAGTGCCATCCTCCTAACTCGTAGAGCACTGAATCGGGTAAGATGATGAATTGCTTGAGCGTTTTAGTTAGTGACTGGCTATTCGGAATGATTGGGCTACACCCCTCGCTGCTGTTGGGCAACCCACTTGCAGATGACGCTAGCTATCTCTTGGGCTAAAGATTGAACGTTAGTTCCGAGTCACTCTTAAGAGACCTTGGTTGGTTTTGTTGATGATAGCCTATCCTCCAATGGCTATAGTGCATGTTAGACCTCTCGTGTCTTTCGGGCAAATTACCGAGCCTCACGAACTAAATTGACCCCGCCTTGTCAGTTAAGACGTTCTTACGGATTCGAGGAACGTTTGCTTTGTAACCCGACCATTTCATTGTATATCAGGTTTGACTGCGTAAAGAAAAATGGTTGGTTGAGGGCGACTGGTTGTGCACTCTCATTCCTTAAGAGAGATCGAGAGTTCAAAATCCCATTTCATATATAAAAAGCAATATGACTATCACTTTACCCTTTAATTGGGTCGGCATGATGCACATTGAGATTAGTATAAACGAGCTTAATTGTGTGTCTTATAGTTCGTAGTATAATATAAAAATAGATCACTCTTAAAAATTTTAAATTAATCAAAGTTATAGGTGATACAATAAAAGTATGATGTAAAAAAAATTCCCATATCAGACATACAAATAAGTGATACAATAAAAAAGTATAATGTAAAAAATTCTCGTATCAAGACGTACAAATTGATGCAAATTTTCTATATATATATATATATATATATATATAATTTAAAAAATAATATTAAAATACTTTGGCTGTAAAAATAATTCTTTGGCCAGCATCTTCAATGGATTTGGCATTCTTTTGAATGGATTTTTGAAGAAGGCCGACCATGGAAAACAATCTACCTCTACATAGTGAATCCCCTGCAAACATCATCCTTTCTGGGTTGAACAAGATATCACTTAACTGTTCCATAATCCAACCGATAAAAAAAAAAAAAATCAAATTTCAATCAATATCAATTATTGATGTTAAAAAATTTCAATTTTTTAATTACTCATTTATTCTACAGTTATTGGTCGGTAACCGATAAACAATAACGGGTAAGCTATATAACCTCACGCTGCATCGTCACGAGCGTGAATCAGACACTGCGAATGCCCACACCGGCACCCCTACACCCCGCAATCATGACCGTTGATCGAACAGAGTGCATGGCTACCATGAATGCACATGATTCACACGAAAACCCAATTTTACATATGAACCCCTATATATATATATATATATATATATATATATATATATATATATATATATATATATAGAATCCTAATCATATGAGAACGTGAGGACAAATCTAAACCATTGATCTATAAGATCTGATGGATGAGAAATCAAGTAAAAAATGAGCGGGGTCATTTTCATAAATATTATAAACTTTTAAAATGAGCGGGGTCATTTTCATAAATATTATACAATTTTGTTTATTTCAACCATTAGATCTACTTGATCGATGGTTTGGATTTGTCCTTACGTTCTCACCTGATTAAGATCCTATATATATATATATATATATATATACTAGTATTTTGTACGCGCGATGCGCGAAAACTTATGCCCAATATTAAAATATTAATAATTAAAATGTATAATTCAAATTATATATACACAAATAATATATGTATTTTATACACACATATATGATTTACCATTCATAGAAATTTAATTAAAATATAATCAACCATTAAATAGAAATTAATAATTTAGATAAAATGACAATTAAATAATAGGAAAAAGATATGATAGATATAGGTGTAGGGTAATAATGATGGAGTTAAAACTAACGGTGTTATAACGGTGTAAGGGTAGTATTGTATAACAAGAATGTAGTAGGGACAATTTTGTCTAATAACATTGAAGTGTACAACATTTAAAGTAAAATGTACACATTTATTAGCATCTAAAAAGAGGGACATAAATCAAGGATATAACCTTCATTGAGACTTATTATGTTTTTAGATATCCATGAGCGTAAATCAGACACTGCGGATGCCCACAGCTGCACCCCTACACCCCGCATTCAGGACCGTTGGTCGAACAGAGTGCATGGCTACCATGAATGCACATGATTCACACGAAAACCCAATTCTAGATATGAACCCCTTTCTATATATATGAACCCAATTCTACATATGAACCCAATTCTACCTATGAACCCATTTTTTTTTCCAATACTGCCAATCATTTTACATTTATAGCACCAATAGCCCAAAAGAATTAGGTTTGACCCAATACAATAGCCCAATACAAAACACAAAATAGCATTAGCCCTAATCTGGGCTTCTGCTTCTCCACTCCTCCCTCGTCTCTCACCGCCGTCCGCCATCTGTGCCTCAAGCTCTCCGGCTCCGGCCCCTCCGCCTCGGCAACACTTCACTTGGGTCAAGCGGCCGCTCCCTCACGCCCTCCGCCCTCTATTCATCTCAGCGGTGACCGGACCTCACCTCAGCCAGTCATCCCTCTGCGCCTCTGCTTCATTGAGTCACTGTAACTCCAAGCCTCAAAGTAAGTTTTTATTTTTCACATATTAAAATTGAAATATATTTCATACATTTTATGCTGCCATTGCCCCATTCTCTGGATTTTAATTAATTTTTTTTACCTATTTCGTACAAACTCGCTCACTGGACAGACTCTGTTGTTGCTTGTTATTATTTGAAAATGAATTCCAACAGTATGTTATTGTGTTTTAGATTTTTTTTCTTTAATTGTTGATTAATATTTTATTATGTAATTTTTTGAGAAATAACCATTGGAGTTACTGTGTTTGTATCACTGTGTTTGAGAAGATAATTAATTCTGGAGTCTCAGGTGTGTAAATTTTCAAACAGTGTGTTTCTGCTTTAGTATCATTGTATGTTTAAGTTTTTAACCAGTATAATTGTTCAACGACAGTCGATTATAACATTTACATCTACTTCGGTTGTCACGGGCAAAATTTTCAATACGTTTTTCTGTCAGTTATGTAACCTACATACCGTTTGCTCACACCTATCAGCAACTACTAACAACCTCATTCATATAACAATATAAAAATTATAAATTCACCCTATTTGCAAATATATTTACAACCGTTGATATATTTACAAAAAACACCAACTATATATTCTGCACTGCCTCTCACTGTATTCCACTATTCCATGTTCACGGCTCACTCTTGTTTTGCCTCAGGCCTTTGTTCTGGCTGAAAGCGAAACTCTAAAATGGAGAAAATGACCATCTAATTTGTATCTATATATGTATGACATCAGTATCTGTCGAAGAGCATGGCATTTTCAATTTCTAGGAGGCTTTTGCGTTCGTTTTGTTCATCTGATTCCCCTGCCTGTTTGCTCCGTTCCCTCTCTGGATCTACAGGTTTGATTTTACTTTTATTTTATTTTTATCCGGCATAGTTATAGAATTGAAATTTGGACCTTTTACTGAGAAGTTTTCCTCCCTGCTTTGTAATACACCTAATCTTTGTTTGTCTATTATGCTAAAACATATTTTTAATAGTCCTGAGTATTTTTTTTTTTTGGATGCAGCTTCAAATGTAACCTCTTCAAAACATTTTTCTGTTGCTAAGGTAAATGATTGCTTTTCTTATTTCACTGTTTTGAAAATCGGCTGATGTTTTCCTTAGGGTTGACTTGTTGATGGTTCTTCATGTTTTCTCCTTTGTTGCATTACATAGCATGTTTTAAAACTATGAATAGAGGTAAATAATTTAACTGTGGCAACCATGCCTTTGATGCATCTGTATACCTTGGTCCTGGGTGCAGAATGAACCAATTTTCCTTGCCTTACGAAGAATTTCGACTTCAATCCTGACTTCTGGTTCAGGTGAAAGTGAATTTCCATCAGATTTATTGACAAAGAAACGTGTTTTAACTCCTGATCGAGAAATAGGTATGTGAACAACACTTTTATAGTTAAATTTAGTGCTTTCTTTATTGACAAATCAAATAATTGTCATGATTTATTATTCCTCATGTCCTCTATTTTCAGTTTCTCTCCCTCTCTCTCTACTCTTGTTTCTGATATGCTAGCTCGGAACAAAGTCATGAAATTTGCGAACATTTTTTCAAATTCACTAACTTCTCTAGTATCACTCCATCCTGTTTCGAAAATAATTGCTGTAAATGGAGTTTTTTATAGGGGATTCAATTGCACTATCGGTTTAACTTATGAGGCCAATTTGACCCTTTTTCCAATCTTTAAATTTTAGTGGAAAGGATACTCAAGCTTTTATGTTTGGTGACATGTTTTGAACTTAACTTGAGACTTCTTGTTAGGTTGGATAAAACCCACACATTCTCATCCACACCCCGTGGTAGTTAGGGTAATTATTTCTTATCATTTAAGTTCTACTTTCATTTCAATTGTAAAAGGGAATTTTTCAGATTAATTGGAGATCACTAACTTCTCTAGCATCCCTACATCCTATTTCAAAAATAATTGCAGTAAAAATCACGGTTAATTGTGCCTACATGGATGTAACTGGTTTTGAGTTTTCTTTTATAGCCATTTTATGTTTCAAATTTGCTCGCTACTGTTTGTTGAAACCACTTACGAGATCTCTTCTGTTTTGTTAACTTGTTCTGAGTTTTGGTTTTTCTTTTCTTGTTTCTTTGTATAAGCTTGTACAACTTTGTTCAATTGTGTTGTGGTTACTGCAATGTCACAGGGCTCTATCAGGACCTGGTTGTTCCAGTAACAAACTTTCATAATGAAGATAAGGGCTTTATGGTGTTGGCTGGTGATGTTTTCGATGTGCCAATTAGGAAGGACATTATACATCGTGTTGTTAGATGGCAGCTTGCTAAACGCCAGCAGGTATAGTATGAATCAAAATGCTATCTTAGTTTAGAAACTATTTGTCTGGATATTTTTCCCTTTTTTCATTTTGTTCACCACTCACATACAAAGAAAGGAAATGATTATCTCAATTTGAAACTCGTGCCTTGGAAATAAGGATTTTTTCATGTTCAGAAATCTGGTTTATGTTTCTGCAGATAATTTCAAACAATTGGATCCTTACGTAACATTCCACTGATTTTTTCACGAAATGTTTTGTTATTTCTGTAAACATTTTTTGAAGGTTATGCAAGCTTCATTATCTTTTTGCACTTGAATATTTATTTCCAAAATCTTTATAGAATTATGATTTCTGGTAATATATGAAATCTTGGTTGGAAAAATGTAGGGAACACATTCAACTAAAACTATTAGTGAGGTCAGTGGTACTGGGAGGAAGCCTTATCGGCAGAAGGGTACAGGTCGAGCAAGGCATGGGACACTCCGTGGCCCTCAGGTTATATTCTTTCCTACATTTGGTCCCTCTGCGTTCTTGTTTTTTTTTCTTCAATTTTCTTTATTGTGTTGCTGTTATTAAAGAATACTAATAGCATTTGTTGATGGGCAATAGTTTCGTGGCGGTGCAATAATGCATGGCCCAAAGCCCCGAAGTCATGCTATCAAGCTGAACAAGAAGGTTCGTCGACTGGGCTTGAAGATTGCTTTGTCAGCTCGTGCAGCAGAGGGAAAGGCAAGTTTAAAGCCTCACAAGTTTATGAATACGCTGTTTAAATCATTATATGTTGCAGCGCGGCATGTTAACTTAATAGCAAATGTTGTGCAATTTACAGCTCATGGTTTTTGAGGATATGGAACTACCTACACACAAGACCAAGAATATTGTAAGCTATGCCCAGAAAATGGAGAATGCCAAAAAAGTTTTACTTGTTGATGGTGGCCCCATCAACGAAAACCTCAAGTTGGCCACTCAAAATATACATTATGTCAACGTTCTGCCTTCTATTGTAAGTATCATATACATCATCAGTCTCTTTGATGGTTTATACACACTTGATACTTGGCCTTTGTAGCAGCTATTGGATCTAGCTTTCGAGTTTGATTTTTCTTCTTAATACATAAAATGAATTAGTAAAAATCTTTTGATGATTCTCATGAATCTATTCATGCACACAATGGTTCTGTAGCTCTATCTCTGATGAACCAGAATTATATAAACATATTCCTTTTATTTTTTTTTTTTTAATGCTGATATAGATGGTGGCTGTAATTTCTGATTCTCTTGAACGCTATATTTATATCTTCAACTCTGGACCTAATTTCTTCCATCTAATTTTCCCTTACTTTTTGGCAGGGTTTAAATGTCTACAGTATTCTGCTGCATGACACGCTAGTCATGTCACGTGATGCAGTAAATAGGATAGTCGAGCGGATGCACACTCCAATCAATCGCTAATTGAGCTTCTCTAGGTTGGAACGAGTGTAGATTTTTTCTTTGTTTCTTCGAAATAGATGATGATGAGACGGTGGAATATTATCATCGATTGAACTGCTTAGATTTTTTGCACCGTTTGACAGCTGTGGTTGAGACCAGTTATGAATATGCCGCAGCAGACAAACCCAAGTTATTGTTCTGCATTCAACTGCTTACGAAGAACCTTGTTCAACGGGTTTGTGGAAGAAAGAAAGATATGATTATGTGGGAAGAATTGGATTGAACTGTTTCAGTGGATGCATTTTATTTCATTGGTGATCATAAGCAGAAATTGTGCCTTATCTTGGGTTTGAACATTGTAAAACGTTTCCAAAAACAACTTTTTCAGGTTTAAGGTTTAAGGTTTAAGCCTTAAGGTTTAAGGTTCTGTCTAGCAGAAAACTAAGAAAAGCATAGCAGAGAATTGAAGGGTTTTTGATTTGATTAAGGGAGAGGCGGAAAAAGGGCGTGTAGAATGGAGTGATCATCCAAATCTTCATCGAAACTTCATCTTGTTTGTGTGAGGTTCGACTAATTTGAACTGATGGAGCCATATGCAGCTTGTATTTCAATATATTTATTAATAAAATAAATTTTTAATTTTCACAAAATATAAATACCGGTAATTTTTTGAACTTATTATCTGATGGTGTATACTGGGTAATTCTCCTTTATTAAAGAGGTAAATCAGTCTAAGTTTATATTTTACCGGTTCAAGTTAAGAAAATAAGAAAGCTAATAAGTTATAGGTTCATATTTAATGATGAATGCAAAATAAAAATGGCATAATAGTAAATACAATAAAATGGAAAGTTAATAATCAAAAAAGATTTTGAACATAAACAAAATGGAATCCTAATAAATTATACATTTAAGGGTAATGCTATATTATTATGGTTATATTTGCAAATTTATTAATCTTATTTGTTTAGCATATATTAATTTATAATAATTACTATTCTTTTTTTTTTTTTAATTTTATTTTATGCGTGATGCGAAAAAATATATGTCTAATATTTGTATTTAATGTTAGAATCATAGTTATATTGACATATTTTTTTTTAAAAAAATAAAAAAATATATAATTTTTCTTAATAAGTTATAAAATTCATAGTTGTAGAATTCGTATTATATTAAAAAGTATAGTTGATAATTTGGGCAATAATTTTGGTATGATTAATAATAGTTAATATATAAGTTTAATTGTGTAAGAGTAATTTTGTTTGTTAATAATATTACAATATTTTTAGTGTAATGTACATGTCAATAAGCATAGAAACACGACTATAAATCAATGGTACTAATATGAATTCACTATTATATGTTTTTTTTTAAGATTTAGATTTAGATTTTAAATAATTAAAAGAAAGTATCTTTTAACTACTCATGAATTGATTAATTGTACCATATTAATAAAGAATTTACATAATAATTAAGTATTAAAAAAATAGACTCCGATATGAGAATAACATGTAAGAAGTGGGGGTTAGTTATCACTAAATTATGTAATATGCAAAATTAAACCATTAAAATTAACACCCTCTCACTAATCAAACCATTCATATACATAAAAGCAGTCCGGAGCAATTTGATTGTTGTTTGATCACTTTGAAAATATATTAAAGTCTTGTTTGACAATTAACGATTAGTAGATAATAGATCGTGTTAATAATTTTTACCAATAGATTGTATTAGTTACTTGTAGAGAAGTTATAAGTACATACGGCACATAATAATATAACAGTTACATTTAATAAATAATAATATATAACAAATATCCCTATAGACTATAAATGAGTAGACATTAAATTCAACATTTTATGTTGAAAATTTATCTCAAAGGAAAAAAAAAAAAAAGAGTGGTGGAAAACATGTGGTATGATCTATATTTTTTACAAAATTGGTCTTGATGGTGTTTAAGGATAGAAAAGCTTAGCAAACAAAAGCTCACTCCATATATCTTGAACTCCAGGAGAACACCAATGGATACAATCAGCAAAGCTCACAAGGGTTGCTAGTTCTTCAGCTGTCAAAGCCCCCAATGGTTTCTTGTAAATTGATACGTGGCCATCCTTTCTATAGTTTGAGAGCCTTGTAATGTTTAGGAGTGTTATTTGCACATTCGACTTGCTGAGCACCTCATCAATTACTCGCATTGTTTTTTTCAACGGTTTTGACACATCATAGTTAACGTCTTCTACGAGAGTCGTTTCGTTGTAACAATTACCTTTCGGATCACCTCCCCATAAATCCTTGCTATCAAGAACAAAACTTTGTTATTAGATTGAAAACTTTGTTTATATATATTCAATCCAATAAGAAATTAAAGTGTTCTCTAAACTTCTTCAACATTGTGCCAAACTAAATCCCCCCCCCCCCCCACCCCCACTCAACACACACACATGTCAAAATTTTAAATTAGATTATATTACAATTTTAATATTTTATATTTATATATAGAGATTAAATTACCAAAATATCTCTCGACTATATTTTAGTTTTTGACTTAAAAAAACTTTTAGTTGACGAAGAAAATTCGCAGCCACTATCAGAGAGTGTTCACTAGATAAACCCTGTTTTGTGACCTTAGTCGGCAAATGACCACAATGAGATAAATCAATTTAAGTTGCCTATAGCTAATTGGCTTAAAACAAGAAAGCCAATAGGTTGTTCTAATGGGGAACTTGGAACCTTATAGTTACTTGACTTTCAAATTTGACCAATAACGTCATTGACTATCAAATTTGTACATATTTTAGTTCTTTAAATGACTAAAATAGGTAAAATTTAGGGTAAGATAGAATCTCCAAATGACTAAAATAAGTACAAATTTGGTAGTTAAAGACAATACTATTAAATGAAATTAAAAGTCAAGAACAAAATTAAAATTGTGGGACTCTATATATAACACAAATATCATTTTCTTAATTCAATCTATATATATAGAGTAAACACTAGCTAAAAGCTTTGTATATGTTTTTAATATCTAATGTTAATTTCAAAAGGAGTTAATAAACATTTTGGTTACTCAATTGCCAATGTAGTCTTTAGTTTTTAATTTCAACTAATTTGATTCTCGAATTGTTTAAAATTTTGACGATTAAACTCTTTCAGGGATCAAAATGGTGATTTTCACCTTTTTTTTTTTTTTTTTTTTTTTTTTTAAATTTCGTCAATCTGGTCTTCAAAGGGTTTAATAAGTGATGAAATTTTAAACAATTCGAGGATCAAATTAGTTAAAATTAAAAACTAGGGATTACATCGACAGCTGAGAAACAATTGAGGGACCAAAATATTGATTTCTCCTTTCAAAACACCAAAGAGAGATTGAGAGAAGAAGAAGACTAAAATTAAACACAAAATAATATTATTTCACAATGCACTTTCACTAACCTTCTATGAGTTGGTGAGATGTCAGTGAAAAATACCCTTGTTTTAGTTGGATCCATATTCTCTTCAACCCATTTCAACATACTCTCCAATGCCATACGATAAGCATCATTTGAGGGCACATCTGTTGTGTTTTTAACCTTGTCTTCAAATGATCCTTCTTCTCTGCAGCATTATTATATATTAGGTTTTGACCAAATTTAAAATTCTATGACACTATATACTAGTTAATAATGTTGATATAAAAAAATGTAAATGAGAAAACAAAATTGTATAATAAGTAATGAGGGTATTGATTATTTGTTAGAATAACCTTCATATTTTGTACGGCTAGTTGACATATTGTGTATTTAAAGTTAATAATTTTTGTATCTGTAAACAAATTGAGACACATATATAGCATGGTGATTATAGACACTTAAAATGATAACTATAAATACATAAATTGTTAACTGCAGGTACATAATATGTTAACTGCAGACACAAGATGTTGGTTAACATGTTATGTGTATGCAGTTAATATATTCTGTACCTATAGTTAACAGTTTATGCGTATGTAGTTATCATGTTATGTGTCTATAATCAGGACCGATTTTTTTTTTTTTTTAATTTATTTACGTGGCCCTGTGCTAGTAAATAAATGAGGCCCTATCAAAGTATAAATAAACTACGAGCTGAAGAAAAATTACAAAGAGAAAAATGCAAATAATCACAAATACATATACTAACTATTAGGCTAGCGCTGGATTAGGGCCCCCAAATTTTTGGGACCCTGTGCTGTTGCACATCTTGCACGCCCTAAAATTCGGTCATGCCTATAATTACTATATTATGTGCCTTCAATTTGTTTACATGTACAAAAATTATTTACTGTAAGTACATAATGTATTAATTACAGACACATAATCTTTGGATTAGAGTTCACAATGCAATATGAACTATAGTCGATGGTATAACAATTGGTTAAGATTTAAGAAGAAAATATATTATTGTGTATGTGGTTTTTTTTTTTTTTTTTTGTTTTTATTTTTGTAAATAGTAGTTATGCATCTACTTACAATATCTTGGAGTATTCGTCAATAAACCACCAGATATAAGTCTGTAGCACTAAAATATCAACTCCTTTCCAATATTGTCCATGCACATTAATTGAACCTCTGCGAACCATTCGACCATGCACTGTATGCTTTTTAGGATCATCTGCATTTGATTCCAGCAATAATGGAGCCCAATAGAATTCAACCGTTGCATTGTATTCCTTAAATGCATCAAAACAACAACACAATTATTCTCCCTATTCATCCATCATGTTTGCCTATGTTTCTGAATGATCAATTACTAGCAGTGTTGTAAAAATCCCGCCTAGACCGTCTAATTAAGCACCGCCCAGGCCGCTTAGGCGCTGGCTACCTATGCCTCCTAGGGACCGAGCCACCGACTATGCTACTTAGTCGATCGATTAAATATTATTCTTTTTTTAATGAGTTATTTCCCTCAAAACAATATCGTTTTGAGCGAAATAATCCTAAATTGTACAAAAACTAGATAATTTTTAGGTTAATATTTAATATTTTAGTATTAACTATTAAAGTATTATATAGTTTATAATTATTAGTCTTTAAAAAAATAAAAATACTTAAACAAATTTTTAAAAAATAAAAAACTAAAATAAAAAATACACGGGCGCCTAGGCGCGGATTAATCCCCGCCTAGGCGTCCTAGCGCCCGAGGAGCGCCTAGTGATTTTTTCAACCATGTCAATTATACACCACTTTTAAACTTTTCAAATTAATCGAATTTATACGTGATACAATAAAAGTACGATGTAAAAAATTCTTGTATTAGGCGCATAAATCGATGCAGAATTTTAATATTTTTTAATTTTTAAAAAAGTATTTAAATTAAATACCTTGGCTGTAAAAATAATTCTTTGGCCAGCATCTTCAATGAATTTGGCATTGTTTGGAATGAATTTTTGAAGAAGGCAGACCATGGAAAAGAAGCTACCTCTACATAGTGAATCGCCTACAAACATCATCCTTTTTCCTCTAAGAGCTTCAAGCATCAATGGGGCATTAAAACTGTAAATTTAGTAAAGTCAAAGTTATTCACATTTCTGATCAATACAAAACATTGTAATGATCGTGCATTTCATCAAAAATGATAAGTGTACTCGTAAAGGTTCAAATTAATATATTTTATTGGATGAAAAAATAAAGAGAAAAGGATTAAATAAGCCCTCAAACTTTACATAAAAAGTCAATTAAGCTCCTAAACATTTTAAAGTAATAATTAAACCTATAGATATTTTATTTTGGTACAATGAAGTCCAAAAATGAATTAATGACCTGCGATAGCAAGTCACTAGAGTTATGACAACCTTCTGGCGAAACTCCAACACCATTTCCGATAAAAAAGCGACCGGAGACACCGGAGAGGCGACCATTGGTCGCCTTCTCCGATGAGAAAAGACCTTCGTGGTTGAGAAGGCAACTCAGATGGTTGCCTTCTCAACTTGAAGGGCATATGGGTTGCCTTCTCAGCCGAGAAGGCCTTCTCTCACTGGAGAAGGCAACCAGTGGTCGCCTCTCCCGTGTGAGAAGGCGGCCCACTGGTTGCGTTCTTCAATGGCAACCGATCATCAGTCTTTTTTTTTTTTAATCGTAAATAGTGTCGAAATTTCGCCAAATGATTATCGAAACCCTAGTAACCTTCTATTGTAGATCAGCAATTGATTTTTGAACTTTATTACACCAAAATAAAATGTTGATAGATTTAATCACTATTTTACAAAAATTTGCAACTTAATTAACTTTTTAAATAAAATTCAAAGGCCTATTCATTTTTTCAAAAATAAATAACATATATAAAATTACTCTCGTTGCATACCTAGGTACGGAGCAACCATTAGGTTGCCATTTCCAATAAATATAATCCCTGTCGGGCCGACCACTTGTTAAGCAAGCTTGTTGCGGTTGTAGATAAGGACACTCAGATTCCTTATATAATGGCCTGGATTCCTCGTCCCTAACCCATCGCCCACTAAATATGTCGCACCCGTTCTCGTTCCTTCCAATCGCAAATGGCAACTTATCTTCTTTCTTCTGCTCTAACACCAAAATCACCCAAAATAATTAAACTATTTTAATTAAAAGACACTTTTGACTCCTAAATTGTTTTATTTTAAAACATTTAATTTTTATAGGTTAATTTAAACAAATTTAGTTCCTTGATTATTTATATATATTGTTGCATTTTTAGTCTCTAGTGTTATATAATTGTCAAATTACACTAACATATAAAATTATTTTTGTCATTTAGAATCAATATTTAAGTTAAAAATGAAATTCACATTGAAAAGAGTAAAACTTTAACCATCAATATTGGCTCTAAGAGCATCCTCAATAGCAAGGTTTTTTTTTTTTTTTTTTTTTTTTTTTTTTTTTTTATAATAATTTTTAAGGTGCCAACTAGGAGAGAGATGAGGAAAAGAGAAGAAGGAAAAAAAAAAAAGAAAAGCACAGGACGCGCCCGGCTGCGCACTGTGTTGCAATGCACGCGAGTGCTGCGAGAAAATCTTAGATTTTGGGGGTCCTCTAGATCTGACTAAAACCAAGATTTTTGCAGGGAGATTTTTTTTTCTCTCACCTCCCCTTTCTCCTCCACATAAGTTTGCTATCCTCAAAAGTCACACCAAAATCATAGATGAGGATGCTCTAAATGATGAAAGTAACCACATAAAAAGAGTTGATAATGAAATTTGCTAATTATATAACATCAAATACTAAAAGTGCAACATTATAGATAATTAAGAAACTTAATCTATTTAAATAATTAACCAGGATCAAATTTAAAAAGTGAAATAATTCAAAAACAATTGAGTATTTTTTTCATTATTAAAAAAAAAAAAACTCGAGTTTGTGTGCAGGGTATTCTAGGAAACTCACGGGTTGTTGAGGTAGCCAAGTAAACGATGTGAATAATGAAGGTGAAAAGACAAGGGCATAAAGGGAAATGAGCAAGAGAATGACTAGTGGTGCGAAGAAGTAAGGGAGAAAGACAGTTTTTTTGAGGAAGAAGAAAGAAGAATTAGATGATTCCAATTGCGTCGTCATAGTTCCCCACAACTAAATTTTTGCTTATTTAAATTATTTTCTTCGAGGTTTTATACTAAGATTTCATGGTGATTCTATGTATCGTCGAAAGTATATATGGAAATAACAATATGTTGTGTTGAATGAGCGAATATACATGAATTAAATTTGATGTATTTGTATTTTATAGCAATGAGGGTCGTTTGGATGGCACAATATAATGTGGGGTGACAGAAGAGATACAACCGTTAGCTTTCTTAATTTTGTATTTGATTTTGACCCAGTTTATTAACATAGTTAGTTTATGAGTCAATTTTGACCTGTTTAATCACGATTAGTTATTTGACTTGGTTAAACAACTCATATGAGTGTTTGGTTAATTAGTTTTTTTTTTTTCAATTTAGAAATGCTAAAATTAAAAAAGGTGTTTAAAGTAGTTTTTTCGATCATTTTTTTTGAAAATAAATTATACCCTTAAAAGTTATTTTGTATATAATCAATTATCAGCTAATAACTAATTTTGATCAGTTCTTTGAGAAAATAAGTTATACCCTTAAAGGCCATTTTGCATGTAATCAACTATCAACTAATAATTTTTTCGATTAATTTTTTGAGAAAATAAATTATACATTTAAAGGTCATTTTGCATGTAATCAGCTATCAACTAACAGTTAATTTACCAAATATCTTTCTACAACTAGTTAATGCTATCATTCTAGTCAAATTCGCTTACAACTCTTTGCCAAACACCTATTTATAAAAAAAAAAAAAAAAAACCTTACGAATGTTTTTACTAGTTGAAAAAAAAAATTCTCTATATTATATTTTAATTGAAAAATTGGAAAAAAAAAGGTCTAATTGTACATTTCTCTAATTCCAAAAATAGAAAATTGAGAAATAAAAAGGGAAAAAATAGAGTAAACATGGTTCTAGGCTTCTAGCCTCAAAAGTCCAAAATATCACTTTGTATTGTCAGATACTATATACTCCGTAGACCAATTTGGAACAAATACAAAATTGCAATACACAGTATTTATGTTATTTTATTGTTTATGTATTCAACTTACACTTCGTGATATTATTAATTTTATATGTTTTCTCGGATGAATTAAATGTGAAACTGTATTCTGGGTGTAAATTGGATAAATCTCGACGACTCAAACGAAAAAAGTCAATAAGTCATTTCCACTGATGACTGATGATTGAACTTGTAATCTTATGGTTACCAAGTCAACAGTTCGACCGGTTGTTATGCTATGGACCCGGGTCCACCTTGCAAGGTGAACTCATGTTCATGTTCACAATTTTAGATCTCAATATAAAAAATTACATATTACTCAATATTCACAATTTTTGAACTTTATATTCATAATCACAGAACTCTATATTTATAATTACAGAACTTTATATTCACAATTTCATAACTCTATATTCACAATTTAATTAATAACTTTATATTCAACAGTATAACACAATTTTTGAATCGATATAACAAAATTGTGAATATAGAGTTCTAAAATTGTGAATATTGAGTAATGTAACTTTGTATATTGAGATATAAAATTATGAATATAGAGTTCTAAAATTGTGAATATGGACCCGGATCGATAGCGCATTGCCCAGTTCGACCAACTTGACTGAGATTGTCCAATATCTTAGATTTTGAATTTTAGATTGATTGCCATGATATATATTCCACAAATTAAACATTTCATTGGAGTCTCGAACTCTCGATACAAAATTATTACTAAATATAGAAATAATATTCCACCACCAATCTTTGCAAACAAACAACCCTTAAGGTTACAATTGGTCTAAATTAATTGCATGTGGTGAATAAATATATATATATCAGCATAAATGATCAATCATATAGAGAAACAAATCATTAGTAATTTAATAATAATATTATTAATTTATTATTATTATTATTATTATTATTATTTATTCATGTATATTCCCTTAATCGAATATAAAATAAATTATATATAATAAAAATGTGGTTATGGACATATTAATTGAATTAATCTATATATATATATATATTAAAATAGAAGTGCTAGCTTTCCCGCTCATTTTAGTCCAAAATTTTTGAAATCGATCAGCATAATATTTTATAATAATTCCTTATCAGAAATTCTAGCCATCCTTATAATTTCTTATCATTCCTTATTTATGGTTAAAATTGACAATATTCAAAATATGATTCCATTTCTTATTATACACGGAAATTAATAAAATACTTTATTAAATTCCATTCCTGTATGGATTCGTTATTTATGTACATATATTAACAAAATAGTCACACGGAAAATAATAATTATTTAACAAAATTATAGTTATTATACCATTCAATTTAATTATGGTTCAAAATATTTTAATCTTGCGTATTTTTAACATATATATATAGATTACTATATGAGGTATATTATAGTATTCAAAAACAATATTACTATATTATGTTAATGTACGTAATTAAATTCCTCTCATGATAATATTCAAAAATAAATAAAATTCTAACAACCAAATTACTATATGATGTATATTATAGTATTCCAAAAAAATATTACTATATTATGTTAATTTACGCAATTAAATTCCTCTCATGATAATATTCAAAAAAAAAAATTCAAACAATCAAATTACTATATGATGTAGATTATTGTATTAAAAAAATACTATATTATGTTAAAGTACATAATTAAATTCCTCTCATGATAATATACCATGCAATTCAATTATGGTTCAAATATTTTAGTCTTGCGTATTTTTTATTTTATATTCGTAAACAATCAAATTACTATATGATGTATATTATAGTATTCAAAAAAAAATTACTATATTATGTTAATATACGTAATTAAATTCCTCTCATGATAATCTATACTATTCTATACTATACTATATATAAAAGCAAAATCCTCCTATTTCATTTTCCCGCCCAAATTTTTATAGTCAATTAATTAAATATTTTATTGGTCAAATAATTAATAATAAAGCTTATTTGTTAAGAACATGTAAAATGGAAATTAACTAATATTTATTAATTGCTAATCCCCCTTCAACTTTCTCGCACAATCTAATATTATTAATTAATTGACAAAAAAATTAATAAATTTTAATTGGTAACAAAATTTTATTTACCAAATTCTGAGATTAATTAAACCATTGTAATTCACACCATTATAACTCCTGCACGCCGCAGATCGGTTTTAACAATCCACCAGTTTCAACCTCAAGATGAGGGGTACCCTTGCTTTCCTGGCATAAAGACCGTTAGGGAACTTATCTATCCACTTGGCTAATTCCCCAGGCCAATGGTACGGTTATGTCCTATTTTTAATTTCAATTGGAATCTAAATGGGACAAAGTCACTCATGGAAGATCCTATTTCTTACTTGACAAGAGATTCTTTTTCAAAGCCCTTGTGACTTGTGAGGGGTTATAGACCCACCACTATGACATCTATAGAACTCCAATTTCCTTGCCACTGTTTGCACCCCAAAGCCATGACCAAAATTGCATCCTTCCCATTTATATGGATAAACTTATCAAAGAGAGTGGATCGGAGTTGGTAATCTTTAATCCAAAAGGTGCTTTATGAAACTTTGCCTAGATTTTGTGTAAATTGTCGTAGCAACTTACAATTTGTAAACACCCAAACAGCACATCTGGCAATAATCCCACCTTCCCCCCTACCATCCAAACCTTTGGCTGGTTTTTGTTGGGTAAGTGAAAATCTAATTGCCCTTTTCATGAGGCTCTTTGGTATCCCAACTTTGAGATCTACTACTATCGCTTCTTTTAAAAGTGCACTCATAAAATTTTCATATGACTTGATTGAACTTGATGGGTCCCCTCATTATTCGCCTTTGAGCGTTGGATCTCAAACTGAGTCCAATGAGTGCCTTAGTCCATTCTCATTTGTGGGATTTTGGAATAATAAAAGTGTTGGCCTGGGTTGGTTTTTAAATAAATGTGGGGAGAAGATTTTGTTGGTTTTTTCCTCCTGCAAAAGAGGAGATTTTGGCAGTCTGCTGGGCCCACCATGTTTTAGAGCAGCTGCGGCTCACTTGCGTGAGGCGCAGATTTCGCGCCCATTGCATGCGCCTGCCTGGACGCATAATTACCTTTTTTTTGTTTGATTTTTTCCTTTTTTTTTTCATCCTCTCCTATTTTCTCTTTCCTAATCACACTTACAAAAACTTCTCAAAAACTACACAAAAATCTCCACTATTGAGGAAGGTCTTAGAGCATCATCAATAGCTCTTGATTTTTCACAATTTTTGAAGTATTAATTAGGAAAGAGAGGGGTGTGCAAGAAAAAAAAGCAATAAAAAGGAAAAAGGAAAAAAAGGGTTGACAATAATTTAAAAAAAAAAAACTGAAAAAGAGTATAAATATGCGCCAACTAGGTGCGCTTCTTGGCTCCGTACACAAAAATTAAAATTTGTTTTCCCTTTTCTCTCACTTTGTGACAAAAAAACTAAAAATTGCAATAGAAAGACCGACCATCTAAAAATCATTCTTCACATTTGTTAAAATTAAACATTTAGTTTTTTACGGTGTGTGATTTCGCGGGAAGAAAGCCCTATATATGCCTACTTGAATCATACTAATGACCCTATGCAATTATTGGTATATCAAATCAAGGAGATGCTTCAGAAAAATGCTAAAAAGGAATTCACATAATTGGTAATTCTATTATGTTACTTTTTGGCATTTTTTCCTAATGGTGCTTGTGCTTATTGTTTTTAACTCTGATGTGGGATACTTGAGGGGAAGTCATGTCTTTAAGACTCTAATTGTGCTTTATTTGATTATATGCTTTAAATCCTTTTATTTGCATGACTATATGTGGAACATGCTCCTTACTTTGATTCGAGTGTATGCTTATTGAACCATCTAGATATACTTTGTTTTTAATTAGATTCTTTTCTGCGTCATTATGTATTTATTTGGCATTGTTATTACAAATTAGCTTCTAATTGTTTTGTCTATTCCAAGGAATGTTATTGTATTCCTGACCTATTCCATGAACCAAACATGCCATTAAGGGTGTGTTCGGAAAGCAGGAAAATGACTTCTGGAAAATGTTTTCTGGAAAATGAGTCATTTTCCAGAAAATGGTTTAATTTTCAGTGTTTGGATGCATTCTGGAAAACTGTATTTATGTATGTGTTTGGTTCATTTTCCGGAAAATGGATAGAAATATATAATTATATATTTTTAATACTTTATTTAAAATATTAAAATATTTATAATAATATTTAGAATAATATTATAATTTATAATAATAATTAAAATTAAACCCCCCGTTTCCGGCGGAAACCAAATCTGGTTTCCGCCGAAAACCACTCTGGTTCCCGGCGTGGAACCAGAGCATCTGGTTCCTCGCCGGGACAGAGCAGTGCCCTGGTTCCTCGCCGGGAACCAGGGCAGCTCTGGTTCCCGGCGAGAAACCAGAGCACTGTGCTCTGGTTTCTCGCCGGAAACCAGAGCACTTGGTTTCCGGCGGAAACCATACCATGGTTTCCACCGGAAACAGTGATGTGTGTGTGTGTTGTTGTGGGCGGAAAATGACTTCCGCCCAAATTTGGCGGAAGTCATTTTCCGCCAAATGAGCCATATTTTCCCCAGTCAACGGAAAATGATTTCCGTTGACTGGGTTTTCCAATGCTTGCCAAACACCCAAAGCCCGGAAAATGATTTCCGGAAGTCATTTTCCGGGCTTCCAAACACACCCTAAGGTATAAAAGTATAATTGCACATATATCAATGTAATTGACAAAGAATAATTGGCTAATAATTATTATGGTAATTAAGTTAAACATTGGTTGTTGAATTTATTTGTATAATAATTATAATTTCATTATTTCTCATTTTTCCCATATTTATGTTAGTAATAATATAATTACATAAGTCATACTCCATATTACATATCGATATTTTGAAGATAATTGTAGACAAACAAGTCATATATTATTTAATTAATTGATTAATACTTTTGCACTAATCTTATAATCAAATAAATGTACACGTTCAATATTAGTATTTTTTATAATGTCATATTTATTTTTATTATCTAAATATATAATAAAAAATTTATCCATACATCGCACGTGCATCGCACGGGTAATTGAACAATTATTTGCTCTAATTCAAGAAATGAAAACATCAGAAAACATAATCGATCCAACAAATTTCATCAATTGCGCTATATTATATTCGATGTTATAATTTATATAATTTTATATCGATCCAAATATTCTTCAAATATTATAATAAATCTATTTCGTGCAACACCTGTGCAACGCACGGGCGAAAATACTAGTTAAAGTATAATTTGGTTTGGTTGATTAAGTAACAATTTTTGAAAATAAAAATTTAATTAGTTTAGGGGCTACGAACAGCCCTACTACTACTACCACCAAGTTTAGTCTTTTGTTATTTATGTGCATTACCAAAAACTAATAATTTAAAATATTAACTACCAAGTTTAGTCTTTTGTTATTTATGTGTATTACCAAAAACTAATAATTTAAAATATTAACTATAGTGAAATATTCCTTATGATTATATATTATTTTTTTACTAATTATTTAGTAAATTAGGAAACTAAATGTTAAAACCATAATGGCGCCACTTTTATTTTTGGTTTTCAGAGAAGATTGGGGCCTCTTCTCTTGTGTTTTTAAATATTCCTTATTATTATGTATTATTTCTTTACTAATTATTTAGTAAATTAGGAAACTAAATGTTAAAACCAGAAGATTGGCGCCTCCTCTCTTGTCTTTTTATTAGGATATATGTATGTGTTTATTTGTATATAAAAAATTTAGAATTATACAGAAACCTTCATAGCAAAAATCACTCACATAAACAAAAAATTTGTCTGCAGAATTTCATCGTCTCCTTTTTCTTTTGGGTGTAACCCAGGATCTCCACTGTCGAATACAGTGCCTAACCCCTCGCTGGATTGTAGGCACCTCAATTGGGTGGGACAGCTGGCATGGAGATTTAAAGCTGCTCCATACCCAAAGCCAAGGATCGAACCCATTATCAAGGTATTTTTTAAAAACTATTTACATGCTTTTGTTTTTGTCCACATATTTTACATGATTCTTGGTCTGCAATACATGCATGTTTTTGTTCTTAGATTTTTATATATTTAAATTTGTGATTTTATATTCTACGTAATTCTAAGTGATTTCTTGACATATATTCACCCGAGTCCTTGTTCTTTTGTAGTCGACATAATACAATTTTTTCTCAATTTAAAATCGAATTGGGTACATTTAATCTCTCTGGCTTTCTTGACCACTTAGTGGGACAAATAAACTATAACTCAACTTTCTGAGTTGATCAAGAAGCCATTGGCAATCTTAATCCATTTCTTAATTATATTGCTTGTTCTAATAAAATAAATTGGGTTTGAATTGCCAAAAAGAAGATGGAAGCCCAAGGCTGTTTCGTGTGCCTTTATTTTTTTATTTAGTTATTATTTTTTTGTTGTAGTTGTGGTTTTAACATTATAATATTTTAATTTTAATATGGAAGAGTGCTTTTTAAGTTGTTCATATCTTTTAATTTTAATAGGAAGTATCATTTACGTAAAGCTATCTAAAATGCAAAGACTTTCCAAATGATGTCAATGAAGATGATTGGATATGACTAATTGAAAATAAATGGGAGACTCAAAAGTTTAAGGTCAATTTAATTTATAATTATTTTATATTATAATTTTAGTTGGTAGATATTGTTGCCCTAATTTGTAGTCTTTTATGTCTCTTGATTCTCTTCTACTTTATTTTTTATTAGAAATAACTTTTTTATATATATAGGACCAAAGCGAAAGAAACAAAAATAATAGAGGAAATCAAGAGATCAAATTAGTTAGTAGTACAAAGTCTATTGTACAAATTGCATATGAGATGGTAAAGTAATTTTTTTTTAATAAAAATTGAAGTCACGCTTTTTTTATCAACAAAATTTGCAGTTAATTATTATTATTTTTTGTTATCTTTATTCTCTATTTTACAGAAAAACAAAGATTCTAATGAATGACCAAATGCTGTTGAAGTTTGGAAGGCATCAAGAAAAAGAATCTAATGGAAATTGGTCCGTTCTAAATGGAAAGGAAATTATGGTATGAAAATTATAGTCATATAAATGTTGTGACCTTTCTTAAATGAATTTAGTCAATTATTAATATTTATATTAATTGTAGAATAAACTTCAAGGAGAGAGAAGAATAAATAAAAGATTTCAGCTGCACCTCTACCACTTGTTGAGCATTTTGATTTGGTATTAAAAAGAAAGTCAAACTATGCACGTGGTTTAGGTTTAAGGAGATAACTTCCAAGGCCCAGGAGAAGATTTCTTGTTCAAGCAGAAATAGAAGCTTCAAAGATGCGTGAAAAGAATTTAGAAGAAGAAGTTGTAAAATTTAACGAAATCGCACAAGCTGCTTTAGATAAACAAGCTGCTGAAATCAAGCAAAATTTTGCTCACTTAGCAAACAATCAAGGGCTTCAAAATATGGTAAGCAGTGCATCTCCATCAACCAACTCAAGTGAAGAATAATCAAGACATTTTATTTTAAAAAGTTTTTATTTGGATTTTGTGGTATTTCTTACAACGTATATTTGTTAGACAACGTGTGTGTGTGTGTGTATATATATATATATATATATATATATATATATATATATATATATATATATATATATATATATATATATATATATATATATATATATATATATATATATATATATATAAAGACCTCATTGTCTAACAATACATGTTTTAAGAAATACAATAGAATCCAAATAAAAATTTTTTAAAATAAAATGTCTTGATTATTCTTCACTTGAGGTAGTTGATGGAGATGCGTTGCTTAGCATATTTTTAAGCTCTTGATTGCTTGCTAAGTGAGCAAAAATTTGCTTGATTTCAGCAGCTTGTTTATCTAAAGCAGCTTGTGCTATTTCTTTAAATTTTGCAACTTCCTATTCTAAATTCTTTTCACGCTTTTTTGAAGCTTCTATTTCTGCTTGAAGAAGAATCTTTTCTTGGGCCTTTGAAGTTATCCCTTCAAAACCTAAACCACGTGCATAGCTTGACTTTCTTTTTAATACCAAATTAAAATGCTCAACAAGTGGTAGAGGTGCAACTGAAATCTTTTCTTTATTCTTCTCTCTCTTCTTGAAGTTTATTCTACAATTAATATAAATATTAATAATTGACTAAATTCATTTAAGAAAGGTCACAACATTTATATGACTATATTTTTCATACCATGATTTTCCTCTCTATTTGGAACAAACTAAGTTCTATTAGATTTTGTTCTTGATGCCTTCCAAACTTCAACAACATTTGGCCATTCATTAGAATCTTTGTCTAGAGAATAAATTAAAGATAACAAAAAGAAATAATTAACTGTAAATTTTGTGGATAAACTAACATGACTTCAACTTTTATTAAACAAAATTTACTTTACCATCTCATATGCAATTTGTACAATAGATTTTGTACCACTAACTGGTTTGATCTCTTGATTTTCTATATTATTTTTGTTTCTTTCGCTTTGAATTGGTCCTATATATATAAAAAGTTATTAGTAAAAAAAAATAAAGTAGAAGAGAATCAAGAGAAATAAAAGACCACAAATTGGGGTAACAATAACTACCATTTAAAATTATAATATAAAATAATTATATATTAAAATTACCTTAAACTTTTGAGTCTCTCATTTGTTTTCAATTAGCCATCTACAATAATCTTCATTGAGATCATTTGGACAGTCTTTGCATTTTAGATAGCTCTGGCATAAATGATAATGCCTATTTTTATATTGTAATTGCACTTGTTTCATGGAATGGGGTTGCACATTATTTGACAAATTAAATTTGTTCTGCAATATAAAATTATATAAATTCATTAATTTGAACAAGTAATTTCAATTTTATTATAACTTCTGATCTCATTCCAAACCTAATATAATATTGAAAATATTTAAAGTTTCAATATGACCTTTAAAAATATCCATATTGTATTAACATCCTCATTAGGAATCTCTTTTCAACTAGAGACTCGAAGTGGTGCAAATTGCTGAATGCACATAGTGACTTCAGCTTTGAACAAACTAGCATCTTCACCACAGACCTTATGATATGGTGGAGGAAATAAAATACAGTTTTTTTCACCTCTAACTTTTTTCTTTTGCTAGTCCTGTATTGATTGTTCGCCCTCAACCACGCTTTTTAATATTTTCGTTTCCTACTGTAGAATTAAAAAAAAACAATATATAAGTATACAATATTATATATATATATATATATATATATATATATATATATACACACGTAGAATAACAAAAATTACAATTAATAACAACAACAACAAGTATAGGAGTTTGGAATTTGGATTCCAATTTGTGAAATCCCTCATAAGCTGATGAATATATCTCATTGTTGTTCGTCGCCCTAAGTTCCAAGGTCTTTGTAACTGCAATTTGACCTTGTCTTGCATATCTGTAACATCTTTGTAACTGCAATTTGACTGGAGCTCTTCCTCATTATCATTTATGAAATCCTTCAAAGTAACAAATCAGAGTGTAGTGTCTTCATGGTTTTTATTTATTTATTTCTTATACTAGGTCATTGGTAATTTTTTTTTAAATAATTTTTGTTTTAGGATAATGGCCATTGATAAAACTTGGATGGAAATTTCTGATAGATCATTGCCACAGTATGAAAAAGGAGTTAAGGACTTTCTTGAATTTGCGTTTAAAAATCTTGATAAAGGGAGACATGTCCGTTGTCCATGTAAAAAATGCAGAAATATTATTTTTAGGACATACCAAATAATTTATGAACATTTGATGTTAAATGGGATAAACAAAGATTACAAGCAGTGGTACCATCATGGAGAAGATTTCCAACACTATGAAGATGATGATGATGAGAGAGATACAAGTGATACTAATGATGGAATGCGAGATATGTTAGATGATCTTGGACGTGGCAACACATGATTTTTTGACCAATTTAATGGTTAAAATGAAGGAGTTGATGCTCCTAGAGGTAATCCTACTAGTCCAAATAAAGAAGCTGCTAAATTTTATAGATTATTGTTAGAATTGGAGCAAGAGCTATATCCTGGTTCTGATGAATCTTTCACATTGTCATTCATTGTTGAACTATTGAATTGAAAATGTCTATATGAGATTAGTGCAAATGCTATTGATGGAGTGCTTCAAATAATGAAAAAATGGTTTCCTAAAGGTAACAAAGTTCCCAACTCATTTTATGATTGTAAGAAAATTTCTCAAGATTTAGATCTTTCTTATGAGAAGATCGATAGATGTTTGTGTAAATAATTGCATAATTTATAGAAATAAGTACAACCAACTCCCCCATTTTCTAGGGGCGGTTAGAAGACAATAAATATAAATTCCTATGTAATTGTCTTGTTAAGATATCATCAAATCTATTGTAATAGAATTACAGTGCTCCTAAATACAACATTTTTGTCCTTTTAATACTTTTGTCTTTTACCATTATCTTTTATCTACTTATTTATCCGTTAATTATCGAATTTATTTATTCGGGCTACTGGGTTAATTAATCCATCAATGTCTATAATTTAATTTGGACTTTTTTAAAAAAAATTATTATATAAGTACAACTATAAAATAAAAATGTAATAACCATTTGTTAAAATATAATGCATAAAAATTCAAAAAAGAAAAATATAATTCAAAATTTAACTTAAACATGACATTCTTTGTGTATATTAGATACACAATTATTCACTAAAATTTTGATGTCAATTTCTTTTAAAAGTTTATTTTTTTAATTGCAATTAAAAGCATCCAATATGTGCATTTTAGAAACATAATTATCAAGCATAAAATAATGGATAATATATAAAATATGTTTTAAAAGAATTGGACTCTAAAAATTGGGGCCTTGTGCTGTCACCCTGATCACACAAGACCAGGTCCGACCCCGTATATATGTGTATGTCTTTGTGCGTGGTATGATCTATAAGGTACAAAAATGATCTTGATGATTTTCAAGGATAGAAAAGTTTTGTGAACAAAAGCTCACTCCATGTATCTTGAACTCCAGGCAAACACCATTGGATACAATCTGCATAGCTCACAGGGTGTGCTAGTTGCTCAGCTGTCAAAGCTGCCCCCAATTGTTTCTTGTAAATTGATGTGTGACCATCCTTTCTATAGTTTGATAGTCTTGTAATGTTTAGGAGTGTTATTTGCACGTTCGGCTTGTTGAGCACCTCATCAATTATCTGTAATTTTCTTTTAAATAAGCTCGGTACATCATAATTAGGGTCTTCTATGAGCGTCGTTTCGTTATAGCAATTGCCTTTTTGGTCTCCTCCCCATAAATCGTTCCTATATACAAGAACAAAACTTAGTGATATGATCAATCTAAATAAGAAAGTGAAACTTTATGGATAGAGAAGAGTAAATTACCAAAATATCACTCTAAGTATATAGTGATTTTGATCATTGCTTTGGTTCTAGACTTTCAAATTAATTTGCTCAATAATGTTCTTAACTATATCAAATTTGTACCTATTTTAATTTGACAATAAAAACTTGGGTGAAACTGTAGGTGCCTTCAAATGATCAAAATAAATACAAATTTGATACTTAACTACATTATTTGTTTTGGTTAGATCACAAGCTATCCTAAGCATATCAGACCCTAACTATAAGAGATACCTTTAAACCCGTACCATACTCAGACTAATTACCGTTCGCACCGGCCCGGCCTAATTAGTTTTCCCATACAAGAGGGAATTCGAACTCCCGACCTCATTTAAGGGATAAGAGTGCACAACCACTCACGTCAACCAAACTGGTTTACTAAACTACATTATTAAACAAAATTAAAAATTGAGAATCAAATTAAAATGGTAAAAACACCATAACCGATAGTGATTTTTTTTTTTTTTCCCACTCTATAGAGAGTATACACTAGCTATCCATATAAATGTTTTTAACATCTAATGTTAATTTCCAATAAAAATTATTGTTTCACACATCACTAACCTTCTATGATTTGGTGAAATTCCAGTGAAAAATACTCTTGTTTTAGATGGATCCATATTCTCCTCCACCCATTCCAACATACTCTCCAATGCCATACGATAAGCATCATCGGAGGGCACATCTATGATGTTTTTTACCTTGTCTTCAAATGATCCTTCTCTACATTAATATAAACACTAATGTCTTAATTAAGAATAAATTATATAATTGATTTTTTATTAAGTAATAATCATTTATTAACTTACAATATCTTGAAGTATTCATCAACAACCCACCAAATATATGATTGTAGCACTAAAATGTCAGCACCTCTCCAATGTTGTCCATTCACATTAATTGAACCCTTTCGAACAATTCGACCATGAACTGTATGCTTTTCAGGGTTATCCGCGTTTGATTCCAGTAGGAGTGGAGCATAGTAGAATTCAATCTTTGCGTTATATTCCTTAAATACAACAAAACAACGTTAAGCATAATAATATATATATTATTCCTTAAAAAAAAACAATATTTAAATACCTTTGCTGTGAAAATAATTGTTTGGCCAGCTTTTTCAATGGATTTGGCATTCTCCGGAATGAATTTTTGAAGAAGGCAAACAATGGAATAGTAGTGACTTCTACTATGTGAATCGCCCGCAAACATCATCCTTTTTCCTCTAAGAGCTTCAAGCATCAACGACGCATTAAAACTGTAAATTTAGTAAAATCAAGTTATGATCATGAATAAAAAACGTAATTTTTTTTTTTGAACCAAAATGAACACATACGTTAGTAAGAGTAAAAAATGAAGTAAAAAATATGCGTAATATTACCTTATAATAATAATTTACATTTTACATATCTTATAATATATTATTTTTTTCTTCACCTAAGACATACTTGGTAATATTACAATGCAGTGTATGTTCTTCTCAACCTATGAAGCATAAAGAGTCAATATCGCCTCCATTGAGACTCGAGACTTGAACACACAACCTCCCACATCGGAGAGCTAGTAACTTGGTGCCACTGGACGTCTGGACCACAAACTTTGAATTTTTTTCTATTTGAATCAATATCATTCCATCGTATCAAATTTGATATATCAAATGGAGTTTATTACTAAAATGGTCTCTCGACTATTGCAAAATTACTAATTTGGTCCTCGACAATTTTTCGTGCCCAATTAAGTCCCTCGACTTTGAAAATTTTAACCAATTTGGTCATCCGTTTATTTTGCCGTTAAACATCCGTTAAATCGGGACCAAATTGGTAATTTTGCTATAGTCAAGGGGCCAAATTGGTAATTAAATTTTCACTGAAATGGTCCCTTGACTATAGGAAAATTACCAATTTGGTCCCTTGACTATAGCAAAATTACCAATTTGGTCCCTTGACTATAGCAAAATTACCAATTTGGTCCCGATTTTAACGGATGTTTAACTGTAAAATAAACGGAGGACCAAATTTGTTAAAATTTTCAAAATCGAGGGACTTAATTGGGCACGAAAAATTGTCGAGGACCAAATTGGTAATTTCGCAATAGTCGAGGGACCATTTCGGTAATAAACTCTATCAAATGTTTTGTTTTTGATTTTTTTTTTAAATTTTAAATAACAATCTTAATTCAGTTATTAAAATAATAATGCTACATTTTGCTTCATATTTCAGTTCCTAATTTTCACCCCCTTATGTGACAATTGTTTAGTTCCTTTTATATTTGAGTAAATATTCAATTTAGTCATCGATTATATCGATTTAGTCATAAACGTCTTTTTTTTTTTTTGATAATTTTACCTAATTGAGTACCTTGTAGGATAACTTGGCAATTTTCCTTCTATTAATAACAAATGTTGTGCGGACTATAAAAATACGTTATTTGTGTACTGAATGTACATTATATAAAATAATATATTTTCAGTAGTACTCAAATAATGTTTTTTTTTTCTGAATAAAATGTACATTTTTAATATACTAAAAATACATTATTTGTATACTGAATGTACATTATTTAATAATGTACAAAGTAATATATATTTTTAATATTCAAATAATGTATTTTTATTTATGATCCACAGTTGGTATAAAATTAGTCTCATAGCATACCTAGGTAGAGAGCAACTATTAGGCTGCCATTTCCAATAAAGATAATCCCTGTCGGGACGACCATGTGCTAAGCAGGTTTGTTGCGGAAGTATATAAGGACACTCAGATTCCTTGTAGAGCGGTCGAGATTCCTCGTCTCTAACCCACTGCCCGCTAAATATGTCACACCCTTTCGCACTCCTTCCAATTGCAAATGGTAGCCTATCCTCTTTCTTCTGCTCTAACACCAAAATCACCCAAAACAGTTAAATTTGATGGATATATCAAAGAATTCCTATCCGATCTCGTGGTTGAGCCAAGGAAGCCGACCTCAAAGACGACCTCGAGGTCGTCACTCAAGTTAAGGGGTGGGTCCACGCTCGAAGCGTTTTAGCTATTTTTGAGTGGGAAAAGTGGGGCGGGGTTCGCCCCAAATATCCACATTGAGGTTGAGGGCGCGGGCCCCAACCTTTAGAGGGGGAAAAGCGAGGAGAGGGGGTGGTTCGCCCCAAGTATCCACGTTGAGATTGAGGGCGTGGCCCCAACCTTGATTCTCTCTGGTGACGTTACGAGGTCCGACCTCGCTTAGTACCAAGCAGAGGAATCAATTAGTGGTTGAGGCCGTAGGCGTCGGGCCTCTACCTTGATACTCCCTAATACACCTGATCTCACCTACATTGAATAGGAGGGCTTGTTTTTGGTCGAGCCCAAATTTTGGCCAAGAAAAAGTTAATCTTTCTAAGTCCAATCTTGCTATTCCCTAGGGTTGTTACGAGGTCCAACCTTGCTCACCACGGAACGAATTAATTCCATCAAAATAATTTTTAAGAAAAACTAGAATTTATGCGGAGGGCATTATAGGAAACTCACTGGTTGTGGTGGTGGGCAGGAGGAGTAAGTAAATGATGTGAATAATGAAGGTGAAAAGACAAGGACATAAAAGGAAATGAACACGACCATGACTAGCGGTATGAAGAAATAAGGGAAAAAGTCAGCTTTTCTAAGGAAGAAGAAGGAAGAAGATGATTCCATTTGCATCTTCATAGTTCCAACACGACCAACTTTTTGCTTTTAATTTGTTATTATTCCTTCAAGGTTTTATACTAGAATTTCATGATCTTATGTATCGTTGAAAATTAAATATATATAGAAATAATATGTTGTACTGAATGAGCGAATATACACTAATTAAATATGATGCATCTGTATTTTGTAGTGGGATCGTTTGGCTGGCACATAAATGACATAATATAAAACTAGTGGTTGTAATTAACCAGCTTGGTTGGTGCCCGCACATTCTCGTCCCTTAGATCAAGAATTCAAACTCTCTCTCTTATGGAAAAATTAATTTGGTCAGTACTTTGCCACTTAATCTGGTCAGGATGCGAACGGTTTAAAGGTAGAAGCCGTTTTATTGACTTCTTTTAATTTAAATCGGTCATAACACGGGCTGGTACACATCCTTGTGTAGTGAACTTTATATCGATTGCCTTATTTACATTTCACAAATAAAATAAACATATCGTTAAAATCTTGATACAAAATAGTTATTAAATTAAATTTTAAAAAATAAACTTTCCACAATCAAGTTTTGCAAACAAACAATCCTTAGAGAGTACAATTGGTGTACATTAGCTGTCTTTGATGGATAAATATAAAAGGGAAAAATGACACTTTCCCCCTATGTTATGTGCATATAGCACTTTTTCTCCCTGTGTTATTAAAGTGGCTATTTTTCCCCCTGAAATGTTAAATTGGCATTTTTACCCTTAAAAATAATTATTTCATTTATTTTTCTTCTCCAACAAATTATTACTTATATGTAGGATGATCACGATTCGATTCGAATCTAACCAAACATTGTAGCATTCATACCGAAATAGTATGGACGGTTCTGGTTACGATTCAGAACCCAAAACAAAAAATAAATAAATAATTGTTGAACCGTGAACTGGAACTGAACCACAGTCATATACATGGTTGCAGTAGGCGCTAGGCGCTAGTCGGGCGGTAGACTAGCGCCTAGCGCCTAAGCGGTCTAGGCGGCGCCTAGGCGGTACCTAGGCGGTTCTAGGCGGCGACCTATAAAAACAAAAAATTAATTCATGTGTGTGGGTGTATGTCATATATTATATTATATATTACATATATATATCTCTTCCTTCTCTTACTTGTATAAATAAATAAATTTAAATACATATAAATATAATAATAAAATTAACAATGCCGACTCGCTCGAGTTAACTCGGCTAACTCTGTTGAGTTGGGCGAGTTAACTCGGCCAAATTCGGCCTAGGCGGCCGCCAACTCGGCCTAGTCGGCCGAGTTAGGCGCTAGGCGGCCGGCCACCTAGGCGGACGCCTAGGGATCAATTCGCCACGGTCTAGGAGCGCCTAGCGCCTAGGCGGGTGCCTAGGCGGCCTAGGCGGGGATTTTTGCAACAGTGGTCATATATAGTGAAAATGATCAAACATTTATTTTGATAAATCGGTACGGTTCAATTCCAATTTCGATTTTGAACCGCCAATCAAAACTTATTTATTTATATATATTTATTTTTTAATTTTATTTCTTATTTAAAAATAGTCTAAATTCAATAATTATTTTATTTTATTTTTTCGGTTCTGAATCGTAACTGTAACCGTCCATACTATTTAAGTTCAATTGCTACAATGTTCGATTTGGTTCGTATCGAACCATGATTTTCCATACATATTAGTAATACTATTGGTTGGAGAATAAAAATAAATGAAATAATTATTTTAAGGGTAAAAAAGTCAATTTAACATTACAGGGAGAAAAACTACCACTTTTAAAATAACTGAGGAGAGAAAACTGCCACTTTAATAAAACAGGGGGGAAAAGTGCTATATGCACATAACATAGGGGAAAAAAGTGTCATTTTCCCAATATAAAATATCAGCATAAATGATTCAATCATATAGAGAAACAAATCATCACCACTAATTTCTTTTCTTTTTCCCGTGCTAGCTTTGAATCACTACACTATACACAAATCTTCTCATCCAAATGTATTTAAAATGTGACAAAAAGAAAAGCCAATTCAAAGTCATCAAGAGAAGAAAAGCTTGTAAACAAAAGCTCATTGTAAGTATCTTGAAGACCTTAGGTTGTGATGCGGTTTAACCTGGCAATTTATATCATGAACTAGGATCACCAGTGCACTGTGGATCTTGGTCCAATACACAGAATTTGAATTTATAATGTACAGAATTCATGTTCATAATAAACACACATAACTGTAGACTCTGATCCAATATACAGAATTTGACTTCATAATGTATAGAATTCACGTTCATAATGCACATAATTCATGTTCATAATACACATACACATAAATACAGTATAATGAAAATGAATTAAATATTTAACATAATACACATAATTAATGTTCAAAATGCACATAATTCATGTTCATAACGCACAGAATTCATATTCATTATATTGTGTTTATGTGTACGCGTATTATGAACATGAATTATGTACATTATGAAGTCAAATTCTGTGTATTGGATCATTGTCCATGATATAACGATTGGTTTAACCTACGAATTGATTATGAGTGCCAATTAGGCCCATAACAAGATTGAAGTACAATCAGTTAAAACAACTTTTTATTAGACATGTGCAAAGATGGTGGGGTTTAAATGGAAGTCCAAGCCAAATGAAGACCAAGAGTTTAAAGATTATTTAATTGTAGAGTTAATTCCATTTTTGGTCCTAGATATATAGGTGACAATTCACTTTTAGTCCTTTTTTATTAGAACATTCGATCTACATTTGGTCCAAGTATTATTGCAGCATGACCATTTTTAGTCATACATCAACAAAATCGTCGAAATATCGTTAAATACAAAGACATTTCAATCTTTTTTCTACAAAGTATGTTGAACCGCTATTTTTTATGTTTATTTTTTTGAAAACATCCATAACTTTTTTATACTGGAGTTATTTTTAATTCAATTTTTCATAATACTAAGTGTAGTATTAGTATATAAAATTTATATATTCAGAAACTACATTAAAAGTACTATTAAAAAAATTAAATTTAAAAATAATTATATTAAAAATTACAAAAGAAAATAAGCAATGAAGAAATAGTTGGTTTGGCAAAATGGGACCGTGGAAGTACATTTTAATTTTTTTTTTTTTTTGAATACAACTGACCCTATTACATTGTAGTATGTGTTCATACATACTTGACTCGAACTCATGACCTCCCATCTAAGGGTGGCCACTACATGCCAATTGAGCACAAGGTGCTTGGCAAAGTACATTTTAATTTAGATACACTTATTCAGTGAAATTCTACATATAAATTTTTACATAAAAAATGCTCCTTATCACGAGGTCATAACTACTTTTTTTTTTTTTTTTGTTTTTTTTTTGAAAAGAGGTCATAACTATTTTAATTTGTATATAATAATCAAACTAGTTATGATGGCGTAATATCACGTTCAAATGATTACATTACAAATATTTTTATAATTTTTTAATATTACAAGTTCAAATAATTTTACAAGTCTTTTATAAATTTTTTAATTTAGTAAAAAATATTATTAATTTTTAATTTTGAGATTAATGGTTCAAATCTTATGTAAAACAAAAATATTAAATTTGAAAAAGTGTATTTAGCTATATATATAAAATAATTAGCATTATTGTATTAAAAAAAGTTGAAGTTGTTCAAGTGGATAGAATTTTGATTCTTAACTATATATTCATTCAATGAATAAGCTTCATTCCAAACAAAAATATATATAAATTTTTAAATAAATAAAACTAAGCATCTATGTCTAGTCCAGGACCAGCCCACAAGAGGCCTGGCCGGGTCCATGCCCAGAACTAGCTGGGGGTAGACTCGGCATGGGACCGACCATGAATTACTTGGGCCGGTCCCAATCTGTGCTAGTCTAGGTCTGGGACTTGCCCATGGCAGGCCTAGACTTTGGCGACCTCTAGACTCTAGTATGTATACACTTGCATGCCATGTTACTAAATTGAAGTATGTACTCTCTTGTATGTTTTGATACTAAATTGAAGTACATGTTCCTTACATGTTATGATATCAATTTGAAGTTGTGTTTAATTTTAACTAAAAGTTTAAATTAATATCGAAATTGCACACTTATTATTTTAAATCCAACATGAGGGAATACAAATTATTTGAATAATAATTATGTAGGAATTGAAACTACATATATAGCACAAAAAATTAAACTATTAACAAATAAAATTGCGTTATTATCAATAATCAAACTAGATACATAAAATTAGAAAAAGTTATTTTTATTGTTGCTTACTTTAATTTGAAAATATATTGTATTTACAAAAAAAGAAAAGAAAAAAGACATAAAACACATGAAATTAAAAATTTATGCCAAAAGTTTCTCTCAATTTATTCTCTTTGTCTTGTAAACCAAAATAGTAAGAAGGCAAACCAATAAAAAAAAATTAGAGAGTGGTAGATAAATATGTGGTATAGTCTATATTGTACAATAATTTTCTTGATAATTTTCAAGGATAGAAAAGCTTGGTGAACAAAAGCTCGCTCCATGTATCTGGAACTCCGGGCAAACACCAATGGATACAATCAGAACCGCTTTTTGTTTTATTCTGCCATTGTTTCTGGTAAATTGATACGTGAGCATCCTTTCTATAGTTTGATAGCCTTGTGATGTTTAGGAATGTTATTTGCACATTTGCTTTGCTGAGCAGCTCGTCAATGATTGGCATTGTCTTTTTAAATGCTATTGGTATGTCATAATTAGGATCTTCTACGGGAATTGTTTCGTTGTAGCAATTACCTTTGCGTTCGCCTCCCCATACAGCGTTACTATCAAGAAAATAAAACATTATTATATGATCAATCTAAGAAAGTGTTTCCAGAATTCAGTTGAATGACATTATTGTGCCAAACCTAAATTAGCCTTTTTTATGCTCACGATCAATTTTTATATATTTCAGTCAAAAAAATTAAATTAGATTTCTTTAAAGTTTTAATATTTCAAAACTTTATCGGTAGGGATCAAGGAGTTAATTACCAAAATATCTTTAGATTATACTGATTTCACCACTTTTGTTCTAGATTTTTAATTTGTATTAATATCTTTAACTATCAATTTTGTACCTATTTTAGTCATTCAAAATTCTAAAATAAGTAAAAGTTTGGATGGAACAATATGTCCAAAGGATTTAAATAAGTACAAATTTGATAGTTAAGGTTACTGTCGGATGAAATTGAAAGTCAAGAATCAAAATGGTAAAATCACTATAGTAACATGAGCATTTTCCTATTTTACTCTATAGAGAGTAAACAATAGTTAGCTTTATATGTGTTAGAGAAAAATGTCAAATACACCTTTAAACTTTACACAATAGTGCAATTAAGCTTTAAGCACATGAACTTGTCAAAATGAGTCAAATAAATCCTATTAATTGTAATCAATAGGTTACCGGTAAACTACTGTTGTTGACCACTATTAAACATCGTTGACCACTGTATACTACCCGTCACCGCCGAAATTCAAAAAATAAAAATAAAAAATCCACCTCCGACACTGGAGAAGAAGACCGGTTGCCATCTTCAGTGTAGAAGGCACCATTCCGGTCGCCTTCTCAACCGGTGACTTCTCCAGTTGGAGAAGGCGCCAGTCCAATCGCCTTCTCCACTAGAAAAGGCACAAGTCTGGTCGCCTTCTCTAGTGGGAGAAGGTGACTGGCCATCTTCTTCAATCTTATAGACGGCCAGCCACCGCCGAAACTTAATGGTTGATAATTCAAAGTGAATAATCAATTATTGGGTTTAAATGCATCAAAAAGATAAGTTTAAGTGTTTAATTAAACTTTTTGAAAATTCAAGGGCTTAATTGCACTTTCTTGTAAAGTTTTTTGACTATTTTTCCTATATGTTTTTAATATCTAATGTTAATTTCCAACCAAAAAGAAAAAGAAAAACAAAAGACTACAATAAAAGCTATTCTTTCACACTTTCACTAACCTTCCATGAGTTGATGAGACGCCAGTGAAAAATACCCTTGTTTTAGTTGTATCAATATTCTCCTTTATCCATTTCAACATGCTCTCCAATGCCATACGATAAGCATCATCTGGGGGCACATCTATACTATTTTTTACCTTGTCTTCAAATGGTCCTGGCCTGCATTTCAATAAATATATATTAGGTTATGCCCGGATTTAAAATAGTTGATGTTGTTATTAACAATATATATATATATATGCGAACCAATGAACTTTCACATGACTCTAATACTAAATTGAATTATCCGTTGTGCCTCACATAAAAGCCTAGCTAATATAGTGAGAACCATGTCTCAGGAACCTGCGGATAAATTCAAACCACTGATCTAGTAGATCTAACTGTTAAAAAAAAAAAAAACTAAACTTTGTAATATTTATGGAAAAAAAAAAACCCTTCTGCTAACATACTAGGTTTCTTGTCATATATGTTGGTAACATATTTTACCCACCTACGGATAAATTCAAACCACTGATCTAGTAGATCTAACTGTTTAAAATAAACAAAATTAAACTTTGTAATATTTATGGAAAAAAAAAAAAACCCTTCTTTTCTCCCTTAGCTTAAAGTACTTTATGGATTTCGAGTCGGGAATAGAGCCGTGGCTTATTCGGCGCTATATCACAATTCATTCATTCTCGGGCATAGTTGTTCACGAAAGGTGGCATGGGACATCTGTCAGCAGCGGGAATCTGACATCCGAGCGAGAGGTCAGACCAATCCCATTCATCCTGGGCTGATTCGAACAGATCTTGTTGAATGAATTGATCCATTGTTGTATGCCCTACTTCTTAGTGTTTGTGAATTTTATCCTACTTGGACCCGCCTCCCTTCCTCTCGTTATAGTGGAAACATTTTTTTATGGTGGAGAGTGGGGAGTGAAAATGCCAATGAAGCAGAGAACGACCGCACGAATCGAAATCCAGTTATTAAGACAGACGACCGAAGGCTCTGCGTTCGAACATTGGTTGATCTACAACCGAAGGCTTCGCGTTCAAACATCGGTTGATCTTAGCTTAGCGTGCTAGCCGCCGCTGCATTTCGTATAGTCGATAATGCTTTCTATTTTATTTGTTTGTTTATTTATTTATTACTCGGGCCCTATTCAATTCCCACCAATATCTCAGGCTTTGTCCGGTTTATGGTGGACCCCAGTGCCAATTTTTAGATTTTTGTGGCACCGTTCTTATAAATAAATGATGAGGCCCTACCAAAAGAGAATGTGCTCACAAGGAAGGATTTGAACCTCTAATCTCAAGTCTCAAGTATGAATTACAATAAACTTGCATTTTTACCATTTCTCCATTTAGAATCTTTTAATATTAATTGCAAATTTTTTATTTTTTAATGTCTTAACTAGCTAGGTAAAAATTAAATATTGTGCCCTCTAAAATTTGAGGTCATGTGCTATAGCCCAGCTTGCACAGCCAAAAATCATTTTTACAGCCAAGGTATTTAAATATATCAAAAATTTCAAAAAGG
>CP025648.1:2133326-2203102 GCA_003576665.1 Ipomoea trifida
TAATAATAATAATATAATAATAATAATAATAATAATAATAATATATAATAATAATAATAATAATAATAATAATAATAATAATAATAATAATAATATATGACGCGACGGAGGAATAGAGAGAATAACAATTTTTTTTTTTTTTTGTATGTTTGGTACATTTAAGGAATACAATGCAACAGTTGAATTTTACTGGGCTCCGCTTCTATTTGAATCAAACTCAGACGACCCTAGAGGTCATGGCGGGTTAAAAGAACGAATTATTCGCAGAGATTCAATGAACGTGCATGGACAACATTGGAGAGGAGTTCATATTTTAGTGATGCACACTTATATGTGGTGGTTTCCTAAAGTTGGATACGTCAAGATATTGTAAGTCAATAAATTCAATAATATTATTTATTCTTAAGACACTAATGTTGATATTGTTGTGCATAATATATATATGTGTGTGTGTGTGTGTGTGTGTGTGTGTGTGTGTGTGTGTGTGTGTGTGTGTGTGTGTGTGTGTGTGTGTGTGTGTGTGTGTGTGTGTGTGTGTGTGTGTGTGTTGTGTGTGTGTGTGTGTGTGTGTGTGTGTGTGTGTGTGTGTGTGTGTGTGTGTGTGTGTGTGTTGATGATGATTTTATTGGACCGGGTCCATCTGGGCCAGAACCTCTAATCTCAAGTCTCAAGTATGAATTACAATAAACTTGCATTTTTACCATTTCTCCATTTAGAATCTTTTAATATTAGTTGCAAATTTTTTATTTTTTAATGTCTTAACTAGCTAGGTAAAAATTAAATATTGTGCCGTCTAAAATTTGAGGTCATGTGTTATAGCGCAGCTTGCACAGCCAAAAATCTGGCCCAGATGGACCCGGTCCCAATAAAATCATCAAAACGTATATATATTATGCACAACAATATCAACATTAGTGTCTTAAGAATAAATAATATTATTGAATTTATTGACTTACAATATCTTGACGTATCCAACTTTAGGAAACCACCACATATAAGTGTGCATCACTAAAATATGAACTCCTCTCCAATGTTGTCCATGCACGTTCATTGAATCTCTGCGAATAATTCGTTCTTTTAACCCGCCATGACCTCTAGGGTCGTCTGAGTTTGATTCAAATAGAAGCGGAGCCCAGTAAAATTCAACTGTTGCATTGTATTCCTTAAATGTACCAAACATACAAAAAAAAATAAAAAATTGTTATTCTCTCTATTACTCCGTCGCGTCATATATTATTATTATTATTATTATTATTATTATTATTATTATTATTAATATAATATTATTCCTTTTTTGAAATTTTGATACTCCGTAATATTTAAATACCTTGGCTGTAAAAATAATTCGCTGGTCAGCATTTCCAAAACTTGATTTGGAATTGTCAGCATAATATGACGCGACGGAGGAATAGAGAGAATAACAATTTTTTTTTTTTTTTGTATGTTTGGTACATTTAAGGAATACAATGCAACAGTTGAATTTTACTGGGCTCCGCTTCTATTTGAATCAAACTCAGACGACCCTAGAGGTCATGGCGGGTTAAAAGAACGAATTATTCGCAGAGATTCAATGAACGTGCATGGACAACATTGGAGAGGAGTTCATATTTTAGTGATGCACACTTATATGTGGTGGTTTCCTAAAGTTGGATACGTCAAGATATTGTAAGTCAATAAATTCAATAATATTATTTATTCTTAAGACACTAATGTTGATATTGTTGTGCATAATATATATACGTGTGTGTGATGATTTTATTGGGACCGGGGTCCATCTGGGCCAGATTTTTGGCTGTGCAAGCTGCGGTATACACATGACCTCAAATTTTAGACGGCACAATATTTAATTTTTACCTAGCTAGTTAAGACATTAAAAAATAAAAAATTTGCAATAATATTAAAAGATTCTAAATGGAGAAATGGTAAAAATGCAAGTTTATTGTAATTCATACTTGAGACTTGAGATTAGAGGTTCAAATCCTTCCTTGTGAGCACATTCTCTTTTGGTAGGGCCTCATCATTTATTTATAAGAACGGTGCCACAAAAATCTAAAAATTGGCACTGGGGTCCACACATAAACCGGACAAAGCCTGAGATATTGGTGGGAATTGAATAGGGCCCGAGTAATAAATAAATAAACAAACAAATAAAATAGAAAGCGTTATCGACTATACGAAATGCAGCGGCGGCTAGCACGCTAAGCTAAGATCAACCGATGTTTGAACGCGAAGCCTTCGGTGTAGATCAACAATGTTCGAACGCAGAGCCTTCGGTCGTCTGTCTTAATAACTGGATTTCGATTCGTGCGGTCGTTCTCTGCTTCATTGGCATTTTCACTCCCCACTCTCCACCAAAAAAAATGTTTCCACTATAACGAGAGGAAGGGAGGCGGTCCAAGTATGATAAAATTCACAAACACTAAGAAGTAGGGCATACAACAATGGATCAATTCATTCAACAAGATCTGTTCGAATCAGCCCAGGATGAATGGGATTGGTCTGACTCTCGCTCGGATGTCAGATTCCCGCTGCTGACAGATGTCCATGCCACCTTTCGTGAACAACTATGCCCGAGAATGAATGAATTGTGATATAGCGCCGAATAAGCCACGGCTCTATTCCCGACTCGAAATCCATAAAGTACTTTAAGCTAAGGGAGAAAAGAAGGGTTTTTTTTTTCCATAAATATTACAAAGTTTAATTTTGTTTATTTTAACAGTTAGATCTACTAGATCAGTGGTTTGAATTTATCCGTAGGTGGGTAAAATATGTTACCAACATATATGACAAGAAACCTAGTATGTTAGCAGAAGGGTTTTTTTTTTTTCCATAAATATTACAAAGTTTAGTTTTTTTTTTTTTAACAGTTAGATCTACTAGATCAGTGGTTTGAATTTATCCGCAGGTCCTGAGACATGGTTCTCACTATATTAGCTAGGCTTTTATGTGAGGCACAACGGATAATTCAATTTAGTATTAGAGTCATGTGAAAGTTCATTGGTTCGCATATATATATATATATATTGTTAATAACAACATCAACTATTTTAAATCCGGGCATAACTAATATATATTTATTGAAATGCAGGCCAGGACCATTTGAAGAACAAGGTAAAAAATAGTATAGATGTGCCCCCAGATGATGCTTATCGTATGGCATTGGAGAGCATGTTGAAATGGATAAAGGAGAATATTGATACAACTAAAACAAGGGTATTTTTCACTGGCGTCTCATCAACTCATGGAAGGTTAGTGAAAGTGTGAAAGAATAGCTTTTATTGTAGTCTTTTGTTTTTTCTTTTTCTTTTTGGTTGGAAATTAACATTAGATATTAAAACATATAGGAAAAATAGTCAAAAAACTTTACAAGAAAGTGCAATTAAGCCCTTGAATTTTCAAAAGTTTAATTAAACACTTAAACTTATCTTTTTGATGCATTTAAACCCAATAATTGATTATTCACTTTTGAATTATCAACCATTAAGTTTCGGGTGGCTGGCCGTCTATAAGATTGAAGAAGATGGCCAGTCACCTTCTCCCACTAGAGAAGGCGACCAGACTTGTGCCTTTTCTAGTGGAGAGGCGATTGGACTGGCGCCTTCTCCAACTGGAGAAAGTCACGGTTGAGAAGGGAGACCGGAATGGTGCCTTCTACACTGAAGATGGCAACCGGTCTTCTTTTCCAGTGTCGGAGGTGGATTTTTATTTTTATTTTTTGAATTTCGGCGGTGACGGGTAGTATACGGTGGTCAACGATGTTTAATAGTGGTCAACAACAGTAGTTTACCGGTAACTATTGATTACAATTAATAGGATTTATTTGACTCATTTTGACAAGTTCATGTGCTTAAAGCTTAATTGCACTATTGTGTAAAGTTTAAAGGTGTATTTGACATTTTTTAAACACATATAAGCTAACTATTGTTTACTCTCTATAGAGTAAAATAGGAAATGCNAACAAATTCTATAATTATTCTATAACTTAGGGACGAAAAATGTAATTTTCCTATATAAATTTAACTGTGCATGGCAATTATCTGTTTACATTTTTAGTTGTGACAAAACACATTATTCAATTTGATATCAGTGTCAACCTTATGCAAGAGGTCATGAATCTGAATTTTCGTGTCGCACCATCTGGTAAAAGGTGACTATATATGGTGCACTGTTCCGTGAAGCTCATCAAAAAGTAATCCGCGTATATGTGAGGAGCATGTCGAACATATAATATATATGTAATATAAATGTGCAGTCTAACTACCAACTTATATATACTTTTAGTTGAGACAAAACGCATCATTTAGTTCGATAGGTATGATATTTATGTGTTGATCCGAAATGTGCATATATATATATATATGACTCTGGCCAGTAACGGAGCCACTGTGGGGGCAGCTGCCCCCACTCACCCCACCCCCACCCCCGCTGGAATAGCTCCGTCTGAGACTCTGGCGTTACTAAATTTACAGTTTTAATGCTTCGTTGATGCTGGAAACTCTTCGAGGAAAAAGGATGATGTTTGTAGGGGATTCAATAAACAGAGGTTTCTTCTATTCCATGGTCTGCCTTCTTCAGAAATTCATTATTATTATTATTATTATTATTATTATTATTATTATTATTATTATTATTAATATAATATTATTCCTTTTTTGAAATTTTGATAATATTTAAATACCTTGGCTGTAAAAATAATTCGCTGGTCAGCATTTCCAAAACTTGATTTGGAATTATCAGCAATGAATTTCTGAAGAAGGCAGATCATGGAATAGAAGAAACCTCTGTTTATTGAATCCCCTACAAACATCATCCTTTTTCCTCGAAGAGTTTCCAGCATCAACGAAGCATTAAAACTGTAAATTTAGTAACGCCAGAGTCTCAGACGGAGCTATTCCAGCGGGGGTGGGGGTGGGGTGAGTGGGGGCAGCTGCCCCCACAGTGGCTCCGTTACTGGCCAGAGTCATATATATATATATATGCACATTTCGGATCAACACATAAATATCATACCTATCGAACTAAATGATGCGTTTTGTCTCAACTAAAAGTATATATAAGTTGGTAGTTAGACTGCACATTTATATTACATATATATTATATGTTCGACATGCTCCTCACATATACGCGGATTACTTTTTGATGAGCTTCACGGAACAGTGCACCATATATAGTCACCTTTTACCAGATGGTGCGACACGAAAATTCAGATTCATGACCTCTTGCATAAGGTTGACACTGATATCAAATTGAATAATGTGTTTTGTCACAACTAAAAATGTAAACAGATAATTGCCATGCACAGTTAAATTTATATAGGAAAATTACATTTTTCGTCCCTAAGTTATAGAATAATTATAGAATTTGTTCTTAAGTGTTGATTGTGCTCACTATTTGCCCCAAAGTTATCATTGGCGTTGCACTTTTCATCCTTCTATTAACTTTTTGTAGTCCCTAATGTGTTTTTAGTAAAGGGACGAAAACTGCAACGCCAATGATAACTTAGGACAAAAAGTGAGCATGACCAACACTTATAGATGAATTCTACAATTATCGTATAACTTAGAAAAGAAAAGTACAATTTTTCCCATTTATGTATCATATGCCTAACAAATGATAAAAAAAAATGAGAAGTGTTCAAAGATTTGAATGGCATACCTAGGTACAAAGCAACCATTAGGCTGCCATTTCCAATAAGTATAATCTGTGTCAGGCCGGCCTTGTAATAAGCATGCTTGTCCGGAGTAGGGTAAATAAGGACACTCAAATTCCTCGTACAATGGCTCAGATTTCTTGTCCCTAATCCACTGTCCGCTAAAGATGTCGCACCCCTTCTTGCTCCTTCCAATTGCAAATGGTAGCACCCTATCCTCATTCTTCTGCTCTAACACAAAAATCACAAAAGAAAAAAACGAATTAAATTATTCCAAAAACAAAAATGAGACCATACTTTGTGTTGAGCAGAGGCCGGTAACGGGTCAGGTCTAGCAATTGGCGGCTGGGGATTGTCAGCATCCTGCCTCTTGAAAATGTAATGACAGTATATATATAAGGAAATAAAGTTACATCTTTGCTACTAGTTATACTTTTTGACATAGTGATAAGTGTTTGTTAGGTTACGGGTTTGTGCTATACCAAGTGCTTAATCCTAAGGGCATCTCCAATAAGTATGGGTTTTAAAGAGTTTTTGTAGAAGTGACTATGAGAGAGAATATGAGAGAGAAGGGAAAGAAGAAGAAGAAAAAGAAAAAAAGAAACTGTAGAAGAAAAAATGCGCCCAACGTGCACGTGGAGTCCATGCATCCCGCTGGGCGCTCCTGGTGCGCATAACGCGCACCAAGGAGCATGTTTAATGATTTGGTGGGTCCAAATATTTGACAAAAATCAATGTCTCCTGCAAGCACTCAACACTTTCTCTCTCATCTCCCCCTCTCCTCCACATAAGCAATTCAACGGCAAAAACCTCCTTAGATTCATTGATGAGGATGCTCTAACAATTTGGGTGGAGGGTATTATGGGAAACTCACCCGTGGGGGTAGCCAGGAGTAGGCAAACGATGTTAATGATGAAGTGGAAAAGACAAGGGTATAAAAGGAAACGAACAAAGCCATGACTAGTAGCACAAAGAAGTAAGGGAGACAGAAATTCTTTTTGAGGAAGAAGAAAGAAGAAGATGACTCCAACTGTGTCAACATATTTCCCACAAACAACTGTTTTTTTTTCTCCTTTTGTTATATTTTGTACAATGTTTTATACTATGATTTCAAGATTCTATGTATTCTAAAAAAATATAGGGATAATATTTTGCATTTAATAAGTGAATGCACTCGAATTAAGTACAATGTATTTGTTTTTTTTTTTTTCTTTTTATAGTTAGGGATCGTTTGGTTGGCACAAATGCACAATGAGGGGTGACATATATACCACCCAAGGTTGCAAAAATCGCAAGGCGTTCCGGCGTCCTTTTTTTTAAACAAAAATTTAAAAGTTTTTTTTTAAAAAAAAATCATTTAAGTCTTGGTAATTATAAACTATTTACTACGCGTTTGGTTCATGAAATAGGTCGAAAATTAAATACCATTCTTGGGAATAGCACTCCCGGGAATGAGATATTCCCTTTGCATGGGAAATAGTCATCCCTGAGTCTGGGCTTATATGTAAGCTTTTTTTTAGACTCAAGCCTGAGCCTACAGTTGGCCTAGCTTGGTCTGAAGCCTTTTTAAAAGCCTATTTAACATATAGGCTTTTAAAAAGGCTTCAAAATATATCATAATAAATAGGCTTTGAGCCTATTTAAGGACTCCATTTTAAGCCTTTTAAAGTATACATGTAAAAAATTTACAAAAAATACCTAAGTTCAATTGTATTATTATTTGTTATCCTAAATAATATCATAAATAATAAATAATCAACTCACATAATTAAGTTGCGATATTTCATTAAATATTATGATAATAAGAACAATTAATAAAAAATTAAACAATAAGAATACATACAGCAGGATTAGCATAAATGTTTTTATAGTTCAATCATAATTTAGAATGAGATTTTGCAGGTGGAGGGTTAGAGATTGGTAATTATATATACTTGGGATTGTATTGTAAATATAAAAATATATATTAGGTATAAAAAAGAATATATATATATATATATATATATATATATATATATATATATATATATATATATATATATAGAAATAATTTCAGGTGCGGCCGTGCTCTCCCGTGCGCCGTGCGGTCACACATCACTCAATGTTACAAAATACACCACTCAATGTTAAGAAACACACCACAATGTTAAGAAACACACCACAGTGCATATTTGTGTGGTGTGTTTCTTAACATTGAGTGGTGTATTTCGTAACATTGAGTGGTGTGAACCGCACGGCCGCACCTGATCATGACTATATATATATATATATATATATATATATATATATATATATATATAGAGCCAATTTCAAAAGCGTTTTAAACTAAATAGGCCAGGCCTATATATACCAGGCTCGACCTTTAGGCTTATAGGCCTGGCCTATATATATATATAGGCCAGGCCTATAAGCCTAAAGGTCGAGCCTGGTATATATAGGCCTGGCCTATTTAGTTTAAAACGCTTTTGAAATTGGCTCAAGTCTGACCTTTCTACTAAACGAGTTAGGCCTAACTAGACTTTAAGTAGGCCCAGACATAGGCCCCTACAAGGTGTCTGGCCTATTCCCAACCCTAATGAGAAGCAATAAACATTGTTTTTTTTAGTACCTAATAAACATTATATTGTTAAGTCTACCTTTTTCTTTTCTTCTCTCAAATTATATATAAATATATTATATTTTAATACATCTAACATTTGGTATTATAGCTTATCAATCTTCCAACCTCAAAATATTTCTCGTGTTGAAATATGACAACGAATTTTAATATTGTATGGCTGGGTCCCAAATTGGATGTGAAACTCGATTACAATTATTGACACATTATGATGACATGCTTTGTTTAACGAATTTTAATATTGTATGGCTGGGTCCCAAATTGGATGTGAAACTCGATTACAATTATTGACACATTATGATGACACGCTTTGTTTTTTTGAGTACTACTGACTCTGTTACAATGTAGTATCTGTTCATAGCTACTTTCTCAACCTACTGAAGCACAACGAGTCAACAGTTGTCTCCACTGAGGCTCGAACCCACTCCCATTATCCGTGTTGGAGTGTGACCTTATACCACAAAAGCTCATTGGCTTAAGACGACAGATAAGGATATTCATGCCATTGAAAAGAATAGTACTTGGGAATTAACAGAACTACCTCTTGGAAAGAAGACAATTGGAGTAAAGTGGGTCACAGAACAAAATATAAGTCAAATAGAGAAATTGACCGTTTGAAGGCACGGTTAGTTACAAACGGTTATAACTTATAAGCAAGAATTAGGTATTGATTATTTTGAGGTTTTTGCTCCAATAAGTAGACTTGATACTGTTCGAATTGTTATTTCTCGTGTTGGTCAAAATGATTAGAAATTGCATCAAATGGACAAATCTACTTTTTTGAATGGTTTTCTTTAAGAAGAAATAAATGATGAGCAACATGTAGGTTGGGGGAGGAAAAAAAATAATGTTTACAGATTAAGAAAAGCTTTATATGGCTTAAAACAAACACCTAGGATGTGATATGGCTCATAACTACTTTAATTTGTATAATAATCAAACTAGTTATGGCATAATATGACGTTCAAATGATTACATTAAAAATATTTTATAATTTTTTAATCTTAAAAGTTCAAATTATTTTACATGTTTTTTTTTAAAAAAAATAATTTAGTAAACAAAAATATTAAATTTGAAAAAGTGTATATAACTAACTATATGCATAATTATTAGCATTATTGTATTAAAAAGTTGGAGTTGTTCAATAGGATACTTTTTTTATTCTTAACTATGAGGTCAATGAATCAATGAATAAATAAAACTAAAAATCCCGTAATTCTGAAAACTAAGGGTATGTTTACTAACAGAAAACTGTTTTCGATTTTTCAATTTTTCAGTTTTCATTCTCTGTTTTCTGTTTAGAAAACTTGTTTACTAACACTTATTTTTTCAAATTAACGTTATAAATTAAAGTAACAATAAATTTAATTTCGAGTGATTTTTAGACCTTATATTTAAAATATTTTAAAATATATTTGGCTTAAATAGAATAAATATATATATATTTCACTTTGAAGTCCAATATATGTAAAAAAAAAAAAAATTACATTTGATATCCAGACCAAATTTATATATGTATATAGCATAAATAAAAATATATTTGAACCAATAACCTATTAAGTTCACAAAAAATTAGTTTAGATAATATTAATATTTTTTGAGCTAATATTTAAAATATGTTTGGATATATTCATTTGAATGACATGTATGTAATATATAATTTTTATTTTGAATTCTAATATAGTAATATATGTGTGAAATTTCGATATCTGATATCTGGACCAAAACCAATAATCAATTGAGTTCAATTAAAATATAAAGCGTGGTATAGATTTCAATTTTTAATTTAGATAATGTGGATGATGTATAATTTTAAGCATAATCAAATAAGTTATGTTTAAATAAATAATGTAAATAGAAAAGATAGAAGATGATGATAAGTAAAAGAAGATGATAATAAATGTAATCATAGTAATGAATAAATATGTAAGTAGATAATGGTGAAAATGTGGTTATAATGACATATAGTGTAATAGATGATAGCTGATTCTGTTTTCCATTTAGAAAACAGTTTTTTATAGTGTTTCAGTTTTTTAGGAAACTGAAAAATTATTTCCTGTTTTCAAAATGGAAAACTGTACTAGTAAACATGTTTTCTGTTTTCTGTTATCCAGTTTTCAAAATTTTCAGAAAATTAGAGAAAATTTCCAGTTAGTAAACGCACCCTAAACATCCCATGTCTAACTAGCTCAGGACCAGCACATAAGAGACTGGGGCCCAAGCTCAGGACAAGTTAGGGGTGGACCTGGCAAATTATTGCATGGACCATGGTCCACCAATCGTTATATCGTGGATCACGGTGCATCCTGGTCTAAAACGACGTCGTTTCAATGTTAGTGGACGCGGACGCGAATGACTCCAGAAAATTCATTATCTATAATACATATAATCATTATCTAGAATACACAGAACGTTTGCATTGAATACACAGAATGTTTGCCCAAAATACACAGAATATTGACATAAAATACACAAAACTCATCATCCTAACATTCGAATGCACAAATACATCACAACCTGTGTTAATAACATGAATACACAGAATATTGACACAAAATACATAGAACTCATCCTCTTAAATATTCGAATGCACAAACACATCACAACATGTGTTACTAACATGAATACACAGAACGGTTGCCTATAATACACTGAATGATTACCTGGCATACAGAGAACGATTACCTAGAATACACAGAATATTAACATAAATACAGAGACCGCCCGAAACGGGAAACGTGATTTCCAAAAAAAGGGACGGTTAGTTTACAATGCTCAAAATGACGTCGTTTACGTACGTGGTGCACATTGCTATGTGCATCGTGATGCACGGTATAATTTGCCATGGTTCACACAGCTGTGTGGACCAAAAATAAAAAGTACATTTTTATTATACTAAAAGTACATTATTTTTGTACTGTAGGTACATTATTTGATACTATATATCAAATAATGTATTTTCAGTACAAAAATAATGTACTCTAAAATAATGTATTTTATGTACAAAAATAACGTACTTTTAATATATTAAAAATATACTTTTTATTTTTGGTCCACAGAGATGGTCCATGCAATAATGATTGGGGTAGACCTAGCATGGAACCGATTCTAAATTACCTGGCTACTCCAAGTCCGGGATCGGCCAACAAGACGCGGACTTTGGCCACCTCTAGACTCTAGTATGTATACACTTGCATGTTATGCTACTAAATTGAAGTATGTACTCCCTTGTATGTTATGTTACCAAATTGAAGTACATGTTATGTTCCTTACATGCTATGATATCAATTTGAAATTGTGTTTAATTTCAACTAAAAATTTAAATTAATATTGAAATTGCACACTTATTATTTTCAGTCTTACATGACAGAACACAAATTATTTTAATACTCCGTAATATTTATGTAGGAATTGAAACTGCATAGCACAAAAAATTAAACTATTAACAAATAAAATAACGTTATTATCATTAATCAAACTAGATACATAATTTTTCAAAAAAAACAAAAACAAAAAGTAGATACATAAAATTAGAAAAAGGTATTTTTATTGCTGCGTGCTCACTTTAATTTGAAAATATATTATATTTACAAAAAAAAAATTAACATAAAACACATTAAATTAAAAATTTATGCCAAAAGTTTCTCTCAATTTATTCTCTTTGTCTTGTAAACCAAAATAGTAAGAAGGCAAACCAATAAAAAAAAATTAGAGAGTGGTAGATAATAAATATGTGATATAATCTATATTGTACAATAATTTTCTTGATAATTTTCAAGGATAGAAAAGCTTAGTGAACAAAAGTTCGCTCCATGTATCTGGAACTCCGGGCAAACACCAATGGATACAATCAGAACCGCTTTTTGTTTTATTCTGCCATTGTTTCCGGTAAATTGATACGTGAGCATCCTTTCTATAGTTTGATAGCCTTGTGATGTTTAGGAATGTTATTTGCACATTTGGTTTGCTGAGCAGCTCTTCAACGATTGGCATTGTCTTTTTAAATGCTATTGGTATGTTGTAATTAGGATCTTCTACGGGAATTGTTTCGTTGTAGCAATTACCTTTGTGATCGCCTCCCCATACAGCGTTACTATCAAAAAAATAAAACATTATTATATGATCAATCTAAGAAAGTGTTTCCTGAATTAAGTTGAATGACATTATGTGCCAAACCTAAATTAGCCTTTTTTTTTATGCTCACGATCAATTTTTATATATTTCAGTCAAAAAAATTAAATTAGGTTTCTTTAAAGTTTTAATATTTCAACTTTATCGGTAGGGATCAAGGAGTTAATTACCAAAATATCTTTGAATTATACTGATTTCACCATTTTTGTTCTTGATTTTTAATTTTGTCAAGGCTATGTTTGGCAAATCTAGCTGAAAAGATAGTTGAAAACTGAAAAGTAGTTGAAACTGAAAAGCTATAAGCTCGAAGCTGAAATCTGAAGAGCTATTAAGCTAGTTGTTATCCTTAAAAGTGTTTGGTAAAATTAGCTTTTTGATAAGTTGATAAATGTAAAAAGACTAAAAAAAGATATCTTCGTATAGTACAATTTAAATAGTTTTAAATTTAAATAGGTTTGCTTATATATTAAAATATAAAATAATGAAATCAATATATTTTAATAAAATAGAAAGTAAGAACATATATTTGCAAATATATAAAGTAAAGCAAAATGTTTATTATTCATAAGATTAGTTTATACAAAAATTAATGTTCAAACACAAATGTCAAATTGAAATTTCAACCAAACATATTGAAGAAAAAAAGCCAAAAGGATTTTAATGGGGAGAGGTAAAAGATGTCATTTATTTAAAATAATAAGGATAAAGATGGAAAAAAGTTAAAAAGCTACTAACTTATTTTTGAAAAACTACATAAAGTAGCGTTTCAAAATAAGCTCTTATTTTAAGCTACTAGCTTATTTTCAGAACATTACCAAACAAAGCTTATAGCTTATTAGTAGCTTAAAATAAACTATAATTTCTTAAATAAGCTCTGCCAAACATAGCCCAAATAATATCTTTTAACTACCAATTTTGTACCTATTTTTTTTTTTTGAAGAAAATTTTGTACCTATTTTAGTCATTCAAAATTCTAAAATAAGTAAAAGTTTGGATGGAACAATATGTCCAAAGGATTTAAATAAGTACAAATTTGATAGTTAAGGTTATTGTTGGATGAATTTGAAAGTCAAGAATCAAAATGGTAAAATCACTATAGTTGCAGGAGCATTTCCCTAATTTACTCTATAGAGAGTAAACAATAGTTAGCTTTATATGTGTTTGGGAAAAATGTCAAATGCACCTTTAAACTTTACACAATAGTGCAATTAAGCTTTAAGCACATGAACTTGTCAAAATGAGTCAAATAAATCCTATTAATTGTAATCAATAGGTTACCGATAAACTACTGTTGTTGACCACTATTAAACATCGTTGACCACCGTATACTACTCGTAACCGCCGAAATTCAAAAAATAAAAATAAAAAATCCACCTCCGACACTGGAGAAGACAACCGGTTGCCATCTTTAGTGGAGAAGGCACCATTCCGATCGCCTTCTCAACCGGCGACTTCTCCAGTTGGAGAAGACGCCAGTCCAATCGCCTTCTCCACTAGAAAAGGCACAAGCCTGTTCGCCTTTTTTAGTAGGAGAAGGTGACTGGCCATCTTCTTCAATCTTATAGACAGCCAGCCACCGCCGAAATTTAATGGTTGATAATTCAAAGTGAATAATTAATTATTGGGTTTAAATGCATCAAAAAGACAAGTTTAAATGTTTAATTAAACTTTTTAAAAATTCAAGGGCTTAATTACACTTTCTTGTAAAGTTATTTGACTATTTTTCTTATATGTTTTTAATATCTAATGTTAATTTCCAACCAAAAAAAAAAAAGACTACCATAAAAGCTATTCTTTCACACTTTCACTAACCTTCCATGAGTTGTTGAGACACCAGTGAAAAATACCCTTGTTTTAGTTGTATCAATATTCTCCTCTATCCATTTCAACATGCTCTCCAATGCCATACGATAAGCATCATCTCGGGGTACATTTATACTATTTTTTACCTTGTCTTCAAATGGTCCTTGCCTGCATTTCAATAAATATATATTAGGTTATGATGACCAGATTTAAAATAGCTGATGTTGTTATTAACAATATATATGCGAACCAATGAACTTTCACATGGCTCTAACTCTAATACTAAATTGAATTATGCGTTATGCCTCACATAAAAGCCTAGCTAATGTGACGGTATTTATATCCCTAATCAGGTGAGAACCTGATAAATTCAAACCACTGATCTAGTAGATCTAACGGTTCAAAAAAAAAAAACAAAACTTTGTAATATTTATAAAAAAAAAACCTGCTATGGGTCTCGAGTCTTTTTTCTTCTGTCGGCATATAAGGGTTCGAGTCCTGTTCGTAACATATTTAGTTCTATTTTATTTATTAATTCCCTAGCTTGTTTATTTATTTATTTATTATTCGGGCTGTCATTTTGGGTCCTATTCAATTCCTTAGGGTTATAGTATTATTTATTATTTATGCATTCTTTGGACCGTCGTTTTAGACCAATATCTTAAGCTTTGTACGTACTATTTTGGACTTAGTGCCCCGATAATAATACTACTATTTTCCTACCATGTTCTGATTTGTACCTTTACATCCGGTTTATGGTGGATCCGGTCCAAATAAAACCATCAAAACATATATATATATATATATATATATATATATATATATATATATAGAATATTAATCAAATGTGGTCGTGCTCTTAGGTGTGGCCGTGCGGTCACACACCACTCAATGTTACGAAATACACCACTCAATGTTAAGAAACACACCACAATGAAAATATACAAAAACACCATAAAACACACCACACACCCAAAATAATGCACCATAACTCCCATGTCCCTAATGGTGCATTTGCTAATACTGTGTGGTGTATATTTGCATACCTAGTGGTGTGTTTTTGGGTGATGCGTCCCTAACGATGCATATTTGTGTGGTGCATTTTCTAACACTGAGTGGTGTATATCTGTATACATAGTGGTGAGGCCGCACTGTTCACACCTAAGAGCACGGCCACACTTGAACATGACCCTATATATATATATATATATATATATATATATATATATATATATATATATATATATATATATATATATATATATATATATATATAACATAATATCAACATTAGTGTCTTAAGAATAAATTATTTTATTGACTTACAATATCTTGACGTATCCAAGTTTAGGAAACCACCAGAAAAAAGTGTGCATCACTAAAATATGAACTCCTCTCCAATGTTGTCCATGCACGTTCATTGAATCTCTGCGAATAATTCGTTCTATTAACATGCTATGATCTTCAGGGTCGTCTGAGTTTGACTCAAATAGAAGCGGAGCCCAGTAAAATTCAACTGTTGCATTGTATTCCTTAAATGTACCAAAATACCAAAAAAAAAAAAATTGTTATTCTCTCTATTCCTCCATCATATATTATTATTATTATTATTATTATTATTATTATTATTATTATTATTATTATTATTATTATTATTATTTAAATACCTTGGCTGTAAAAATAATTCTCTGGCCAACATATCCAATACTTGATTTGGAATTGTCAGCAATGAATTTCTGAAGAAGGCAGACCATGGAATAGAAGAAACCTCTATTTATTGAATCCCCTACAAACATCATCCTTTTTCCTCTAAGAGTTTCCAGCATCAACGAAGCATTAAACCTGTAAATTTAGTAACGCCAGAGTCATATATATATATATATATATATATATATATATATATATATATATATATATATATATATATATATATATATATATATATATATGCACATTTCGGATCAACACATAAATATCATAATTATCCAACTAAATGATGTGTTTTGTCTCAACTAAAAGTATAAGTTAATAGTTATATAAAGTATATTATATGCTCAACATGCTCCTCGCGGATTACTTTTTTATGAGCTTCACGGAACAATGAACCATAGTCACTTTTTACCGGATGACGCGAAAATTCAAACTCATGACCTCTTACGTAAGGTTGACAGTGATATCATATTGAATAATGTGTTTTGTCGCAACTAAAAATTTACACACATAATTAGCATGCACAGTTAAATTTATATAGAAAAATTACAATTTTCGTCCCTAAGTTATAGAGTAATTGTAGAATTCGTCCCTAAGTGCTCACTTTTGCCCCTAAGTTATTATTGGCGTTGCACTTTTCATCATTTTATTAACTTTTCGTAGTCCTTAATGTGTTATTAGTAAAGGAACGAAAAGTGCAACGCCAATGATAACGTAGGACAAAAAGTGAGCATGATCAACACTTATAGACGAATTCTACAATTATCGTATAAGTTAGAAAGGAAAAGTCCCATTTATGTATCATATGCCTAACAAATGATTAAAATATAATGATGAAAGATTTGAATGGCATATATACCTAGGTACAAAGCAACCATTAGGCTGCCATTTCCAATAAGTATAATCTGTGTCAGGTCGGCCTTGTAATAAGCATGCTTGTCCGGATCGGGGTAAATAAGGACACTCAAATTCCTCGTACAATGGCTCAGATTTCTTGTCCCTAATCCACTGTCCGCTAAATATGTCACACCCCTTCTTGCTCCTTCCAATTGCAAATGGCACCACCCTATCCTCATTCTTCTGCTCTAACACAAAAATCACAAAAATTAAATTATTTCAAAAACAAAAATGAGGCCATAATTTGTGTTGAGCAGAGGCAGGTAACGGGTCAAGTCTAGTAATTGGCAGCTGGGGATTGTTGGGCGGATGCCCGTGTCGGTAAGGTCCAGCATCCTGCCTCTTGAAAATATAATGACAGTATATAAGTAAATAAAGTTACGTCTTTGCCACTAGTTATACTTTTTGGTGTAGTGATAACTGTTTGTTAGGTTACGGGTTTGTGTTCTACCAAGTGCTTAATCCTAAGGGCATCTCCAATATGCATGGATTTTAAAGAGTTTTTGTAGAGGTGACTAGGAGAAAGAAGGGAAAGAAGAAGAAGAAAAAGAAAAAAGAAACTGCAACAGAAAAAATTCGCCCAACGTGCGTGTGGAGTCCATGCGCCCCCCGCTCGGCACTCCTGATGCGCATAACGCGCACCAAGGAGCATGTTTACTGAGTTGGTGGGGTCCACTCCAAATATATGACAAAAATCAAGCACCCAACACCTTCTTTCTCATCTCCTTCTCTCCTCTACATAAGCAACACAACTGCAAAAACCTCCTTAGATTCATTGATGAGGATGCTCTAACAATTTGTGTGGAGGGTATTATGGGAAACTCACCCGTGGGGGTAACCAGGAGTAGGCAAACGATGTTAATGATGAAGTGGAAAAGACAAGGGTATAAAAGGAAACGAACAAAGCCATGACTAGTAGCACAAAGAAGTAAGGGAGACAGAAATTCTTTTTGAGGAAGAAGAAAGAAGAAGATGACTCCAACTGTGTCAACATATTTCCCACAACCAACTTCTTCTTCTTTTTCTTTTTTTCTTTTTTCTTTTTTGTTATAATTTGTCTAATGGTTTATACTATGATTTGAAGATTCTATGTATTCTAAAAAAATATAGGGATAATATGTTGCATTTAATAAGTGAATGCACTTGAATAAAGTACAATGTATTTGTTTTTAATGGTTAGGGATCGTTTGGTTGGCACAAATGCACAATGAGGGTTACATATATACTACCAAGGTTGCAAAAATCGCTAGTCGTTCTTTGGGCATCCAGATTTTTTTTTTAATTTAAAATATTTTTTTTAAATGTATCTAAGACTTGGCCGGTAATTATAAACTATTTAATACTTTAGTAGTTAGTGCTAAAATAATAAATATTAACCTAAAAAATATCTAGAGTTGTAAATTGTATAAAGATTTAAAGAATCAAAACACAACACAAAGTCACAACTCACAAAGTATTAATATTAGAGTACCTGATTTCAATTTTTATTATATTTTTTTGAGTTTGTGATTGATTTGAACATTTTAGGGTTATTTCACTAAAAATGGCGTCAATTTGCGCGAAATAACCCATTAAAAAAAAAAAAAGACACAAAAAAATTAGCTAACCGGTAGTCTAAATGCCCGCCTAGGCCACCTAAAATAGGAATTCCGTCGAAATTCTAGGCGACTGGCCATTGCCTATGCGCGATTTTTGCAACATTGTATACCACGGGTAGTTTTCTTAAATTTTTAATTGATTTTATCAAAAACATATTGGTGTATTCACTGTATGAAAAAAATTTAAATTCGAAAAGGAAATAAATAGAAAAACATGTTTATTTGTGTATTTTTCCAATTTACAATGCTCAAAACGACGTCGTTTACGTACGTACGTGGTGCACATTGTTATGTGCACCGTGGTGCATGGTATAATTTGCCAAAAAATATAGAGAAACAAATCAGCAGTAATTTCATTTTTTTTCCTTTTTCTTTTTTTGTTTTTTCCTTTGCAAGAATCACGCACTACACTATATACATTTCTTCTCTTTCAACTTTCCACCACAAATCTCATTCAAATGTAAATAAAATGTGACAAAAGGAAAAGTAAAAGTCAAGTAAAAGCTCACATTGAACAATCCCAACATTAGGCTTTTCGCTTAATAATCACAGTGTTCCAAGTTTGGCTCCTAGTTCGAATAGTCGGCCTATTAACATCTTGATTTGAGTCGATTAGTTATAAACAACCTAGGTTGGTTTAACTCATTATGATCCTCTGTCGGCTAGGATTGTAAGGTGGATTTTACTCACTGCACACTCTTGAGTATCTTCGAGTAGACTGGATGCAGGTTCTCCTCGTCGCACAAAAATAAAAGCTCATTCCAAGTATCTTGAAGGCCAAGCAAGCACCAATACACCTGAGAGGTGGTAAGAGTGCTCTACCTACAGCCGAGAGGTTGGAGGTTCGATCCTCAAATCCCTGGGTTTGAGCCGGTCAACTATGGGTATCTAGGCTGGTTTACCTCTTTGTGGTCCTTTGCCAATTAGGGTCACATGGGGAGGCCGGTCAACTATGGGTAACATAGGCTGGTTTACCTCTTTGTGGTCCTTTGCCAGTTAGGGTCACATGGAGAGGAGAAAACCTCGTTAAAAGAGCATAATTGACTACTTTTGCTATACGTACGCTTTGGGGGTCAATTCAAGAGATTCCATTGCTTCTTGTAAATTGATGTGTGAACATCTCTCCTATAACTTGATAGTTGTGTGATGTTTAGGAATATATTAGGGACTTTCGGTTTCCATAGAACTTATACCACATTATGCATTTTTGATTGCTCGATCCCCAGTAATTAAGATCTGGTCAAATTGATTTTTTTATACGAAAAAAGTTTTTACATACGAGAGGGCCGGGGTTCAAACTTCCAAACTTTTTTTAAGGAATAAGAGTGCATGGCCCCTCAAGCCAACCAAGTCGGTTATCTTATTCTTTAATTAACTAATCAAGTGATTTGTTGCTTTACATAAAAATAAATAAATAAATAAATAACTAGCTAGGTACATAAAGTTAGTCAAGAGTAATTTGATTGCTGCTCACTTTGAAAATATATTAAATTTACAATATATTTTCTTTACATAAAAGTCCAACAAGACATTAAATTAAACATTCTATGTCGAAAATTTCTCTAAATTTATTCTCTTTGCCTTGAAAACCAAAAAGTTGGAGAGTGGTAGAAAAAAAGTATGTGGTATGTTCTATATTGTACAAATTAAAATGTTCTTGATTATTTTCAAGGATAGAAAAGTTTGGTGAACAAAAGCTCATTCCATGTATCTTGAACTCCAGGTAAACACCAATGGATACAATCTGAATAGCTCACAGGGTTTGCTAGTTGCTCAGCTGTCAATGGTGTCCATTGTTTCTTGTAAATTGATAGGTGACCATCCTTTCTATAATTCGAAAGTTTTGTAATATTTAGGAATGTTATTTGCACGTTCGACTTGCTGAGCACCTCATCAATTACTCGCATTGTTCTCTTCAACGGTCTCGGTATGTCATAATTAAGATTTTTTATAAGAGTCGTTTCGTTGTAACAGTTGCCTTTTTTATCGCCTCCCCATAAAACGTTCCTGTCAAGAACAAAACTGTAATATATTATCAATTTAAGAAAGTGTTTCTTATACTTAGACTGACATTGTGCCTAACCTAAATTATTCTAAATTAATTGGGCTAGCCCAGTGTGAACGGTTCTTATATCGTGGACCGCGGTCCACAATGCATTGTGGATCGCGGATCCCCAAAACGACGTCGTTTTGATTAATGAAACATACAGATGAATTCGCGCTACTCAGTTTCTTTTCAAATATACTGCAGTTTCTTTTCATATATACTGCAGTTTCTTTCCATATATACTGCAGTTTCTTTTCTATATATACCACTCACTTTCTTTTCAAATATACTGCAGTTTCTTTTCAAATATACTGCAGTTTCTTTTCATATATACTGCAGTTTCTTTTCAACTGTAGTTTTATATGAAAAGAAATTGCAGTATATTTGAAAAGAAACTGCAGTATATTTGAAAAGAAACTGCAGTATATTTGAAAAGAAACTGCAGTATATATGAAAAGAAAGTGAGTTGCGCGAATTCATCCGTCTATTTCATTAATCAAAACGACGTCGTTTTGGGACCGCGGTCCACAATGCATTGTGGACCACGGTCCATGATATAATTTGCGCAGTGTGAACGGAAATTAATTTAAGTATGGTACGGGATAGGTGTCCCCTACGGCAAATAATTGCATGGACCATATATGGTCCACGCAGCTGTGTGGACCAAAAATAAAAAGTACATTATTTTTGTACTGAAAGTACATTATTTTTGTACTGTAGGTACATATTTGATAGTATATATCAAATAATGTACCTTCTGTACAAAATAAATGTACCCTAAAATAATGTACCTATAGTACAAAAATAATGTACCTTCAGTACAAAAATAATGTGCTTTTTATTTTTGGTCCACACAGCTGTGTGGACCATGGTCCATGCAATAATGATTGGTCCCCTACCTATAATTAGTGTCTGTTGAAGACACCTCGTGGTCTGACAAAAAAAAAAAAAAAAAAAAAAACTAAAAAGAAAAAGGGTAATATAAAATTTATTGTTTCACACTTTCACTTACCTTCCATGAGTTGGTGAGATGCTAGTGAAAAATACCCTTGTTTTAGTTGGATCCATATTCTCTTCAACCCATTTCAACATACTCTCCAATGCCATACGATAAGCATCATCGGAGGGCACATCTATAATTTTTTTTACCTTGTCTTCAAATGATCCTTCTCTGTATTTTCATAAATCTAATTAGATTATGATCAAATTAAAAATTTCTATATCCAAATTGAACATACAATAAGATCAACAGTGTTGCTATTTTTGAACTATGATGCCTTATGAAAAAAAAATGCTCATAAAAGATAGATTTGTAAGAAATAATGGGCACAAAAATATAAATATGTATGGACTTACAATATCTTGAAGTATTCGTCTCTATACCACCATAAATAAGTGTGAAACACCAAAATATCAACTCCTCTCCAATGTTGTCCATGCTCATTAATTGAATCTTTGCGAGCAATTCGTTCCTCCACTCTATGCTTCCAAGGGTTGTCCGCATTTGATTCCAGCAATAATGGACTCCAATAGTATTCAATCGTTGCATTGTATTCCTTAAATGCATCAAAACAACTAGACTGTTATTTATCTCTATTCATCTGTCCATCATAAGGGTGTAAATGAACCGAGCAATTCGTGAGTGGCCAGTTAAAATCTCGGCTCGAGTTCGGTCGACTTCGAACTCGAGTTGAACTTGAACTAACTAGTTTTGCAATAATCGAGCCAAACTCGAGCGCAAATAATTCAGGCTCGTGGCTCATTAAGCCGCTCGCGAGTTGCTCAGTCAAAGCGCAGACTTGTTTCGTAACTGAGTGAGTCGAGCTCGAGCTTCAATTTTCTAGCTCGATCGAACTCGAGTTCGAGCCCACCTATTATTTATCGAGCTCGAGCTCGAGCTCGACTCGTTTATAGTCCTAGCTAGTCTATCATTGTTGTCTTATTTTATTAATTTATCAATTAGATCACTTTTGATTTTTAATTTTTTTTCAAATTATACAATAAAAGTATAATGTAAAAAAAAAATTAAAAATCAGATGAATAAATTGGTGCAGAATTACAATTTTTATGGGTTTTTTTATAGAGTAATATTTAAATACCTTTGCTGTAAAAATAGTTCTTTGGCCAGCATCCTCAATGGATTTGGCATTAATATCCGGAATGAATTTCTGGAGAAGGCAGACCATGGAACCGTAGTGACCTCTACTTAGTGAATCGCCGGCAAACATCATCCGTTTTCCTCTAAGAGCTTCAAGCATCATCGTACCATTAAAACTGCAAATTTATCAGAGCATCCTCAATTTTGTAGTTTTTTTAGCATAAAGTTTTAGGTGTATACTAAGAAAGAAAGCATGGAGAGATCAGAGGAGGGAAAGAAGAAAGAAGAAGAAGAAAAAAAGAAATCAGCAGCACAAATAACACGCCGAGGGGCGCATGGCGTGCACGAGTCCGATTGGACGCTCCGGTGCATCAGGGAGTTGCTTTGTTTTCTGGTAGGACTCACTATGCTTGCAAAAATCAAGATGCTTGCAGGAGCACCTTGAACACTCTCTCTCCTCTCTCTTCCTCTCATCCACATAAGTCTTGAAACTTGCAAAAAAATCATCTAAAATCCCCTATTAGGGATGCTCTAAGTAAAGCCAAAGTACACAAAATATAGTAACGATAACTGTACTCTCCGTGAGTAGGTAAAATTCATGATTGTCACGTATATTATTGTGGGGCAGAGACCTGTAAAGGCATCCGGTGGCTAAGGGTTTGTTAGGCAGAAGTCGGTAATAGCCCAAATTCAATTCAACACCCAAGATCTCAAAGATGTGTGGCGGTATAAGAAAATAAAATTGCACATTTGATACTAGATATAGCTTTTGGCGTGAATGGTAAGCGTTTAATCCTAACAAGTGGTATCAGAGCTAGGTCACGGGACTTAAAGATGTTTATGTGCAATATTGGTTGCAAGAATAGTCCTCGATGAATTAAAATTTTCACTTCCTGCGTAACTTAGAGTTAAAAATATCATGCATATAGCTCGAGTTCTAAGTTTATACTATAAGTATAACGGAAAGACCAAAAAGACAATTTCTCTATAAATTAATAGCATATAAAAGTTTCTCTCGTGTCATACCGAGGTATAGAGCAACCATGAGGCTTCCATTTCCAATAAAGATAATCCCTGTCAGGTCGGCCATGGGCTAAGCAGGTTTGTTGCGATTGTAGATAGGGACACTCAGATTCCTTGTACAATGGATGAGATTCCTCGTCCCTAACCCACTGCCCGCTAAATATGTCGCACCCATTCTCGCTCCTTCCAATTGCAAATGCCAACCTATCCTCGGTCTTCTGCTCTAACACCAAAATCACCCAAAACAATTAAATTATTATTAAAAAAACATGATTTTTTTTAAATAAATAGGTTTCTCAATTTACATCGGACTAATTCCAGTGAGTTTTACTATATGCATTCTCTATTTTTACTTTCTCATTTTTACTTCCTGATATGGCAATTGGTGATTAGTTATCTTCATCTTGTGCGTCCCAATATAAAAGTCAACATCAAAATTTTGTGAAATGAGTAAAAATTGAGATAGAATTTGAAAGTATGAGTAGTATTTTTCAATTCTAGCCTTTAGACCCTCTACTTTAGAGTCAAGGGAGGAGGTAAATCGCGAGTTGCACGAGCAGCCTTTTCAATTAGTCCCCGCCTTATCACGCACACAAGGAGACAAACCCACACCCGTCTCCAATCTGGGGAGTCAAATTATAATGATGTTTGAGGCGGGGTACACAAATTAACACCTTATCGCCTCCAATCGTGACTTAAGGTCAGGTGATCAACCAGTCATACTAATCCAGTTTAATCCCCCTCCCCCAACCAAAAAAAAAAAAACATGAAATTGTTTATAAGAAACTCACAAATTGTGGAGGTAGCCAGGAGTTGGCAAAAGATGTGAATAATGAAGGTGAAAAGACAAGGGCATAAAAAGAAATGAACATAGCCATGACTACTAGTATGGAGAAGTAAGGGAGAAAGAAAGCTTTTCTAAGAAAGAAGAAGGGAGAAGATGACTCCAATTGCGTCGTCGTCATACTTCCCTCGATTAACCTTTTGCTTTTCTTCTTTCAAAAAAAAAAAAAACTTTTGTTTTTCTTATGTTTTTTTCAATGTTTTATAATAGGATTTCATGATTCTATGTACTATCGAAAATATGGAAATAATATGGTGCACTGAATGAGGGAATGCACGTGAATGAAGTAAGTTACAAGTTTACACGTTTGACTCCTAGTGAGAGCGGCCTATTAACTTTTTTGGTTTGAACCGGCCAACTATATATGAGAAACCTAGGCGATTTATTTCTTTGTAATTCTTTGAAGACTAGGGTCACAAGGCAGGATTTATCATGTGCATCACATCATTGGATAGTAGGCGTGAATTTTTCTCGTCATTCAAAACTAAGGTAAAATTTGTTAGAAAATTGACATGCAAGTGGCACACATTATTTTGAGTAGGTCCACCATCAATTTGGGTGGTGAAAGTGGATTGAGATAGTATGAATTTTCTATATTTATACACTCAAAATTAATGTTGACTAAATAAAAAATGGATTCTCAAAGTGTACATATAAAGTTATGAAAGAGTGTTATGAACGATTTTGGAGGAGCCATTGTCAACATCGAAAATGTATGAAAGATTATGGCCCTGTTTGGTAAATAATCAGCTTATCAGCCAATTTTGGTTTATTTGATCTCTATTAGTTGTTTGGTTAATAAGCTTTTTGTAACTCTAAAATACTAAAATTCAAAATGCTACTCAAAGCAGCGTTTTCAATTAGCTTTTTGAGAAAAAAAATTATACCAAACAGCTATCAGCTAACAGTTAATTTATCAAACAACTTTTTACAATCAGCTAATGTTATTAACAAATCATACCTTCTAACCCAACCAGCCAACCCAATCAGCCAACAGCCATTTACTAAACATGGCCTAGATTCTCGATGCAAAATTACTATTATAATGTATTGAACCCTGAAATATAAAAATAATATTCCACATCAAATTCTTCCAAACAAACAACCCATAGATTAAAATTGGTCTAAATTAGTTGTATGTAAAGAATTAATATCATAAAAAAATGAATCAATCACATATAGAAATAAATCAGCAATAATTTCCTCTCTTTTTTTCCTTTGCAAGAATCATTACACTATACAGATCGAGATCTTCTCTTTCAACTTGCCACCCCAAAAAATCTAATCCTGAGGAATGTGAATACAACTTTGGTAGTGGCAATACATGGGTGAGGAATGTGAGGCAGCATTACATGGGCCTCAATTTTAGCATTATTGTTTGGTTTTTTCCTACTATAAATAGAATGCATTACAAAGCATTTTAATATCATGAGAAGCAATAAACATTGTTAAGTCTGCCTTTTTCTTTTCTTCTCTCAAATTATATATAAATATATTATATTTTAATATATATATCTAACATTTGGTATTATAGCTTATTAACCTTCCAACCTCAAAATATTTTCCGTGGTGAGATATGAAAACGAATTTTAATATTGTATGGTCGGGTCCCAAATTGGACGTGAAACTCGATCTATTACAATTATTGGCACATTATGATGACGCGCTTTGTTTGCAGATTGTGACCTTATATCAGTTGAGAAGGTTGCCACAGAAACTCATTGGCTTAAGACAACAGATAAGGATATCCATGCCATTGAAAAGAATAGTACTTGGGAATTGACAGAATTACCTCTTGGAAAGAAGACAATTGGAGTAAAGTGGGTCTACAGAACAAAATATAAGTCAAATAGAGAAATTGACCGTTTGAAGGCACAGTTAGTAACAAAGGGTTATAACTTATAAGCAAGAATTAGGTATTGATTATTTTGAGGTTTTTGCTTCCATAAGTAGACTTGATACTGTTCGAATGGTTATTTCTCGTGTTGCTCAAAATGATTAGAAATTGCATATGTCAAATCTGCTTTTTTGAATGGTTTTTTAAAGAAGAAATAATATATGTTGAGTAACATGTAGGTTTGTAAAGAAATGGTAGGAAAATAATGTTTACAGATTAAGAAAAGTTTTATATGGCTTAAAACAAACACCTAGGATGTGATATGGTTGAGTCTTACTTTGATGAAAGTGGGTTGCATTGACTCTTACTTTGATGAAAGTGGTTTTATGAGATGTCCTCATGAGTATACTCTGTATGTCAAATAAATAGATTCTTGAGATATTGTTATCGTCTATCTATATGTTTGATGATTTGATTTTTATTGGAAACAACTTGAAATTAATCTAAGATTTTTGAGATATTATTATCATCTATCTATATACTGATATAGGGTCTTTATGTGTTACTTTCTTGGTCTTGAAATTGTTTAAATAGACGGTGGAATCTTTATATCACAAAAGAACTATGTTGTTGATCTTTTAAAAAAGTTCAAAATGAAAAAAATTTCAAACCAGCTTCAATTGACATTAATCAGTAATTTAGTATTGCTTGTTTGATCTTACCCTTTATTATGTTATATATTTCATACAACAGGTGTTCTGCATTTGCGAGCCTGGATAAGCTATTCTACGTTCCCTGAGCAGCTATTCTACATTCCCTGCGAAATATCATAGATTTACCTTTATATTTTCGATAAGTATTATGTAAGGGCTTTTTAATATTTTTTAGCGGTTCAAGTTTTTTCCTAATATAAACCATTTATCTTGATAAACTTTATTTGTATATCTATTTGTCTTTAAATTTTCTTATTCAGCTCATTATTTTTATCATTTGAACTAATCAAATCATGCCATAATATGGCTATTTGTCCCAAGCTATCATAACACCACAGAATAAGCCTATCAAGTATAATGGCTAAAGCTACTCCGTCCTTAGTGCTTGGCCTGATTTTTTAAACTCACAGTTGCTTATAATCAATTAGATGCGTCAGCATAACTTTTTCCAGAGTCATTTGCAACTATTTCAACAGCCTTTTTCCCATCATTTTTATTATTTCAACAACTTTTTCCTCTCGCAATAGTTAAGTCAACCTTGTTCGATCCTCTACGAAAGCAAATTAGGCAAGAACATAGCAAAGAAGCTAAAGGAAACACTTAGCTTTGAAGGAAACTTGTATTGCTTGAACTCTTAAATGGTTACAAATGAAGTCTCCTTGAGGGGTATTTATACCCATTCCACCTCCTCAATGGATGATGGAGATCTACTCGATCCTACGGTTAAGATTTACTCTCTAGAATCCTTCAAAACTCTCTATACACACTTGAGAATTCCTTAATGTTCTAGAATATTCTAAGCATCTCTACTACCCCTAGTGTTATGTATATGTTCTAGAATATTCTACCGACTATGGATGATATGTACAACTGTACAAGTGCTAGAAAAGTCCGGAGGGATGTAGCAAACCTCGGAAATGTGTAGCAAAGTGCTCCGCAAGTTACATAAGGGATACATAGCCTATCAAGTATAATCGCTAAGGGTGAACTCCGAGGGCAATTGCACTTATAATCAGTTAGCTGCGGGCAATTTTAAAAAAAAATAAAGGAGAAATAATTTAAAAAGTAAACATAGTAACTATTATATAATAATGCATATTGTGTGTCAATTTATAAAGTTGTAATATGATTTTTTTTAGAGTTTATTACCGAAATAGTCCCTCGAATATTGCAAAATTACCAATTTAGTCCTTGATAATTTTTCGTGCCCAATTAAGTCCATCGACTTTGAAAATCTTAACCAATTTGGTCCTCCGTTTATTTTGTTGTTAAACATCCGTTAAAATCGGGACCAAATTGGTACTTTTGCTATAGTCAAGGGACCAATTTGGTAAGTTTACTATAGTCAATGGACCATTTCAGTGAAAAATTAATTACCAATTTGGTCCCTTGACTATAGAAAAATTACCAATTTGGTCCCTTTACTATAGCCAAATTATTAATTTGGTCCCGATTTAACGGATGTTTAACGACAAAATAAATGGAGGACCAAATTGGTTAAAATTTTCAAAGTCGAGAGACTTAATTGGGTACAAAAAATTATCGAGGACCAAATTGGTAATTTTGCAATAGTCGAAGGACCATTTCGGTAATAAACTCTTTTTTTTATTACGTGGCAGTGGAAGAAGGGAATGAGATAGTCACCAGAATGAGAAAAGAGGTCGGCAGTGCAAAATGAAGAATGTATTTATAGGTTGAGAATGTGAAAATTATAAATTTGTATAATTTTTCAAAATGTATGTGTATGTGTACTGAAATACTGAATGAGCGAATTCACATGCATGAATTGAATATGGTGTATTTGTACTTTATAGTAAGGGAACATTTGGTTGGGACAATGAGGGGTGAACAGAGGATACCAATTTCAGCAACAATCCTAATCAAGTTGATTGAATTGTTGACTTAATAACAACAAGTTAGATTCTAAGTTCATCTCCTACTGGGAACATTCTATTGTCTTTCTTGGTTTGAGTCGATAGGTTACCTTCTTGTGATCTTTGATCTTTTTCTGGCTAGGGTCACAATGCATGGTTTACTCAATGCATACACCATCGAGTAACGATTACAAGCTTTCCCTTGTTACTAAAAAAAAAAAAAAAAAAAAAAAAAAAAAAAACAATGATTTTGTATCCACCAGACTGTCACTCTCTATATGAATATAAGATTGGTAAAATTTGTAACAAATAAATAGGGTAAAAATTGGGAGAGCTCCTATCAAGTAAGTTATAAGTATGACTCCTAGTGTAACGTGGGAGGCTATGAGTTGTCTATTGACTTTTTTTGTTTGAAGGGGTCAATTACGGGCAACCTAGCTATGTTGATTTACTTTTTTTTTGTAGTCATTTGTCGGTTAGGCTCACAAGGTGGGGTTTATTTAGTGCACAACATCAAATAATGGTTGCAGGTTTATCTCGTCACTCAAAAAAATAAGGTAAAATTTGTTAGAAATTTGACATGTAAGTGGCATGCATTATTTTGAGTAGGTCTACTGTCAATTTGGGTGGGTGAAAGTGGATTGAGATGAATTTTGTATATTTATACATTTAAAACGAATATTGAGTAAATAAGAAATTAATTCTCAAAGCATAAATATAGAGTTATAAAAGATTGTTAAGAATGATTTTGGGGAGCCTTTGTCAACATCCAACATGTAGGAAAGATTAGAGTCTTGATACAAATAAGAGTCTTGAAAGCAATTGGTTTAAATTAGTTGTATGTAGAGAATAAATATCATCATGAATCAATCCCATACAGAAACAAAATCAGCAATAATTTCCCCCCTTTTTTTTCCTTTACAAGAATCATTACACTATACACAGATCTTCTCTTTCAACTTGCCACCCCAAAAATATCATCCAAATGCAATTAAAATGTGACAAAAAGAAAAGCAAAAAAATCAAGGGTAGAAAAGCTTGGTAAATAGAAGTTCATTCCAAGTATCTTGAAGGCCAGGCATGCACCAATGGACACAATCAGCATAGCTGGTTGGGTTTGCTATTTGCTCTGGGGTTAAAGGACTCCATTGCTTCTTGTATATTGATGTGTGGGCATCTCTCCTATAACTTGATAGTTGTGTGATGTTTAGAAATGTAATCGGGACCTTCGATTTTCGAAACACTTCTCCGATCACCTGCATTATGCTTTTTCGACTATCCGATCCCCAGTAGTTTGAATCTTCTATTAAAGTCGTCTGGTTGTAACAGTTCTCTTTCGGATCTCCTCCCCAGTCTATTCCCCTAGAAAATGAAAACAATAAAATTATGAGGTTAGAAGTTCAAAACCATGTGTATGCAACACTATCTTTAGGCGCAAATTATACTGTGGACCATGGTCATGGCTGATATTGCAGTTGTGTTGAACTTATACTGCAATTGTATTGAAAGGGAACTGCAGTTGCGCGGAACAGAAGTCGTTTCATCCGTTTAATACAATCAATTCAATACAACTGCAGTATCAGCCATGGTGCATGGTCCACGCCCTATAACGACTGATCTTTAGGAGAGCTGTTCTAGATGGGACCCACTAAGATTAGTCTCGTCCCATAGGATATGGATACCATTGCAATGTGTGTGCATGTGTGTGTTTATGTACTCACTTTTGATGAGAAGGTGACATGCTAGTGAAAAAGACCCTTGTTTTCTTTGGATCCATATTTTTCTTCACCCATCTTAGCATGCTTTTCATTGCCATACGGTAAGCATCCTCTGTTGATACCATCGCTATATCTTTCTCTTTATCTTCAATTTCCCCTGATTGTCTGCAAATAATAATAATAATAATAATAATAATAATAATAATAATAATAATAATAATAATAATAATAATAATAATAATAATAATAATAATAATAAAATATTGTAGCTCCAAAAAAAGAAGAAAAAATATTTTGCAAAATCAAAGCTTTGCATATAATTACTTACAAGATTTTGAATTCTTGGCCAGTCATCCACCAGAGGTAAGTGTTGAACACCATAATATCAACATCTTTCCAATGTTTGCCATGCTTATTTATGGAACCTTTGCGGACAACTCTGTCTTGTATCCTATGTACCACAGCATCATCGGAATTCGATTCCAGGAGGAATGGTGCCCAGTAGAACTCGATTGTGGCATTATAATCCTGCATTTAATACAACGGTTTAATTAGAAGGTCTATAATTTGACAATTAACTGATTATAATGTGTTTTATTATCAGGATAGTTTAATTATTTTTCAATAAAAGGGGCAGGGGAAAAGTGGATGGCACATTTTCTCCTCTGAATTATAGTTTTATTTCCTCTCTCAACTATAAGTACATTCCTGCTTTTCTCTCAATTATTCTCTAGGTGGCTATTTTTACTCAAATTGATCAATTATTTACTATTGTCATTCAGAACTTGAAAAATGAGAGTTTTTTTTTTTTTTAAGATTATCAGCTAGGTATCATATAATGCATGTCATCGTTATTTTAATTTAAGCATACAAAATAGATAAGATAATTCAGAGAAATCATCTTATTTATTTCATGTGTTTGGATTAAACGAATGATGATATTGGAAGATTTTGCTAATATTCCTAAAAATCTCTCAATTTTTAGAATTTTGAAAGTTAACAGTAAATAGTTAGTATGTTTGTATAAAAACAACAACTTAGAGGATATCTCGGGAACAAAAAAAAAATTATCACTATTAATTTATGGATAAAAGGTGTCATTTTATCTTTAAAACGAAAAAATAAATATACACTCGAAAAGAGTTTGAGTAATTTAAGTATGAGCTCAGGAATTCGAGGGGATTAATAGATTATGATATTATTGTTAGGCTCTCACCTTGGCTGTGAAAACAGTGAGTGAACCATTCTCCTTGAAAGATTTTGCACTCTCAGGGATGATTCTATGGAGAAGACAAACCATGGAAACAAACTGTCCCCTGTTCAAGGAATCTCCCACAAACATCATCCTCTTTCCTCGAAGGCTTTCCAGCATCAATGTCGCATTGAATCTGCAAAAATACAATTTCACATCCCATTATATTATATCTAAAAACATAATATGTCTCAATCAAAGTTATATTCCTAATTTTTGTCCATGTTTGTAGTGCTAATCATTTTGTCCTGTTTTAGAGTCGTACTATACAATATTTGGACAAAAATACTCTTACAGTTATAACTTTTGTTATTTTTTCCATTAACTTTATCATGCACATGCATCTATCATATATTTTCTTATATTTTTTTTTATGATGATAATATTTATATACATTATATATTGAATTAATATAATAATTTTTTTTTCATTTAGATTTTAATTAGTAAGAATTTATTAGTTATTTTTTAAAGTTTGTTCTTAGTGTATTCCCTAATTAAAATAATCTTATAATACATTAAAAATGAGCATTATTTAATATATTAAAAATGAACATTTATCATTGGTCCACATTACAATATGGCTCATGGTCACCATAGTGATATATACTCCATATATATGAAATAGTAGTTGAACTAACTTAACCACCCATGAAGACAATTGTAGTCAGGTTAAACTAGCTTATAAGTGGTTGATGCTATACGTAATTTGTTAGTAAAATATTGTTTTTGTATGGTCATTTTGATGGGTTATTATAATCATGTCCGTCATCAGAAAAAAAATAATAATAATAATAACTTATGATCAGTATAAAATTAATAAATATAATTAACCACGATAATGTGAAGGTTATTTTATATTAATATTAATATTAATATTAATATCTTCGTTATGCATGTAACCTGCTACGCCGTCTACTCATCACCTAATGTGCATGCACGTTATATCATGACACTTATACAATACGATAATTTATTTACTTGCATTTGAAGGTCAACTAAACTCAATAACTTTACGTTTTAATGTGTAATTATATATTTTTTAAAATCGTAATGTTCGAACGTGTGCAAATAATATTTTAATTAAATTGAATAAAAAATTATAGAATAAATCAACGTTATTTCCTCACTATTCGAGGATGCGTACAAGGTAAACTTAGCTACTGCGTGTGCGACGAGCTCGACCAAATAATATTGTCAACAATCAAACTCGCAACATTTTAGATATGAAAATTATTCTTTACTCACTGGCCCGTTTTCGTGCCTCTATGTATTATTTTTGACTCATTTAGTTCACGAACTTACATTTTGCCACATATATAAAAGCTTTTTAACCAAATTTTTCATAGAAAACAATTAGAATACATTGCATTTTCTATTCAAAATTATACCAGCTCAAACACCTTGACTCTTAACTCTTAAGTGATAAAAAATGTATAATTCTAAATTAAAATTTTAATGCATTTTTGTTTTTTTTTTCAGTACTATTGATTCTGTAATCTGTATATATAAACTTTGTATATTAATATTAAATTTAATATTATGAAAAATTGAATTAAAAATAACATCGTTAACCAAATCAGAAACATAAAATGAGACAGAAGGGGTAATTTGGTACTTACGTAGGGACAGAACAACCATGGGGCTGCCATCTCCAGTACTGGTAATCCTTGTCAGGGCGGCCGTGTTCTTGGCAGGTTAATTGCGGCTGTATGTACGGACACTCTTGTTCCTCGTACAACGGCCTGTTCTCCTCGTCTCGGACCCACCTCCCGCTAAAAATGTCGCAACTTTCCTCTGTTTCTCCGATGGCAAATGCCAATTTGTGTTTGTTCTTTTCTAACCACAAAAACGTAATTAGTTAGCTCAATAGCTTTATATTTTATTAAGTAATTAAATTTTTATACTGTAATCAATGTTGCATAAGGCGCTAGTCGGGCGTTGCTTAGGTGGCCTAGTAATTCAAGTATATCGTCCCACTTTTTTCATTTGTTAGATTGTTATAATTTCTCAAACTAGTTAACTGCATATTTTAGATGGTTAGTTGAGTATCCATTTGGCTCTCCCCGAAAAACACCTTCCTTTTTTGACCCCATTTTAAAGGAAGTTGAAAAAAAAGCTGAACAAATATAGAAGAGGAGTAACCGAATAGGCAAAAAATCACTCAGCCTAGTTAGGTGCTCAACTCGGCCAGTTAGTCGGTCAGCCGACTAAAAGCTGGCTAGGGTTGAAATCTATTCGGCCAAGGGGCGCCTAGCGCCTAAGCTACTGCCTAAATCGATTTTTACAATATTGACTGAAAAGTATTTGTAAGTATACAAGAAAGTAAATATAGTGTACAAGTTATTACTAATTTACAATATTATTTATTATCGTTCATAACTTAGAAAGAGAAAGGTAAAATTGAAAAGAATTTATAGATGTATAAGAAAGAAAGCACAACGTACACACTATTATTCCTTGGACAATCGAAACTATTTATTTATTTTAATTACCCGATTGAAATAATTATTTTACGATCACCACTTAATTATATCATTACTCCAGCTTTAAGCAAAAATGATGTCTTGGTAGGATGTGGGCCTACCACCTAACTCGTTGAAATTACTTTTTTAACCCCTTCGAACAACATTCATGAATACAAGACTCCCATCTCGATTTCTCAGACAAACATGAGAAATTAAAGAAAAAGCAACCAAACCAATCAATGCTTATGTAAAATGAAGGAAACCTTGTATTCCGCAAAGTTATATTTTTTTTTTAAACACCGCAAAGTTATACTTAATTTTTTTAGTACTAATAATTCTGTTACAATCTGTTTATAACTACTTTCTCATGAAACACAAAAAGTTAATATCGTTTCTCATGAATTGGGAGAGCCACTTCGAACCCATGACCTCCCTTCTTCTTCTTTTTTTTTTTAATTTTATTTTTTGTTCTTTTGAATTTTATCACCCGTTTTTCTCCTCCTTTTACCTCATTCCCTCTCTTCTACGTGGAGAAAAAACTTGACAAATTGCGAACACGATTGGAATATAATGCTTTTAATTCTTTACAAGTTGTACTCTTTCTATATATATGTACCTTTCACAAAGCACAAAGTACAACTTTATAAAGCACCCGAGAAATGAAGAGACATATATAAAGAATACTAAACGCCATAGAACGCATAATTCAATAGATATAGATATATATACATGCATGAATCTGACTCTTTGTGATTCAGTAGGTTAAATAAGTAGTTTATGAATAGATACTACATTGTAACCGAGTCAGTAGTACTCAAAAAAATAAAATAAAATAAAAATATATATATATATATATAAATGCATGAATAAATATAAATATAATTATAAAACTCACTGAAATTGGAGATTGATCTGTGAATATGGGTGGACTGGGAGGAGTAGAGGTCGACCTGGGAGAAAATGCAGGTGAAGTCTTCGCTGTAAAGGATGGTGACGAAGACGATGAAGGCGAGAAGAGTGAAGATAAAAGGAGAGAATCGAGCCTTCTTCAGAAGAGAAGACGATGAAGGAGAAGAAGACAGAGGTGGCTTCATCGCCGCCGTCGATCTGGCCGGCCGGGGATGGATATGATTATGTGTTTTTGACGACCTGGTATTAGTTTTGGAGTTGTTGAGGTCGTGGGTTTTTGTTGGTGTTGTTTGGAAGTTAAATAAATATAATGAAGGAGGAGACCATTATTAGGTTGGAGGATGGAGAGTCGGCAAATGGATGGTTTATATAGCTTCTTATTGACTTTTTCCATTATTAAATGTTGGGGGAAATTGAATAATTACATGGTGAGAGAATTAGAGGGAAAAAGAAATTGTAATTTTGTGGAAAATAAAAATAAGAGTTTATTACCAAAATAGTCCTTTAACTATTGTGAAATTACCAATTTGGTCCTTAACAATTTGTGCTGCCAAAGGCCTTGTGGTCGAGAGGCATAAAGTGATTCTCCTAAGTGGGAGGTCATGGGTTCGAGCCTCAGTGGGGGCAATGTTGACTTTGTTGGGCTTCAGTAGGTTGAGAAAGTATATGGACAGATACTACATGTAACAGGGTCAATAGTATTCGAAAAAAAAACAATTTTTTGTGCACAGCTAAGTCCCTCAACTTTGAAAATTTTAACCAATTTGATCCTCCGTTTATTTTTCCGTTAAACATCCGTTAAATCAGGACCAAATTGGTAATTTTGTTATAGTCAAGATACCAAATTTGCAATTAATTTTTCACTGAAATGGTCCCTTGACTATAGCAAAATTACCAATTTGGTCCCGATTTAACGGATGTTTAACGGCAAAATAAACGGAGGACCAAATTGGTTAAAATTTTCAAAGTCGAGGGACTTAATTGGGCACAAAAAATTGTTGAGGACCAAATTGGTAATTTCACAATAGTTGAGTGACCATTTTGGTAATAAACTCTAAAAATAATGTTGAAAGAAATAAGAATTTAAATTTCATTGTTCCGTATGCAATTTCTAAATCCTAAAAGCAAGCCAAACATTGGAATTTTTTATTTATGGAATTAAGTAGAAAAGAAATTATAATTCCTCTTTAACTAGAATAGAAAATGTGGTGTTAGGATATATTGCATTGACGGATTGTACTTTGTGTTTTATTCATTGTACCTCTTACATTTATTTTTCAAAGTTATATTTATCTTTTTGAAAATTACTCAATTCTCTTAACATATGTTATAAAAGTTGAATAATGGTTGTCAATTTAATACAATATTTTTTTTCATTTTACGTCGATGACAAGAATGGTAATCAATTTAATGAAGATTTTTTTCCTTTTACGTTAATGACATAATGGAAAAAAAATTATTATCCATAATTGCAGTTATAATAGTATATTTACATTCCAAATAATCTAAAAAGCAATATTGATTTAATTTTTTAGCAAATTCAATATGATATATCCATATTCCAACTTGTACGATATGAAAATATTGGTTGAATTTGTTTTAAAATGTAAGACTACATTTTGGTAAACTAAGATGAATGAGGCATGATAGAATTCATTTGTATTTCACTTATGAAAAAAGAGTAAAATTGGCCCCCTAAGTCAATCTGTTAGTGCAATTAGACCCCTAAGTAGAAAAAGTTTCATTCAAATCCCCTAAACCTATAAAAAAAATTTAATTGAGTTCACATTGACGTGTTTAGCAGGTAAATTCTTCACAAACTTGACATGTATCATTTTTAAAACATTTTTTTTATTTTGTTTTTTTTTTACTTTTTATTTATTTATTAAAAAAAAAAAGAGAGTACAACCACGGCTATCAAAGAATGACGGTCATGGTTGTCCCCGTCTTCCAGATATCTAGAATGAGTCGTGGCAACCGCCACCCTCATTCTAGATATCTGTAAGATGGCATTCTAGATAACGGCGTAACCCCAATTCCATGAATGATCCATTGACTATTGACACTTACCAATTTTTATAATTGACTTTCAATTAGACCATGAATGGTCCATTGATTATTGACAGTTACCAAATTCTCATCGTCGACTTTCAATATAAATGATCTATTGACTATTGATTTGGTTTTAAATTTGATCCTCGAGTTAAATATCCATTTAGTAAACATTAACGAGGGTGCTTGGTTGGAGGGAATTACAACTCAATTCTCATATAATTTCGAAGGCAAGCGAATTCTTTTGTTTGGTTGGAGGGAATTGCAAAATTGTGAAACTGAAATTTTCTCATTTTCATGGATTTGGGCCAATGACCTTGTGGTTTAGTGACACCCGGTTGTACCCATGTGGAAGGGGTGGGTTCGAGCCTCAGTGGAGGCGCTGCTGTCTCTTTGTGCTTCAGCAGGTTGAGAAACCCCCATAATAATAAGCATGGGCATTTTGGAAACCCAATTTGAATTTGGTCATTTAGGATTTAGATATAATAATAAGCATGGGCATTTTGGACTTTATACTACTTATTCCTTTCAATTCCTTATTCCCATGTATACCAAACGTTAGAATAGAAATTTCCGGTAATTATATTCTTGCAAACCAAACACTAGGATTTAAATTACCACTTTATTCCACATTATTCATCCTCCATTGAATTGCAATTCTTTTTATACCTAATTCTCTCACTCCAACCAAACGCCCCGTAAATGTAAGGGAAATAATATAAAAATTGGCTTGTTGTTAATATGGGCAAATAAATTTCATTCATTATTAGTGGGAATGTGAAGAACCAACTTTTACATTATTGCACGTAAATTTAATGTTTATTAAATGGATATTTAACCGGAAGATCAAATTTAGAACAAAATTAATATTTAAGAAACTATTTATGGTCAAATTGAAAATTGATAATAAAAATTGATGAATGTCAATAGTCAATAAATTATTTATAACCCAATTTAAAGTTGATGATATAAAATTGATAAATATAAATAATCATTGTACCATTCTTCGAATTAACTCCTTTCAACGTGAAGGAATCTAATATACAGAGGATGATTGGAAGTATTATATTGTTTTCAAAACATACAAAGGTAAGTCAAGTAATGTCGAGGTGGAGAAGCATTTTCCTTGATGATATGCTATACACATCAACAGTTGACTATAAATTATAATTAGTAATTTAGTATATTACAATTAGTTGGGGGATTAATGATCTATATGATTAGCGTACTAAATTAATTATTACTCCGTAATTAATAATATTAATGTTTTGCAATTTTGTAATTTTTTAGGTGAGACGTTTGTGTTTTGGCATATATAGTACTCAACTCCTCGGAATGAACAAATGAACGCAAAACTCTTGATATGACGGTCAATTGGCATTTGATTATTTCTTTTAAATTATTGATGTTCCAACTAATGATAACATTAATTGTCGTGGCAGATTTTGACCTTGAATTACTGGTCAAGTTAGTAAAAAATTTAAAAAATAAAAATTTAAGTACGTACGGCATCTTCACCAATCATCACTAAGGATGGCAACAAATTGGGTACTTTATATCCGTGTGAGCATAAATATAATATAAACATAAATGTGCAGTCCAATTATCAGTTTAGGTTTTTAGTTGGATGGAGCATATGATTAAATTTGGTATCAGAGAAAAAAAGTTTATGATTCACGTGTTGCTTGGAGTCCATCAAAGTCAATCGACCCGCACACGTGAGCACATAAATGTGCAGTCCAACTATCAGCTTAGACTTTTATTGGATGGAGCACATGATTAAATTATCCGCACTCTAATAGGATGGATTTGGGTAGAAAAGTTAATACGCATCGCGTGTCGGGCTAACAATGTTGTTGTATTACTTTTATGAATTTCTTACGAAATTTCATGTTGTACTAAACAAATTTGTAGAACCGATTATGTATTACATTAACTTATGTATTATAAACAAATATTTAAATTTATCTTTTGAGAAAATTACACTTTTCGTCCCTAATAAGTTATAAAGTAATTGTAAAATTCGTTCATGAATGCTAATTATACTCACTTTTTGTCCCTAAGTTATCATTGATGTTGCACTTTTCAGCGTTTTAGTAACAAAACATTAGGGAAATTTGCAATTTTAGTATACCTCAGGGACGAAAAGTGAGCACGAAAGGACGAAAAGTACAACACCAATGATAACTTAGGGATGAAAAGTGAGCATAGTCAATACTCATGAACGAATTTTACAATTATCAACTTGGTGACGAAAAGTTCAATTTTTCCTGATCTTTTTATAATATATTAAACGAATTTCAGAATGCTTTGAGATACTCGATAGTAATGTTATGTTAATCGAGTATGGGATAGGAATGGAAATCTATCGGGTCTGGGGCGAGTTCTAGACTCTAGTAGTTTAATAACTAATTGAGCATGCATTCTGGAAATGTTTAATATATAAGTACCCTACTTGTCCTCATTGCTACTTAATCATTGTGACCGGACCGCATTTTCAGAGTTTGACTTCGACCTTACAATTGTATTAACAATCCACTTATAAATTGCTCCAAGTTACTGGATTAATTAGTTAAAATTTTATTTATCATAACCTAATCAATCGTCAAATATACACATAAAATGGATCACCAATGTATGAGCACCCTTAGATATAAATCCCAAACATAATATTAAATCAAACCCTTCAGTATGACATTATACATTCCTTCATGTATGTTTGGATATAGACTTTAGTACATTACATGTTAGCCTTAGTACACAAACTCAATCCCACTTAGAAAAACTTTAGAAAATCTTATTGCTTACCCAACCCATTAAAAATTGAAGATGTTGACTTTTTTTAACACATGTTCATCACTATCTCGAGCAATTATTTGTTAACCATAATATATAATATTAGAGCTTGTAACCTGTAAGACGGTTCACATAAGTTTGTACCCTTTTTAAATTGCGTACTAAAAACATAACCAATTCGTGAGGCATGTCGGATAGATCTTTGATTGAGTCAGAGCTTTGACCTTATTAATCAAAGATCCGATCCATTTCACGGATTAAGATCCGTAAAACGGTATACATAAGTTTTTACCTTTTTAAATTGCATACTAAAAACATAACCAACCAAACTTTTTACTTTTAGTTCAAAATGACCAAAATGCCCTTAAATGCAGCCAAGTAGAACAATTGTTTTAAATTGCGGACTAAAAACGTAACCAATCAAACTCGATGTAGTCACTATTGTGAGTGATCAAAAATAGAATAAATACGGCCAAAGGATATGAAATCATGTTGCCTAGCCAACTTCATTGATTTCCCTCTTAATTGGCAAAACGTTTTATTAGGTTATCAAGTAACGTGCGTTGAGAATTTGATGATGTATATTGTGGTGTGATAATGGAAATCAAATCATTTCACTTGGCGTGTAAGATAAGAGTGGTTGTGAAAGATTGACAATCATTTTCTTCACTTTCTAGCAATGATGTTGGTGTACATATATATATTTGTTTATTTATGTTTTATTTTATATATATTCCATTTGTTTGGGTTTTTCTAAAGTAAGTAGAAGAAGTGGGTATTGGTTAGGGAATTATTTAGAGAAGTTTTAGGTGAGGATTGATTGAGGTTTTTGGTAAGAGATCAACCTCATTCTAGTTGGCACTTATGCCTCATTTCTATACTCATAATCCTCACATGGAGCAGGTGATGAGCATGTATCTACCGTTGACACTCCTTATAGGTTGTGGTTTTAGGATTTGAATGCTGAGGTTTTGGAGTAAATTAAACCCAAATTGAGATCAATTGATTAATTGACTTTTTAATTAGAACAATTTTAGTATGTGCTTGAGTTTTGCCTATAAATAATGCCTTTATTATATTAAGTAGTATTTAAGGTATTTGTCTCAACCTGACAGAGCACACTGGGAGTATGTAAATAATGGTAACTCAGCTGAAAGCAGAAATAGGCATTTGCTTACTGCGTACAAGGAGCCCCCTCACTTTGCGAGGTTGCTCCCACACTGCTGCTAGTGAGACTTGATCTCTGATCGATCTTTCTTCTCAAACTTCTCCCCTCGACCAATTGAGCTACCCATGCAGGGTTATTGGGTGTATCTAGTGTAGAGCCATGTTGGTCATGATGAGGATTTTAATTTGCAAATACGATCTCACTAACTTTTTTTTTAATTAGATATATATTACGTTTTGTTTTAAAAAGTTCAAACAAAAACGACATTGTTTTGAAGCTAAATAACCTTACTTTTATGTTGTACAACAAAACCTAAATGAAAAACGAGCTGGAGAGCGAAAGGCTAGACGTTGTTTTTGGTCATCGAATACCCTTTCAAGTTCCACCTAGGCAATTTTCAAAGATGAGAGATCACTGATGGAAGTTTGTATATATAGTTAGAGATTTTGACAACTTTACCCCGCTCCACTCGTTGCCAACAACGGATGGGAGACGACATAATTCGCCAACACCCATCTTTCCAGTATGAGCGGTTTATTATTAGGTTTTTTGATTTTTTTTTTTTAAATCGGTCCGTTATGGATAACCTAGACTGAATTATCTTAGCTTCTTATTATCATTTGCCGACTGTGATCACAATATATATAAGATTTATACCTTTTGAGTAGTGGCTGGCCTGGGAGTTTTCTCGTTACTTAAAAAAAGAGTAAGTTTGTTGAATTTTGTACGTATTATTGATTACATGATTTGTTTTTCTTCAAAGTGTAGTTGTTGACTTGTTGGTTGAATTGATTATTTCAAAATTAATTAGTTGATTATTTTTATACAAAATTATTGTTGAACGTGTTGAATCATGACATGTGAGCCTCTATTGAAATTTACTATATAATTGTAAGAATAATATAATGGTATTTAATTGATTAGCAAAATTAAATGTGGAATCTAATAATCTAAGGTATATACCAACTAAATATGTAGAATGAATCCTCAACCAAAACATTTAATTAAAATATCGTTCCTTCTCTCGAAGTTCATATCTCGCCATCCGAGGTTGCCAAAACGTAACCGTCTACAACATGACATTTGCGCCACCGACGATAAACGTTAGTGATATAGTGGTTAATGAGGCGGGTAATAACTATTAAGTTTTAAGTTTGACTATTACTGAAAATTGTTTATTAGTTTTTTTTTGTTTGAGTCACTTAGCTATGAATAATTTATATTAATTTATTTCATTGTGATCTTTTGTCAATTATGATCACAAAGTGTGTGATGGAACTAATTGACCCAAGGTATGTACGAATCAATTAAGTCTGCATAAACTATGAGGGTAAAATAGTAAAGGGAAATAATTGTAGTAATATTTCATAGATTAATGCTAGAGTATTATAACTTTATAAGTAGTGTTTTGTAATAGAATAGGACATGAATTGCATGTCTAGGCCAAGACAATGACCATTTATATATAATGAAAAGTCCAACAAACTTCCTACACTAGCGGTGAGCCACAAGACCAAGACAAAGCACACGTGACAAGGCACACGTGGTGGGCTGTGTGACTTGGTCGCAACCCATCATCCGGAGCCTAGAGACGGGCTCTAGAGAAGGGATGGCTAGCGGCCTGGGATCGACCTCTCACTCTCTATCTAGGTTGTGAACTCTTCTCGCCCACGTGGACACTTCTTAGGCTGTCCGGGACATCTTCTTGGGCTCCTAGATCCGGAGTTTCATTCTTGTGTCATTTTTAATATTTCTATAATTAGCCTCACTTTCCGAGTTGCGCAGAGTTGACAACGAGAGAGAGAGAGAGTAAATGCTCAGTCCAATCAAAGCCTCTCAAGGCTCCTTGCTTGGATGAATTTATAGCGCTACGCCCTGGCCTCCTAGTTATGAGCTTCTGAACCCAAAGGTCTTCCTTCTTGGGACGTTTTCAATATCTTCATCAACATGCTTTACTTAGAGCGGGCATTCGAATAACATTTTGAGTTTTTTCGTAAAGCATGACTTTCTAAAGTTATTTTCTTAATTTTATGGTTACATTTTAATAATCAATTTTTCATTTATTACTAATTATCATGAGCATTTAAATATATAGGATTCATATCATCGTATTCAAAAGAATCTAAATCCACCCAAACATGATTATATTGTTTGGAACCCATTCAAAATAATGACTAATAAGTCGATTTCCCGCTAAGGACCTTGTAGTCCAATTGCATCAAACCCTTCCCTTTATACGGGAGGTGGTGGGTTTGAGCCTCAATGGGGGCAATACTGACTCTTGCAGCATTTTCAAGAAATTATACCAAACAGTTAACAAACAAACAACTTTCTACAATCAGTTAATATTATCAGTAAATCATACCTTCTATAACGGCCATTTACCAAACAGGGCCTATAGCAATTTAATTAAGTAAATTAGCAACCATAAGATTATGTGCAAAAATGCCCTTAGCTTGTGGAGCTCATAGTCTTTTTTTTTCCTTCTATAACGGCCATTTACCAAACAGGGCCTATAGCAATTTAATTAAGTAAATTAGCAACCATAAGATTATGTGCAAAAATGCCCTTAGCTTGTGGAGCTCATAGTCTTTTTTTTCAGCACTATTGACTCCGTTATAATATAGTATACTACTTTCTCAACCTACTGAAGCACAAAGAGTCAATAATATAACCTCATTGAGGTTCGAACTCACCCCCTCACCCCTTTTATATGAGAGTGCAACCGCGTGCCACTAGATCACAAGGTCTTGACAAATAGCTTGTGGAGCTCATACTAACCATTGATATCCAAATGATGTCATAATGATTAAGAGGAGCTTAGCTTGAATGCAAAAGGAGTAGGCCAGGGCTGCTGCATATATCCATAATCCATGCTACCAAATTAATGTGAAGAAAGAATGTTCCGAAAAGGGTAGTTGAGTGGATAGAGTATGAGTTTTGTACATATTTAAAATTACAAGTTCAATTTTTGATTGATTTATCTTTTTTATACAGAAAGCTTTCTGATAGTAGCCGCAAATTTCCTTCCAAACCCAAAAAATGAATGTTAAGAAAGAATTGAATTGAAATGCATGCTGTTAGGGTATCTACCCCAGCACGGGTAATTAAGCCGCATGCATTACACATGATTCTGTGAAGCAAATGAGTCTGTGGGGTAGCTTAGGGCATCTTTTATATATATATATATATATATATATATATATATATATATATAAAGCATTATCAGGCCATTTACCCACGCCCAACAAAGTGCATGCACAATTGTTACACTATATGGATCATGGTTGACCTTATCGTAATGTGAGCTACTGTCTATAGGATGCCAAATTATTGTATGGATTAGGGTCCACATACCTGTGTAGACCATGAATATAAAGTACATTTTTAATATAATAAAAGTGTATTATTTATGTACTAAATACAAAATGTACATTATTTGATGGTATATAAAAATAATGTATTTTCAGTACTCAAATAATATACTTTCAAATAATGTACTTTACATACACAAATAATGTACTTTTAATATATTAAAGATATATATATATATATATATATATATATATATATATATATATATATATATATATATATATATATATATATATTCAGAAAAAAATATTTTTTTTTATTTATGATTTATACAGTTGTGGAGATTATGGTTTATATAAAATGATTGCCATAGGAATGACAGGATAACGATTGGAGATATGGTGGATTATTGGTGGTTGAGAAAAAAAAATTATAAAAATTTAGACAAAGTAACGCCAATAGAAGCCCAGCACCTCCCAGCAGTTAAGTGTTATTTGAGTATATAGGGGCTGGGAAACATGCATACAAGCTAACAAGCCCAATACCTTTCAATGGCAAATTATTGTGTGAAATCGTGGTCCTGTGGATCACAAATCAAAACGATGTTGTTTTAATGTTAACAAATTTTCTTGCTTCACGTGCGTGTTAAAATAATGAACATTATCGGATAACATAATGTATTTTATTATAATAATATACTTTATATGTGTTAGAATAATAAATTTTTTAGGGTAAAATAATATATTTTATGAGTTAGAATAATGTACTTTTTGTGTTAGAATAATGTATTTTATGAGTTAGAATAATGTATAATGTACTTTGTGTTAGAATAATAAAAATTTTGGAGTAAGATAATGTATTTTATGTGTTTTTGGATCGTGGTCAACACAACAATAATGATTGCTACTTTGTCTAATAATTTATTACACTTTAGTTTATATTTATATAATAATGGGAAAATGGCATCTTTAGTCCCTGAGTTATAGGGGTAGTGTCTACTCAGTCCCTGAGTTATGGCCGTATCCGAGTTTAGTCCCTCAGTTATTCGCGAAGTGGCGAGTTTAGTCCCTGGCCATTAAATTTGACGAAAAAAATAAAAAAATATTTAAAATTTGAGGGGTAAAATAGGAAATTCACACTTTATTCTTCTTATATCAAAACCACTTTTACAACATTATTTTTCACTTCTTAGCATAATTATTTTCAAGATTCTTCAATTTTAAAAACATTTCAATAACTTTCAAATGACTTGTTAGGAACCTGACTCTCGTATAACATACTTAAGACTTAGCATAAACAAAGAATTGAAACACATGATCATTGTATTTAGGTATATGAAACACACTATCCTTAAAAGTTTTGATTTGTTTGCTAAGCAACAAATGTAATCAAACTAAAACTTTTGAGATACAAAATAATGTCAAATTTCTCAGGTTGCTTTTATGAGAAATTTACCAACGAAATAACTTGAGATTTTTAGTACATAAAAATTATTTTGTATGCAGTAGTTTGGAAAGAATGAAAATAACTTCTGAAAAATGAGTCATTCCCAAAAAAAAAACATTTTCCTTTCCAATGTTTGGTTGCATTCCAGAAAACTGTCTTGGTGTGTTTGGTTCATTTTCTGGAAAATGAGCATAATTATTTTTAATTTTAAATATTTAAAATATATAATGGTGGTGGTGGTAGTGGTAGTGGTGGTGGGGTTGGGGTGGGGTGGAGGTAGAGGTAGTGGGTGGTGGTGGTGGTGGGTGGGCGTGAGGGTGGGCCGGGGTGGTGGGTTGTGGTGGTGGTGGTGTTGGTGACGGCGGTGGTGACGACGGGGTGATTGATTGCTCTATTACTGCAAACTGAAAATGACTTTCAAAAAAAGAAAAGTCATTTTTCATAAATTCTCTCTATTTTCTGTTGACTATACCCTTATTTTCCATTGGCTTTCATTTTTCTCCTATAGCCAAACACTAAAAATCTAAAAAATAATTTTTAGAAATCATTTTCCTGATTTCCAAACACACCCCTAATCACATGGTAAATGCACAGGTCTCTCTCAAATGTAAAACCCTAATGCCATGATCAAATTTGTTACGTAGTACTTCAATATTAATTGGATATTAACTCTACATCTTTACATATGAGTTAGAATAACAATTGATTCCTATAATTGATTTATTAGAGAATGAGTATATTTGTCCAATTTATAAAAATCCTAAATAATAATATATAAAATCTCTAAAATTACAGCACTGCATGCGTACATCTACACATTATCTATTAATTAAGCAACTATTTGTTGAAATTCAAAAAAGGATAACATCATAAAACATAATCCATCCAAAACATATCTTCAATAGTACTATATAATATTTGATGTTATAATTTATATAATTATATATCGATTCAAATATTTTTTATATATTATAACAAATCCATTCCGTGCATTGCACTGGTGAAAATATTAGTTACGATTAAAAATGAAACTAAAATATTTATTCTATATTATAGAGATTAAAGTGTTATTATCTTTTAAAATAAATTAGAAAAAAATTTAAAGTTCAATAACCCTTAACATAAAAACAGCAAAATAGCCCTAAAACCCTGGTTCATAACAGCAGGAACGCTGCCACGATTATGGCGGCGACGAACAAAGCCTTAACGGCCACTCGGTTCTCCGACCTCAAACCACCGCTCTCTCAGCCAGTTCTCGAAGCTTTGACCAATGGAGGCTTCGATTTCTGCACGCCAGTTCAAGCAGCCACCATTCCATTGCTTTGCAGCCACAAGGATGTCGCCGTCGACGCCGCCACCGGCTCCGGGAAAACCTTAGCTTTTGTCGTCCCTCTCGTCGAGATTATCCGCCGCTCTTCTCCTCCTAAACCTCACCAGGTTCAGTTCCCATTTTCGAGTATTTTTAAACTATTTTGGAAGCTACGGAAGCTTTGCTCCTGTGCTTTTTGCTTACAGAACTGTTTGCGACTTTAAAATGATTAGAATTTTGTAATTATTTCATGAATTGGAAAGTTCTTCACTTATTTGCTGATCGAAGTTTATGAGAAAGTTAAATGCCGCTGAATTGATTAACTCAACAATTGAGTACATAATTTCATGAATTGAGAAAGTTCTTCACTTATTTGCTGATCGAAGTTTATGAGAAATTTAAATGCCGCGGAATTGATTAACTCAACAATTGTGTACTCAATCCTAGACGATCTTTTAAGTTTTAAAATTATTACCAAGTAAATTGTATCTGAAAATGACTGCAAAATAATGTCAGCTAAAATGAGGATAATTGCAAAGTGGTCATTGCCTAAAATGTCTGTGCCAAGGTTTTCTTTAGCTCACTTGTTGGGTTTATATCAGGTAATGGGCATAGTTATATCACCAACCAGGGAGTTGTCATCACAAATATTTCATGTCGCCCAACCTTTTATTTCAACACTGCCTAATATTAAGCCAGTGCTTCTTCTTGGGGGAGCTGAAGTAAAAACGGACATGAAGAAAATTGAGGAGGAAGGGGCAAATTTGTTGATTGGCACACCTGGCAGACTTTTTGACATAATGGAACGGATGGACATGTTAGACTTTCGGAACTTCGAGGTATGCTCTAAACATAGGTACTTATATTGCACCAAATTTGGGTTTTAGTAAATTTGTGATTTACAAAGTATGGGTAGTACTAAGGATATTATGTTATATTCATAGATTCACCCCAATTTCAACTCCAAGACACCAAAGACTCTTGGACCTTGTCAATTGCAGTTGTCATTTATATAGCTTTCACTGATTACCGTTTATATGAATGTCTATGAAATCTTCTTTTAATATCATTAATGTGAATATGAAGTACAGTAGCTCACACATGATTAGTATTTTTGGCTCTTAGCACTCAATCAAATAGATTGAGTTAGGAGATGATAGAAAGAGCTAGCCAGGCTATTTTCTTCTTTCTCCTCCTTTTTCAATAAGTGGCTAGCTTTAATTCTTTTATTGGGCAAGGGCAAAGTGAATCAACAGTAACAGTATATCTTTTCTCCCTTGTATATTGCAGCAAGCATATGTTGTTGTTCCCATACTTTTCAGTATACTTTGTCTTAGCTGGTGACACTGAAAATTTGGTAGGAAGCCAATTTTATTATGTTTTCTTGTTCACATAAACAACATCCTTAATTGGAAAAATCTCTAAAATTTTCCATTCGAATTCCCCTGTTTATGTGAAAAGTTGGAATCTAACACTCACCTTTCCAATGATAGAAAAATCTAATACCCCTCTATTCTCCTCCCATCACTCCACTAGTGCACTTCCAAATGCAGAGTGTAGTTACATTGTTTTCTAATGACAGCAAGAAGGGTAGGCTCTGATGTGCTTCAGGGTGACATCCTGCCTTTTCAGAGATCTTTGTTAACTAGCAATGATATTTTCCTTTACAGGTTTTAATTTTAGATGAAGCAGATAGACTATTAGATATGGGATTCCAGAGGCAAATAAACTCCATTATATCTCGGTTGCCAAAACTTCGTCGGACAGGTTTATTTTCAGCTACTCAAACTGAGGCAGTTGAAGAGTTATCAAAAGCCGGATTAAGGAACCCGGTGAGGGTTGAAGTTAGAGCAGAAGCAAAATCACTAAATGATTCCACATCCACTGGCCAACTTGCCTCTTCAAGAACACCCGCAGGCCTTCAGGATGAGGTATCTATACTTCATTTTAGATTGAACTATATCCTTTATATCAAGTGTCCATAAAATGACTGACAATTATATTTTCTTCATGCAGTCATTAACACCATTCTTGATGCCTGTTTAATTTTGCAGTATCTTGTATGTGAAACAGACAAGAAATCATCACAGCTTGCTGATCTCCTAATTAGGAACAAATCTAATAAAGTTATAATGTATGCATTTTTCCTGTATGGTGTTTGGTTTTGTCTGCATCTGTATGTCCGCTTACAGGGGTAGAGCCTGACATGATTTATCATCTCACTATTCTTGCAGTTACTTTATGACTTGTGCATGTGTTGATTACTGGGGAGTTGTTCTTCCACGTATTTCTTCTCTGAAAAAGCTATCTTTAATACCTCTTCATGGAAAGATGAAGCAGGTACTTTTAAGGGAGCCATATTTAAATAATGCCACATAGAAATAGTTATTTTTTGTCATTTTGCAGTTGATTTACATTTCCTGTTTGACAATAGGCTGCTAGGGAGAAAGCGTTATCAACATTTACATCTCTTTCCAGTGGCATTCTCTTATGCACTGATGTTGCGGCACGTGGACTTGATATACCGGGTGTTGATTGTATAATACAGGTGACCTTTATTTCTTCTATGTAAAGGATTGTTTTGCTGGAAGCATGATAGTAGCTAGGAACTTTTTCCTTGTTGCCATTAAGTTTTGTTATTGTCACTGTGTTTGATGTCCCACTGCAAGTAACTCTACAATTTTTCCTAAAATGACAAATGCTGTTCCTCAAAGCATTCCTTTTGATAAAGAATGATTTTAAAAAATATCAGAAAACCTTATATCCGATAAATCCTGAACATTTATCTTGCCTATGAGTTTTTTTTTTGCCAGATTGTCTCTCAATGTTTTTAGGGGTATTGCTTAGAAAGCTAGATCTGGTGAATTTGGATTTAGAAACTTTTTGTTTTCCATACACAGTATGACCCCCCTCAGGATCCAGATGTATTTGTTCACAGAGTAGGCCGAACAGCTAGGCTGGGAAGGCAAGGGCATGCCATCATATTTCTGTCTCCAAAGGTACTTTTTTGTTGTTTTTGTGCACAACCAGTTTAACTTGAACTCTGCCTTATCTATCATCTGTCAAAAAGATTAGTAAGGTCTTACTCCATTTCTTAATTGGGGCCATAGTTTCATGTTTATTGAGCATGCTTGAACCATCATAACTTGTGCTTTTATTTTTTCTACTCTCATTTTACATTCATATATTTAACTATTGTCTTATCAAATACACTCTGTGTTTCTTGTAGGAGGAAGCATATGTAGACTTCTTGCAGATAAGAAGGATTCCGCTTGAGGCAAGAGAGTGCTCCAATGAGGCTCCTGATATTGTTCCTGAGGTCAGAATTAATCCTTTACAATTAAACCATTCCCTTCTCCGTTGACTATAGCTTTTCTCTTCATTTTTTTTTTTAAATTCTTTGCACTAGAAAAATTCAAGAGGAACAAGAAAAAGAATTAGGAAAAGAGAAATCAGCTTTTTTGAGTTTGCCTGGGTTATTTTATGTTTGTACTGAAGAGAAAGGGAGCTCTTTGGAAGTTTGTAGTGGAGATAACTAATTAGTGCTTTCTTATTTATCCTGTAAAGCAACAAGTTCTGCATATTGTTTAGTCTAGTTGGATAATAGCCCATTAGCCCCTGTGATAAATTAAACTATTATATAAATTGGGTCAAGAAAATAAACAGTTTATTATTATTGGTAGTTTATGTTAAGTGAACTTATTGAAGCAAGTGATTTTTATCAAAAGTGTGTCTGTCCAGATTCGGCTAGCAGCAAAAAAAGATCGTGATGTTATGGAAAAGGGAATCAGAGCGTTTGTGTCTTATATCCGTGCTTATAAAGAGCATAATTGCTCATATATTTTCAGGTAATATAAAGTTTTTTATTTTCCTTGAAAGTTTTCATAAAATGCCCCTTGATTTAATACTCCACTACTTGCAGGTGGAAAGAGCTTGAGATTGGAAAATTGGGCATGGGATATGGCTTATTGCAGCTTCCTTCTGTGCCGGAGGTGAAGCATCACTCTCTTTCCACTGAGAGTTTTATTCCAGTAAAAGATATAAACCTGGAGGAGATAAAGTTCAAGTAAGGCATAGCGTTTTTATTCTTGCCTTTTAAGTAGTGCTTACAAGTCTAATATGATTAGTTAGAGAACCAGCGTAGTTGCAATAAAAGTCAAAGGCAACTGGTGACCGTTCGTCTGTCGCCGGTCTCCGGGTTTAGTTGCCAGAGCTAGCCAGTGACCTGTTATTACAGGTCAACAACCGGTTTTTGGGCTTTGGAAATAACAACTTTTAAAACCTAATTGAATATTCGTATAAAGTTTAGGGACCTACTTGACCCTTTATCCAAATTTTTTAAATTTGTACTTCTTTTTTAATGGCAAATGTTGAAAGTAAAAATTCTATCAACTGTGAAAGGTTATGCTAGTTATAGAAGTTCAGACTAGGAAGGTTTTTGTACAATTTGAGCTAGGCGGGTTTGCATAACCGTTAACCACTTTATAGGGACAAATCTCGTGAGAAACAAAGAAAAAAGAACTTGGAGGCAAAAAAAGCCGTAAAGCAGCAAGAAGTGAGGAAGCCAAAGAGAGACTCAAGTTTGTCAAAAGCTGAGATGAAGAAGCAAACAGCCAAGAAGAGGCGTGCTACTCAGACAGCAGAAGACGATGACGAGATGGCTAAAGAATACCGCCTACTGAAAAAGCTGAAGAAAGGAGCTATTGATGAAACTGAATTCGCAAAGTTGACTGGAACCGAAGACTTGCTTTGAGACGCATCGCCCAATCCTGCTGAAATACATTCAGAGATGTCTGTTCGCCTAGCATGGATGTTCCCCTGTTAAGGCCATTGTTTACTTTTATAGTTTCAAAGTGTTCTACTGAGAGCTTTAGCTTTTGTAGCCATAGTTATAGTTTGCATCCTTGTAGGCCTCTTCCTCTTCTGATCGTAGAGTAACCTCTGTAACAAAATTTTGGTCTGAGAAATGTAAGATGTAGCACAAACTTTTGCTTTGAGATGAACTAGAATGGTTTCACATTCTTAATCCCATACTTCTTTTGTTGTCTTGTTGAAGTGGCATCCAGATTCCTGTTAACCAGTGCCAAGTTACTTACAAAGTTACAATAGGTCTCAGGTTCTATTCATGGATGTTTTGTCTTATTTTGTAGACTTCTCCTCGAGATTGAAGCATCTAATCAACCATGACTATATTTCAGACTAGTGACTAATTTGGCATAGTATGTTTTAAGGTGTTTTGTTCTGCATTTTCATTTTAAGTAATTTTATTGTTGATAATGTTTTTAAAATGATAAAATCAAATATTACTAATGAAAATTCATTAATAACACAATGTATTATTTGTTTTGAAAATCTCATGTGTTATTAGATACGATAATGTATTATTTGTTTATAACTAAAAAAAAGAAAGATATCACATGAGATTTGAAAATTTTACATTTAATTACAATTACAATAATATATATAATAATAAATTTATAAGAAAATATACAAACACAATACCATAAAAACACTACAAATATAAAATCACAAATTATAAAATTTAAATATCATATTTAATTATTTCTATATATTTATTAAACACATTATTACTAAATAATTATTAGTCTCAATTAAATGTAAAATAGTAATCCTTATCCTATTTTTTAAAATAAAATTTTATACAAATATGACCCAGAAGATCAACCTAACCCTACCCATCTTTTCTGCCGCCCTCACTGTCTCTCTCATACTCTCACTTCTATCGACGTCTCTCTATCTCACAGCCTCGGCGGCTCCGCTTCTCCTCCATCGGCGGCTCCGAATCTCTGACTCCGCGCTCTAATCGACTCTCTCTATCTCGCAGCCTGTCCGGAATCGATTCTCCTCCCTACGGCCCTTCGGCTCTCTGCCCTCAGCGGCTCAGCGCTATCGAGTTCAAGGCTGGTCTCTCAGCATACCTGTGAGGCAATCCATCGAACATGTGGTGTGTGAACCACTTTATTGTAAAGTAAGTGTTTTTATTAGGCAAAAATTTTTGATTTTATGTGAGGTGGTAATATTTGATCAAAGGTCAGGTTTTGGGTTTCAGCTTTCAATTTTCGTTTCATCCCTGTTTTCTCCCTTCATCTATCTATTCTTCTTCCAGTTTAGCAAATTTTGTTACCAATGTCAGAAATTAATAGGTACATGCTAGTGATTCAAATGCAATATCTAATATTTGAATGAATGATCGGTGTGCATTTACAATAAATAACGGCTTTGGGATATCGAAAAAACATCAATGCCACTGAGTGATTGCCTTCTTTGTTAAGGTTTTGGTAATAGTAATTAAATGTGTAGACTATTTTATACAGAAGATGCCCATTACACCTCCCTATCTATAAGGGGAATTAATTCTATAGCATTTTATTATGACTTTACCTTTCCAGTAACAGATGCATCAAATCCTCTTCATGACTGTACTGCTTTATCAAATTGCAACTTGATTGCTTGCAACTGAACCTTTTGTACTGCAATATGTTTTAATGCTGTGAATGCATTCCTAGTGATATGACCATATATGACTTGCTTAACTGTGAAAATATGTACTCCATGTTGTCATGTTTTTTTTTTTCTTTTTAGAAAATATATGTACTGCTTTACATTTTATTATGAGCAAATTATCATTTACTCAAACTCAAGAGACAAATGGAATACTACATTTTATATGAGCACATTATCATTTAGAATGTAAGAATAGGCACAAATCTACTTGAATGTTAATTTTTCTTGCTATTGTGATCATAATATGCTCATTTCAAGTGTCAGTACCATGCTTGGTAATTTGGTATGCTGTTGAAATTCTGACCATGTGTGCCCATACTATTCCTTGCCACATTAATGTGGTTAGAATGGGATGGACCTGTTTATTCTTTACCTTGGGTTTAAAAAGCTGTATTTACTATACCATAATAATTTGTTTGCTCCACCACTTTATATTGGAACAGCTGTTTCTGCAAAATTTTATTTTATACAAACAGTTGGTGCACAATATGTGTTTATGCATTCATTCACTATTCCATCAAAATTAGAGGAGGAACACTTACCTGCTATAATAGCTTAAAATGACACTCCATTCTTCAGTTGCTGTCTCGATGGAGCTTCTACTTCGTCCTTCTATCACAGCCTCAAAATTAGAGGAGGAACACTTACCTGCTATTATAGCTTAAAAGGAACAATTTTGGTAGTATTGGTTCTGATACTGCCTTCTTATTTATAGTGTTGAAGTGATGTATAGGTTGGTGTAAATATTTATTTTGAATTTTAAATTCATCTCTATTAATTTAAATTAATGTTAGTTTTGGAAATTGTAAAATTCATTTGTAATTCAATGTATATACTTATTGAAACTTGCAATTATGCTTTGTTTCTTGTACTAAATGTGAACACAATAGATGCCTACCATAATTCTAATTCAGATGTGGCATAGAGACATGATGTTTAATACAACTATTTCATTTTCCAAAGATTTTTATTCGTATTTCGAACAGTTTTATTTTAAATTTAGCCATTTAAAATAAATATCATAATTAATGTAGGCATTCCAGAAGTTTGTTTCCAAAACGGCGGCGTATTGGCTAGGCGGGAATTGGAGCCAAAAATTTTGCCCAAAAACATCTAGCTTTTTTATATATTGGATATAGGATAGGATATAGGATATAGGATAGGATGTGTTCAGTTTGATTAGTGGATTTTTTTTTTTTTTTTGAATATTACCAACTCAATTATAATGTAGTATCAAACATGTGACCTCCTATATGAGGGAGTCAAAGATGTGCCATTAAGTTACAAGCTAAGTAGTTTTTTTTTTTTTTTTTTTTTTTTGAAAATCACAAGCTAAGTAGCTTGATTAATAGAATTTAATCAAGTTATTTACAATTTACTTTTTCGTAATATTTAATTTTACATTAGTATATAAAAATAAAATTTAATTTTATATTAGTATCTTTGATTTATGGGAAAGTCCGCAGACGCTACTTGAAAGAAAATGTTTTGCTCTGCTTTGTGACCTTAGACCTTGTGCTCGGTTATTAGTTAGGATTGCTTACAATATTAACGGTTATTAGTTAGGATTGCCTACATTGACTCTGTTACAATGCAGTATCTATTTATAACTACTTTCTCAACTTACTGAAGCACAAAGACCACAAGGTCTTGACGCCTACAATATTAACTTATTATCTATATATTATGCTAAATGAGATTATTCCAGACGAGTTTTGAGAGTTGCGGCATGAATGTGGATATATTAATAATAATTTTCCTGACAGGTAATTTGGGCCTTTTATCCGGTGGAAGCCCAAAAGTGTCCATTACAATATGTTGGGCCCTTTATCTCTTTTATAAATAAGCGAAATAACCCATCTGGGCCTATTGATCCGAAAGTATCTGTTAGTTTTGCCACTCTACCTTGTTCAGAAAGTCAGAGACCCGTCTCTCTATGTAAAGTTGCCGTAGATTTGGTGATTCGAGAATGAGAGAGGAGAGATGAAGAAGGCCGTGGAAGTAGCAGTTTTATTTGTAATTTTTCTCAGTGAATTTACCCTATATTCAAGCGCTGAAGGAGATTTCGATGTTCGGAAACATCTCTGTACTGTATCCAGGCATGTTTCTCCTATATTTCTTATATGCTTTTAATATGTGATTTCGGAATAATTTGATGCATTTCGTATGCTCTTTCTTCATGTTTGCTGCTCCATTAGCAATTCTAAGCTTTGTTTATTATTGAATTTTGCTTTCGTCGGACTGCGCAGTCTATAGACGCAAATTTCCGGTTGAATGAGTCATGCATGTTTGATCGTTCATGAATTTAAGTTTTATTTTGTAATATATGTTTTCGTTTGTCACAGGTATGGTATTGTGAAAGATATACTATCAGAAGAATCGATTATAGCTCCGGAGATTCCCGAGCAATGTACCCCAGTACACATAAACCTATTGGTAATTTTGAAATGCATTCTTATTTTATGCATAGATGTACGGCGTAATATATCTTAAGGTCATGCTTGAGTTAAAAGGATAACTACTTTCTGTGAGTCTGTGACTGTAGAATTTAATTTCTAAGTTCATATGATCCTTGTTCATTTGTTCAGATTGTGCTGATGTCTAGGATAAATAATTTCATTGGTGACCACATATTACAGTAAGTTGATACAATAGTTGTTATTCTGCTTATAGTGCATCAATTCATGGTAAATATTTATTGAACGCACTGATTCACCTACATGAACTCAAGTGGCAATTAGTAGCATAAGTCCTGACTTGCCTAGGAAGGTAAGCCTCAGATGAGTTGGCAGTGCTGACTGGACAACAGTTCAATATGATTGGCTAATTTTGTTATGAATGTGCCACAGAATTTTTTTTTTTTTTTTTTTAACTTGTATGAAAACTGTATACAATTTACTGACTGAATTCAAGTGGAAAACTTTCTAATGGAGTTAATGCTTGAGATAAAGATCAATGAAATTATGCTAGAGTATGGGCATACTATACATACACAGTTCCAATGTACATAGTAAGCATGCTGCTAATACAATGTCATTTATAAGAACAGAAGTGTCTCTTGCTTGTGTTTTTGAGTGAAAAGATATCTTGGCTAAGAATTAATTGTTCAAGATATTTTGCTACACTATGGTTTGAGGTTCAGTGATACTTTTATTTAGTAATAACTAATAAGCAATATATATGGTTTGAAAGGCAAGGCATGGCACTCGTGCTCCAACAAAGAAAAAGATCGTGGAGTTAGATGCCTTAGCCAACCGGTTAGAGGTCCTTCTGAAAGATGCAAAAGAAGAAAGGAAATCATTGGAGAAAGTTCCTGCTTGGCTGCATGGGTGGAAGTCTCCATGGAAGGGAAAGCGCACAGGTGGGCAGCTGATTGCTGAAGGAGAAGATGAACTATATAATCTTGGGATAAGAATCAGACAACTTTTTCCAGACCTCTTTAATGAGGAATACCATCCGGATGTTTATACAATCAAAGCTTCTCAGGTTGGTTTTATTAACCACTCATTTTTTTGAGTATTCGTGCATTAGTGCTTCACTATTTGTTTAATATGAATTCTGGTTCCCTGCCAAGACCATTCAATGATGCTGCTGACCAGAGCAGAAGAGGCTAGCAAGTAGCAATCTGCTTACTGATTCACTGCTATATAACTGTATCACTGTTTGTGAGACACATATAGAGGGTGTTTCCTTACAACAGTCTTGCTTTTTGCACTGTGTTTTGAAGTTGACAGCCTATATTCTTTGATTATTTCTAGTAATATCTATTGCCTTGAATAATACTATCCATTTATTAATAGAAGTGAGTTTTTTAGATTCCTCGGGCATCAGCTAGTGCTGTGGCATTTGGCATGGGCCTGTTTAGTGGAAGAGGGAAGCTTGGGCCAGGCAGGAATCAAGCCTTCGCAGTTATTAGTGAAAGCCGTGCAAGTGATATAGTTCTGAGATTTCATGATTGTTGTCAAAGCTACAAGGTAAATTTGTAAACTATTTCTTGAGATTTTTATGCAGATTAGCATGATATACTTACTATAATTTCTTTGTGGAGGTCTTTCTTCTCAAATTAGATTTAATGTTCAGATGGTGATAAAGATGTAACATAAAGACATAGTTGATACCTAGTGAGCTGAGTGGTTCTGTCTGCATGATGCAAAAGCTCAACTAGATGTTGATAAATAGAAAAATCATATTCATTTGTCTCCCCTTCAGAATTGCCTTCATATAAGTTGGATTTTGTTCTTTAGCTTCTGGTTTGCTACTTATGCCTGATAAAATCTTCATGTTCTTTTTATACAGGGATTCAGAAAGAGTCAACACCCTACTGTTGACAAGTTCAAGGAGCCTGTCTTGAATGAGATCACTCAGGGCTTAATGAAGAAATATGGGCTTAATTTTACTAGGCAAGATATATCTTCTTTATGGTTTCTCTGTAAACAGGTCAGTAATGTATCAATAGTGTTTTATGAGTGCTAAAATGAATAATTCAGAATAGTATTTTCTCCTGATCATGAATATTCCTTGGTCAACATTTTTTGCAGGAAGCATCCTTATTTAACATAACTGATCAAGCTTGCAGTCTATTCAGTTCATCCGAGGTACTTCATATTTAGTTCTTTGGTGATGTACTTTTTATCTTCAATGCTGGTCATTTTGTACCTCAAAGGGATTCTTTTCTTTTTAGATTAGAGAATGAGCCAATGAGGGGAGAATATGCTCCCCCTCCCCACCCCCAAGTTCTCAAATCAGAAAATTATGAGCATCTTTTGCACCAACAAGCCCTAAATAACATGGGTTTTCTTAAAGTCCCTAGGCAATGCTGTAAACCATTTTTGTATCTTCAACAGTATGATTCCTTGTGGCACTCTTTCCCTCATTTTTCTTTTTTCTTTACCACTCAACCCTTTGAGAATTAAGATTACTAAATATGTTAAGTTCATCAATGCTCTTTTATGTAGTCAGTGGGTAATGACTTAATGTGAATTAGTGCCTGCTTCTGGTAAACATTCATATGCGGCTATATTTATCTGTTTGAATCATGTACCATATATGCTTTATTCAGTAACTAATTTCTCATTTCTTAGGTTTCTTTGTTGGAGTGGACTGATGACTTGGAGTTGTTCATAGTAAAAGGCTATGGTAATAAATTGAACTACAGAATGGGAGTGCCATTGCTTGAAGATGTGCTTCAATCTATGGAGCAGGCAATCAAGGCTAAAGAAGGTAACATTTTCCATGAAAAGCTGATTTCATGCCCATTTATTTTGGAAACATATGAAGGTGTTGCATTTTCCCTAGTGGCAAGGACTTTTGAAACATGAAACTGATATTTGGGAGCTGAACATGTGCTATTGCTGATTTGTTGAGGGTTTTTTTTAGTTGCATATGTCTAGGTGTCTAGTGTCACAATGGAAGCTGTATCCAGCAGACTAGTGAACGTGGTGCTTGACTAAGAATAAATTTTGCCAACAATTTTGTGTCCATTGCAATAAAAAAAAAGGTACAGAAAATATTAGAAATGGAAAGCTAATGAATCTCAAGACAGGAAATAAAGAGGTGAAATGGAACCACAAAAAACATAATAGGAATAAAAAAAATATGAAATGCATAAGAAAATCAAATACTCCGTAACTATTAACTAGGATATTTTAATAGGAAGCTAAACCCTGAGAAATTTTGCTATCTAGACTATGTTTCCAGTAAATATGACTTTCCATCATCTCCTACTTAATTATGGCGTGTCTTTAAGTGAGTCCTCAAATGAATCTTTTATTCAATGGAAAGATGCTATGTGTCAGACTGTCAGCTTAGGTTGTGTTAAGGATTAATTGAGTTGCAAAGATGCTTTTGAGCCTTGCCTATTCAATTTTTTTTTCTTGTACTCATTTATTTCAACGTGCATGATTTTTCCTCTAGAGGGATATGCTCCTGGAAGTTATGAAAAGGCAAGACTACGTTTTGCTCATGCAGAAACCCTGCTTCCCTTTTCATGTTTGATTGGGCTATTTCTTGAAGAATCTGGTGAGTGATTTTACTGTAATGTGCATCCTGAGTCCTGACTTTTGCTCACTTTGCTTTTCTGAGTCAGTTTCATTTGTCAAATGTTTCAGAATTTGAACGAATTCAAAGAGAAGAAGCATTGCCACTTCCTCCTAAGCCTCCTCAAAAGAGAAACTGGCGAGGCAGTGTAGTGACACCTTTTGGTGGAAATAACATGCTAGTACTCTATAGCTGCCCCACAAAGGAGTCAAGCAAGTATTATGTGCATGTGCTGCACAATGAACATCCAATTCCAATGGCGGTATGCTTTTTAAGATCTTGGCTTTGGATTTGTTAAATTGATACATCTTACGACTATAGCTATATATTGTAATAGGTTTTTCTATGCTCTTCTTAATATGTTTATCCTCTAGCCTTGATTTTCCGCTCTACTATAGTGCCCATCTCAATCTTGATCTATTTTGCATGGGGACAACTAGTTTGTCAATGAACAATGGATGTGGAAAATTTCTAAAAGGTGTTCAAAGTGGTCATAGTGTTGCCCAGCCAACTTTGGGGTTCAAACTTTTGACTAGTAATCCCAATTGATTAGTTTTTACGTAACTTGGCCTGTTCCTTCTTTTACTCAGCATGCATATGCATATTATTCATTTTATGTTTCTATTTTAGGGTTTAGCATTTTTGTGTTTTTGTATGCACAGGGCTGCAATGGATCAGCATTTTGCCCATTCGAAGTATTTAAGGTAGAACATTGTGAGTTTGTATATGGAATTTAGTTTAGGCTGGATACACTGTCTCATGATGGTCATTCCTGTTTTCATCCAGAACCGAATAGCTGCTCCTCACTTGAAACATGACTACAACACCCTTTGCGATGTAAACCCAAGTGCTTCAACAAGTGTTTGGTCAAGAGCGTTTGGATGGCTTTTCTCACCAGGGAACACTGCCAAACCATCCTCAAAGGTTGAGCTATAATTTCTTTTTGAAATGAGGTAGTTCTTTGGTGCCATATAATCTCTGTTGATTTCTATCTCAGTTTGTCACTGACCAGTAGGCAGTAGCTGATGATCCAGCTGTGGCCTAATAATCGAGGAAGTCTTTTTCTGACCAGTGAATTGTAATTTTAAAAAAGTGCATACAGAGGGCAATCTGTTAAACTGAGATGGAAACAAACAATAACACCGATTGTTGTAGGTCGAAATTTTGTATTGTAGTTGGGACCTGTCATTTTGATAATTTATCTCAACCTTTCTGTACAAAAAAATAAATAAGTTTGTGCGCACAAATTTTTATATTATTATTATTATTATTATTATCAGCTTTTGTGTATTTTCATCTGCAATCCGCCAGTTTATATTACGCATTTGGAGAGGGGCCGGCAATTCTTGCAACTTATGCTCCACTCAATACAATAAGTTTCTACACAATCATTACAGCTGTGTGGACTATATCTATATATTAAAAATGTAGTACTGAAAGTACATAATTTTATATAATGTTATATTCAATACACATTTTCTGTGTAGACCAATAATTTTCCGTTTGCACAAAATGCATGGTAATGTAAGCAGTTTCAGCAAATAGACCAAACAGATATGCATTGGTGAAAACAAAAACAAAGCTTAATGTATCAAGGAATTATCCTCAGCTCAAAAGGATCATCCTTAACAATTTAATGGGCAATAAGAATGCAGCTCGTAGCCAAAAATTTTGATCTATATTGATTGATGAAACAACATCTACAAACTACCCCCACATTAAGTACAATATTAGTCCCTTTGGAAACCGCCCATGGGACCCCAAGTGTCTTCCACCTACTTCTGTGATAGGGACTAACCTCAAGTAACAAGTCAGAGACTCACAGTAACATCTGGTATACAAACTATTCACATAGTTCAAATCCTTACCACGTTCCCACTATTTGGCACAGCCACCAAAACAAAACAATTGAGTATTCTATGCTTACTAAGTCAGCTGGCTATGCTTTCACCCTCCTTGTGGAGGGCGACTCTATAGAGAGCAAAGTAGGGAAGTCTTCATTTCTCGATACGTTTTATGGAATTAGAGTAATGCCATGTAACATCCAAGAGAATGCAACATGAAGCACAAATATATCTTCGGGGCAATGGTTAACCAAAATTTTCAACTGCATTTTGTTTTAAGCCAAAAAGAGAGATAGTCATGGATGTTAGACCTTTATGGATTTGCCTCGGCCAATGAGCTGTGAAGGTCCTCTCGAGATTGTGATCTCCTGCTTTGAAGTCGTTGTTGGCTTCTATGTGGGGGTCGGAAGGAACCCATTGTATTACTATCGAATTGCATTTGCCCCAAACTGCCAGATGAATAACTATGTGTTACACCGCTAGATGATGTGTACAGGGAAGATTCGCTGAGCTGCACACCATTGCCCCCAAAACCATATCCAGTGTCAAATGCTCTTCGTTGGGTAGCTGCGTTTGTTGGACTGAGTGGCACTTTCTCTCTTCCATCCCCTGGACACAAAATGAGTGTAAATTTGAAAAGCAAAATACGGATGAATGCTAAGAAATATGCATTAGGATCAAGGTCCTTAATGGAAAGAATCACAAGATTGAAATATTAGATACTACAGATTCTTGGTCAAGAACTAGCATATCCAGCTGAATTGACAATTTGACGCCACACTAAGGAATATTTGCAAAACTGACTCTTTTGTGAAACCCACCAAGCATTCAAGTATCAAAATGTGCATTGCACGGTGTTTTCACCTAACATTGCTTCAAATAGTAGAAAGTAAAGCATAACACTTTCATAATTTTCAAGAAAAGAAGCGCAATCAGAGGTCATTTAGAAGAAATTACCTGTACTGATTGGACTCCAACGCTGGAACTTGAAAGGATTTTGCATAATAGAGGTGGTTGAGGCATTATTAGGGCTGAAAAGGGGAAGATACCTCTTCCGGAAGAACTTAGGGATCCAGTTACCGATGCATAATAATGCACAAAGAAGAAGAACCAAAGAAGCAAGTAAAGCAATCCATGGAAGAACTGCTTTAATCTTCATCCAGAATATCTGGTAATTCTGAAATTCAAACTTAGTTGAAACTGCCTTTCCAGCTTCCAAGAGAGCAACTCCAAGTGTCCAAGTGGTTCTTCCAGAATCAATAATTACATTACTATCACTAATATGCAACCCTTCTCTCAATAGATATGCAATATATGGTGCCCTGAAGCAGTATTGTTCTATAAAAGGTTGGGGCGCAACACTTTTCTCTGCAACATCCCAAGACTTCTTGCAAAATTCTTGACCCTTCTGTAACACAACATCTAGGTTGGCATCAGAAGCCAAGTTGAAAAATCGATACACCACATAGAAACCAGACATAGCATAGAATTGTCCAGTAGGATGGGGATGACTCCCTTCAAGACTACCAGATGAATTGACAACAATTTTTGCAAGTGAACTGCATTCATCCCATTCTGGAGATCCAACGAGCTGAATGGGAATGCCGTGCTTTCCTCCTTTACTAAATTCTCCTCTTACACTGGGAGGATTCTCACTTTTTGGAGATTGTGGAACACAATTAAAACATACATATTGCTCCTTGTAACCAAACTGCAAACAGGGATGCTTGATCTCAACATTTCCACTAGCCAAGTCAGCATCATTAACCTCAGAAAGCTTTTTGAAAAGGTAAGCTACAGACTTGTCAAAGGCATCATTTAGGCCATATCCTGGCAAGGAATAGCCAGTGAGCTGATGGTTGACAGGGCCAATGCTCAGCTTTAACCCAGTTGCATCATTGAAACTTTCTTTACTCTCAAAAGTAACTTGCAGTGATGAGCCACCCAAGTCAAGTGCACCAAATGTTTCCTTTTTAGGTCTAGTCCCCAATACACCAGCGTCATAATTTAAAGCTATCCATCCAAAATAAGCTTCATCTTCTCCGCTAATGATTTTCACCCACTCTCTCTTGCACAAGAAAGGTGATCCTCTTAAAAGAGACCACGCGTTGTCAAGCAGCCATTTGGAGTCCGAACTTGGTAGCCTGCGAACCCCAGCTGTAGCATAAAGAAAAAGGGAGGTAGTCTTATGGGCATGCCTAGGGATTTGATTCTCTGCCCATTGAATTAGCGGCCCGATTGCCCCTCTCAAGCCAGACACGTTGTGCACCAACTTGTCAAGACCAGGTTCTGTTTCCATTCGGTTATAAGCCCTTCCACTTTGAGATTTTGATTTTCTCTGAAAACCTTCTGGCATTGATCTCAATAAAACCGGTAGACTGCTATCTGTATTGTGGTTAATGGACGCTTGATATACATAAACACGAGTCCCAGTGCTACCACAATCAAGCACAACAGAGAACCTGGTTGCACCTTCAGATAACTTAAAGTAATAAGACAATGAAATACACAAAACAGAAGCAATCAGCAGCAAAAAGAGAACCAGAAGAACTATCAACCATTTATTCCATCCAGAAGGCTGTTTTGGAGATCCCCTATCCTTGGAAAAACTTGATCCATCATTCTCTCTAAGGAAAAAGGTACCCTGATGTGAATTAGCCAAAATTCTCTCCATTTCAGGATTGAGATCACCATGTTCTACATCATGCTGGCGATATACAGAAAAATCTTGAAGGGATGCGGAGAGTCGCAACTTATTCTTCTGTCCTACATTGGGAATGTTATAACCATGAATTGAACCCGGCAATGGTGGCAAACCTGATGATACATAAGGAGTGGTTGTGGTCTTTGGGGTTGAGAAACGAGCCACAAAAGCAGAAACGGTTTCTGAAATTTTGTTGAGCACCATATTTGCAGAATTAAATATATGCAAATTGATGCTTCGTAAGAGGTTTCCTCCCTATGTTTCACATATATGTGCAAAGCTCATTGAAACAAGTATATTAGAAGCTTGAAAAAGGCTTATCAAACAGGCTTGACTCCTTTAATTACTTCAATCACCAAATCAATTTGCAATGATGAAAGGCTCCTGCAGAAATCATCATAATGGCTATTAAAAGACAGAAAAAGAGGAAGAACACAAGTCATACCAACTAAATGGACTATCGAAGTCAAAACTCAAAAGATAGGAAATAATAAGCTCTAATTCATTATAGGTGTTCCTATTAACAGTTTTACTCTTACTAGATGCTAAAGCTGCATGTATGACTATGCTTTTTGGCATTAAATAATTTTGGTTTCAAACATGACAAACAATCATGTTAATCCCAGAACTCAAAAGAAACCAGACAGCAGGAACTTGTAGTGTATGTGAGTATGTGTATATCTGCACTGTACATTAAACGTATTTCCATAAAAAAGCCAAAGGCACAGATTAGTTATAAGCATTTCCAAGCATATATTAAGGAGGGTAAATTGGTAATGCAATTCTGGAACTACATTATCCAACATACAGAATAGCTTCTAAAAATGATGGAAATGAAGAATATTCATCATTGCATTAACTGCTTTCATCAGAACACAGAGGACTAGACCTTAGATCCGAATTTAGCACCATATCTATCAGATCTTCAACAGAAATTAGTTTCAATCGGAATCATTACTCAGTTACATTACCTAATAATTTAACAAGTTACCGACGGAAAATTTAGAGCACAATTTCCGCATTCTATTACGATAACCTTCTGTATTTCGGAAGAACATACCAGAGCTTTCAGAGTTCCATCCATTGAAAAATCAGAGTAAAACGAAGAAACTAAATGCTATGTAATCCAAGTATAGATTAATCGGCACTTAATGGAAATTCAAAATTAATCAAATAGAACACTGATCAGGAAAATACTTGCAGATCGTAGAAATCTTCGCCGGCGGAAGAGGTGTCGTGTTTGGCGACGGAAAATATCACACGATCGTCGTGAAGAATTCCGAAATGGCGAAGATCCAAAGAAGAATTTTGAACTCTGAACACAAACAAACAGCGCACAACTGGTTTTCCGTGTTGGAAGACTCCCACCCTCCCTCTCTCTCTCTCCCTCTCTCCCTCTCTCTCTCTCTCTCTCCCCCCTCTCTCTCTCTCTCACACACACACACAATTTGATTAAACAAATAAAATTAAGAAAAAAAAAAAGTTATCTTATCGTAAAATTACATTCTATTGTTCTAATTTGGCAATTATTACAATTGACATTGTATATTTATAATAATAGATTTAATACTATTTTTATCCTTTGAATATTTTGGATTTGTTACTTTTAATTACTGTATTATTTTTTAAATCGAATTTTTAATTTTTTTAAAAATGGTCAAATAAGTACTTTAAGTAATAAATACAATTGACCCCTCTAACTTAACTAAAAAAACCCCTCTATATGCCCTTCAAAATATTTTAAAAATTACAATTAATTATTATTATTATTATTGTTGTTGTTGTTATTTGGAAAAAAATGGGAAGACTGTCTGGTTGTCGATAACTAAATTTTGACCATTAAATCGAATGCAACCATAACTGCATTTGTTCTAAAGGTTGACAAAGTAGTCATAACCACCTTCCTCCTAAGGCTAACGAAGGCGACTGCCTTTGTCTAATAACATATTGGTAGTCATGGCTAACTTTAGGGGCGCCCACAAATGTCCAAACTCTAGCTTGAGAAGCCCTAACTCTAAGATATTGTTGGTGGGAGTTGAGCCACATCCTATCGCTGGAGTGATGACTTTAGGTTAAGTAATCTACCATTCGAACTAATCTTGTAGGCGCATATGGATCTTTATATTAGTTATTAAAAAGCCTCAACCACACTATTTATTTCACTTTATGGACTGATTTGATCATTTTTCCTTAACATTTTGAGTCTTTTTTTTTTACCACTTTTAATCTTTTCTTCAAGTTTTCAATTGTTTTGTCGAACTATTGCAGTATTTATAAAAGTTAAAACACAAGCCTTACTCCACTATATTCTATTATTATTTCTATATATGCAACCAATAAATACAAAATAATATTAATAACACAAAATTGTATATATTGAAGAACACACATAATTTCAAATTCTTCCATCATTATACTGTGGATGATTATCTACGTCACAAAGTGAACCACTGACATACAAATTCGTTTTTAATATGTTATTTAAAAATGAATTTATAGTACATTAAAAAGAAACATTCAGTATACTAAAAAATTAAAATAAATTTTTAGTACACTTATCAAATGTACACCTTTCAAAGTAGGTTAAGGCGGTGTTTGAAATCATTTTTTAAAATTTTTTTATAAATAATATTATTTGTAATATTATTATAAATATTTTTATATTTTAAATAAAATATATAAAATGTTTAAATATACAATTCTATTCATTCTTCAAACAATGAACCAACACACACAAAAATATTTTTTAAGTTGTGCAGCCAAACACAAAAAAAAGAAAAATATTTTCTGAAAAATGACTCATTTTTAGAAGTCATTTTCCTAGTCTCTAAAAGGACCCTAAAGTAAATATTATCACAGCTACTATTTCAAATAAATAAATAAATATGATGGATTAATATAAAGGTTAAAGTATCTAAGTATTTATTGAATGATTTAAATTAGTGAATCTGCGTGTAATGTAGTCAAGATTAACTTTATCCCACCTCCAAACATAAAATAAAATATTTGAAAAAGAGAATAAAGTGAAGATCAATCAAGTGAATCAACTAATTGAATTAAGGTCAATATGATGCTTGTGTTGCACCTAAAAACCATTCAAAAGGAGCTTTGAGTTCTTCGCAGACAATAATTATCATTAGTTTCCCATCGTTATCAAAGTTTTTTGGTAAACGTAGTTATTCCATTAATTCATAACATAAAACGTTTACATCAATGATGAATGAAATAGTAAATCATTCCTTACGGTCAGACATAGAAATAACTTTTATAACTATGCTATAGAAAATGTAGCTATTCCTCTAATTATCAAAGTTTTTTTTTTTGAAAGGTAAACGTAGCTATTCCATTAATTCATAACATAAAACGTTTACATCAATGATCAATGAAATGGTAAACCATTCCTTACAGTCAGACATAGAAACAACTTTTCTAATTATGCTATAAAAAACTTGAATCGCAGACTGTTTCATAACTAGGAAGCTATGTTCCTTCAAGGAGCTTAAAACTTCATCAAGGATCTGGGTCTTCGTCATCATTCTTTTTTTGCTCGCCCAGGATAAGATCAACACTTGCCGAAACCAAACTAAATGATTTATGCTAATGAAAATGAAAAGCTCGTGAAAGTAACAAGAGGAAAAATGCTCGTGAAAGTAACGAGAATAAAACACAATAATAGAGAAAATAAAAAGTGGGTAAAATCAAAGTAGGGTTGGGAGTTCAAGACTACCAACACAATCCCCAATACCTACCTACTATTATTTTATTCAAAGGGAGAGAAAACGGAAGAAGAAGATCTGTGGCGGTGGTCGGAGGCGGACGGAACTGCGACGGTGGTCAGGGCGGAAGAAGAGCGAGAGTAAACGTAGAAGGTGACCAAAACCGTCGGCTCAAAGCTCTATTGGCCGGAGGCCGGCGGTGGAAGTCGAAGTTGAGCAGCAAAAAATACTCTATCTGTCCTACTTACTATTCATTAGTCAAACCAACTCTTCCTTTTTTTTTTTTTGGTTTATTTTTTTTAATATTTTTTACTTATTTTTAAATTTGATTTTTCGTGTTTAATAGTACTTTTAGAGTAAATGAAAATTACTATGTCATTTTTGTAAATTAATAAAGAATAACAGTACTTTAAATGAAAATTACATTTTTCATTTAAGTAATACTACATTTACTCCATTTTTCTCTATTTTTTACTTATTGTTGAAGTGTCATGCTTTGGTTGATTTAAAAAATAACCATCGCCATTATTCATTCACATAGTTTTAGTTTTGTTTTTGTTAAACCACGAGGTGTCTTGAGTAGACCCTAACTGTAAGAGACACCTTTAAGTCTGAAGTCTGTACCCTACTCAGACTAATTCTAATTCACACTCAGACTAATCTTCGTTCACACGAGACCGATCCAATTAAAGAACCTTCATGCAAGAGGGGATTCAAACTCTCAACATTTCTTAAAGAATAAGAGTGTACGACCACTTATACTAACCAAACTGATTTACATAATGAGAGACCGAGAGTAATATACTATAGGAGCACATCTATCATTATCATTTTCATTTCCATTTTTTCCAACCCTTTAAAATGAGAAATAGCATATCTATTTTGATATATTTACGCAGTATCTTTTCTTTTAATATTATATAAATATATTTTGACGTTTACGTGACCGCGAGTGCAGACAACAGAGCATAATCTCTCCTCACTTCTCCTCAGTCATCTCGAAACCCCCCAACACAGAAACCCTAGCGCACTCTGACTCACAATCCAAGCCATGGCGACGGGCGGTCCGAACTTAGAGTGCCGGATGTACGAAGCCAAGTACCCGGAAGTGGACCAAGCCGTGATGATACAGGTTAAGAGCATGGCGGACAGCGGCGCGTACGTCTCACTCCTGGAGTACAACAACATCGAGGGAATGATCCTCTTCTCCGAGCTCTCTCGCCGCCGGATACGGAGCATCAGCAGCTTAATCAAGGTCGGCCGGATCGAGCCCGTCATGGTCCTTCGTGTCGACAAGGAGAAGGGGTACATCGATCTCAGCAAGCGGAGAGTCTCAGAGGAGGACATTCAGGCCTGTGAAGAGAGGTACAACAAGAGCAAGCTCGTCCATTCCATCATGCGCCACGTTGCCGAGACCATGAATATCGATCTCGAGGTCAGCTCATTTCTAGGATTACCTTTTTAAATTTTTTTTTTTTTTTGAAATGTTGATTGGACACTGGTGTTGCGGTGACTTACCTAGTTTTTCCAGCCTCAATTTGAGTTTCCTGGGCTTTGATAGTGATTGAAATGTGAGGGAACTTAAATTGAATATGTGTAATTATTAGAAATTTGATTGCTTTCTTATTTGGAGATTTTAATTATGTAGTGTAAATGTTGCTTGAATGCAAATATTGA
>CP025648.1:2204228-2250983 GCA_003576665.1 Ipomoea trifida
AAATATTAGGAAAAAATTATGAAGAAAAAAGGAATGGAGATCAATATTAATTCTTTTTATGAAGGGAAAAGGAAATGAAATATTAGGAATAAAGAAATGAATATATTAATATTTCACAGGAAATATAGCATAGTTTTTCCTACAAAAGAATTAGTAACCAACAAATGAAATATTAGGAAAAAATAATGAAGGAAAAAGGAATGACAATCAATAATTCTTTTTATAAAAGAAAAAGGAAATGAATATATTCAAAAGGAAATTAAAATATTACGAAAAATTAAATGAATATATTAATATTTCATTGGAAATATAATCGGCAATTATATTATTATAATGATATGAATTAAATATTAATTAATTAATTATATTAATTATTAATTATATTAAAAAATAGTACTCCATAATAATTAATATTTATTAATTAGAAGGTTGAGCAATCCTCTCACCAACTTTAAATGTCGTTGATCAAATTAATTAGTACACATGTGACATGAACACTGCAAAATGTCGAACATATTTAATATATAATAATAATAATTTTTGTATATATGAATTGGTATTCATGTTAATGAAAAATAATTAATTTAGTGTAATTGACTAATAATAATTGCTTAATAATTATTATGGTAATTAAGCTAAATATTGGTCGTTGAATTTATTTTTATACTCCGTAATAATTAAAGTTAAATTATTTCTCATTTTTTCATATTTATTTTTGTAATAATATAATTACTTAAGTTATATTAAATATCGATCTTTTTAAGATAATTGTAAACAAACAAGTCATATATTATTAAATTAATTGAGTGATACTTTTGCACTAATCTTATAATCAAATAAATGTACATGTTCAATATTAGATTTTTTAAATATCTTTAATTTTATTATCTAAATAAATAATACAAAAATTTATCCTTGAATCGCACGGGTAATTGGACAATTATTTGCTCTAATTCAAGTAAAGAAAACATCAGAAAACATAATCGATCCAACCAATTTCATCAATTGCGCTATATAATATTCGATGTTATAATTTATATAATTGTATATCGATCCAAATATTCTTAAAATATTATAACAAATTCATTCCGTGCAACGCACGGGCGAAAATACTAGTATTAATAACACAAAATTGTATATATTGAAGAACACACATAATTTCAAATTCTTCAATCATTATACTGTGGATGATTATCTACATCACAAAGTGAACCACTGACATACAAATTCGTTTTTAATATGTTATTGTACATTAAAAAGAAACATTCACTATACTAAAAAATTAAAATAAATTTTTAGTACACTTATCAAATGTACACCTTTCAAAGTAGGTTAAGATAATATTATTATAAATATTTTTATATTTTAAATAAAATATATAAAATGTTTAAATATACAATTCTATTCATTCTTCAAACAATGAACCAAACACACAAAAATATTTTTTTAGTTGTGCAGCCAAACACAAAAAGAAAAGTATTTTCTGAAAAATGACTCGTTTTTAGAAGTCATTTTCCTAGTCTCTAAAAGGACCCTAAAGTAGTAAATATTATCACAGCTACTATTTCAAATAAATAAATAAATATGATGGATTAATCTAAAGGTTAAAGTATCTAAGTATTTATTGAATGCTTTAAATTAGTGAATATGCGTGTAATGTAGTCAAGATTAACTTTATCCCACCTCCCAACATAAAATAAAATATTTGAAAAAGAGAATAAAGTGAAAATCAATCAAGTGAATCAACTAATTGAATTAATAAGGTCAATATGATGCTGTGTTGCACCTAAAAACCATTCAAAAGGAGCTTTGAGTCCTTCGCAGACAATAATTATCATTAGTTTCCCATCGTTATCAAAGTTTTTCTTTTTTAAAGGTAAACGTAGCTATTCCATTAATTCATAACATAAAACGTTTACATCAATGATCAATGAAATAGTAAATCATTCCTTACAGTCAGACATAGAAATAACTTTTATAATTATGCTATAGAAAATGTAGCTATTCCTCTAATTATCAAAGTTTTTTTTTTTTTGAAATGTAAACGTAGCTATTCCATTAATTCATAACATAAAACGTTTACATCAATGATCAATGAAATGGTAAACCATTCCTTACAGTCAGACATAGAAACAACTTTTCTAATTATGCTATAGAAAACTTGAATCGCAGACTGTTTCATAACTAGGAAGCTATGTTCATTCAATGAGCTTAAAACTTCATCAAAGATCTGGGTCTTCGTCATCATTCTTTTTTGCTCGCCCAGGATAAGATCAACACTTGCCGAAACCAAACTAAATGATTTATGCTAATGAAAATGAAAAGCTCGTGAAAGTAACAAGAGGAAAAATGCTCGTGAAAGTAACGAGAAGAAAACACAATAATAGAGAAAATAAAAAGTGGGTAAAATCAAAGTAGGGTTGGGAGTTCAAGACTACCAACACAATCCCCAATACCTACCTACTATTATTTTATTCAAAGGGAGAGAAAACGGAAGAAGGCGGACGAAACTGCGACGGTGGTCAGGGCGGAAGAAGAGCGAGAGTAAACGTAGAAGGTGACCAAAACCGCCGGCTCAAAGCTCCATTAGAGCTTTGGCCGGAGGCCGGCGGTGGAAGTCGAAGTTGAGCAGCAAAAAATACTCCATCTGTCCTACTTACTATTCATTAGTCAAACCAACTCTTCCTCTTTTTTTTTTTTGTTTATTTTCTTTAATATTTTTTACTTATTTTTAAATTTGATTTTTCGTGTTTAATAGTACTTTTAGAGTAAATGAAAATTACTATGTCATTTTTGTAAATTAATAAAGAATAACAATACTTTAAATGAAAATTACATTTTTCATTTAAGTAATACTACATTTACTCCATTTTTCTCTATTTTTTACTCATTGTTGAAGTGTCATGCTTTGGTTGATTTAAAAAATAACCATCGCCATTATTCATTCACATAGTTTTAGTTAAACCACGAGGTGTTTTGAGTAGACCCTAACTGTAAGAGACACCTTTAAGTCTGAAGTCTGTACCCTACTCAGACTAATTCTAATTCACACTCAGACTAATCCTCGTTCACACGAGACCGACCCAATTAAAGGACCTTCATACAAGAGGGGATTCAAACTCTCAACATTTCTTAAAGGATAAGAGTGTACGACCACTTATGCTAACCAAACTGATTTACATAACGAGAGACCGAGAGTTATATACTATAGGAGCACATCTATCATTATCATTATCATTATCATTTTCATTTCCATTTTGTCCAACCCTTTAAAATGAGAAATAGCATCTCTATTTTGATATCTTTACGCAGTATCTTTTCTTTTATAATATACTCCGTAATATAAATATATTTTGACGTTTACGTGACCGCGAGTGCAGACAACATAGCATAATCTCTCCTCACTTCTCCTCAGTCATCTCGAAACCCCCCAACATAGAAACCCTAGCGCACTCTGATTCACAATCCAAGCCATGGCGACGGGCGGTCCGAACTTGGAGTGCCGGATGTACGAAGCCAAGTACCCGGAAGTGGACCAAGCCGTGATGATACAGGTTAAGAGCATGGCGGACAGTGGCGCGTACGTCTCACTCCTGGAGTACAACAACATCGAGGGAATGATCCTCTTCTCCGAGCTCTCTCGCCGCCGGATACGGAGCATCAGCAGCTTAATCAAGGTCGGCCGGATCGAGCCCGTCATGGTCCTTCGTGTCGACAAGGAGAAGGGTTACATCGATCTCAGCAAGCGGAGAGTCTCCGAGGAGGACATTCAGGCCTGTGAAGAGAGGTACAACAAGAGCAAGCTCGTCCATTCCATCATGCGCCACGTTGCCGAGACCATGAATATCGATCTCGAGGTCAGCTCATTTCTAGGATTACCTTTTTTAATTTGAAATGTTGATTGGACTTTGGTGGTGCGGTGACTTACCTATCTGGTTAATTGTAGTTTTTCCTGCTGAAATTTGAGTTTCCTGGGCTTTGATAGTGATTGAAATGTGAGGGAACTTAAATCGAATATGTGTAATTATTTGAAATTTGATTGCCTTCTTATTTGGAGATTTTAATTATGTATTGTAAATGTTGCTTGAATGCAAATATTGAAGCATTGCTAGTATCTTTGTTGAAACAATCCCAAACCTTGTTAGAGTTTGTTAACTTGGTAGTCTATGGTTTCTATGTAGTGTACATTTTGCATTTTTAAGCTAGAAGGTTAGAAATGGGATTGGATTGGGTGCCCATTCCTGTAAGTAATTAGTGGTCTGCAAGTAATTGTAGTGGTAGTTACTTCTGTAGGTAGAACAATTAGATAGTTTAGTGACTTGGTCCAACAAAGACACTCTCACATCCATTCTGAGATACAACATTGCAAATTCCCACTTAGAAGGGCTCTAGCTTGTAATATTATAGGCATCATTTTGACATTTTTATTGCAGTGTTTAAAAGTTAAGACTACTGGCTCCTAGGTTTTGAAGTACATTTAGTCAATTACAGGCAACTTAGCTTTGTCAGACATAACTTGATTCTCTGCTGAGGAAGCACATCCTTTTGCGGTGCAGGGGTCATGTTTTTGAACAGTTTGCATATCAGACAGGCTTGTTTGACTTTTACCTTTTTTTGTTTTTGTTTTTTGTTTTTTGTTTTTGTTTTGTTGTTTTTTTTGTTTTTTTTTTTGTTTTTTTTTTTGTTTTGTTTGTTTGTTTGTTTTTTTTTTTTCCATTTCTGTTTGCGGATGGAGACTGTTTTGTGGGATGCCAAATTATATAGTGATTTTGAAGTACTCTTAATAAGTATTAAGCTCTATTGATTGATGTGTGTGAAATTTGGCCTGATACATTTCTGACTCAGTTGAATACAATTGCTGCTCCTTGTGCATTATCTACTTCTGAGGCCTGAATTGTAACCTTCAAATCTTCAATATGTCATTGTTTTTGCTCAAGCCTTTCTGATTTCTGAATGTTGTATGCTTGCATAAATTCATTTCTGCATTTGCATCTTACACCACTTAAACTTATTAATGCAGGATCTTTACATTCATGTTGGTTGGCCTCTATACAGAAAATATGGACATGCTTTTGAGGTTAGAATTTGCTTTAATTTCCAAAAGCACTCTTTTCTATGTTTTAGTTAACAAAGGTTTGTCACTTATATGCTTCTCTATTGGCTCCCAGGCATTCAAACTAGTTGTTAATGATCCAGATTCTGTTCTTAATTCCCTCACTCGTGAAGTTAAAGAAGTTGGTCCTGATGGTCAGGAGGTAATCTTGGCTGTTGTTAAGCTCATATTTCTACCTTTTTCCATTGATTGAAAATGACATCCAAGTGCTCTTTGTAGGTAACTAAAGTGGTTCCTGCATTAACGGAAGAAGTTAAAGATTCTTTGGTAAAAAATATTAGGAGAAGAATGACCCCACAGCCTTTGAAGATTCGCGCAGATATTGAGATGAAATGTTTTCAGTTTGATGGTGTTCTTCACATTAAGGTTCTTCCTGTTTGTCTGTTTGTGTTCCTGTTGCCATGCGATTATCTTTTGAGTTTAACCAAATGTTTTAGATTTCCAAAATCAATGCATGCTGTCATTTGAACAAGTATGGAACGCTTATTACATATCTTTCAATACAGGAAGCAATGCGGAAAGCTGAAGCTGCTGGTAATAAGGATTGCCCAGTTAAAATTAAACTTGTTGCTCCTCCAGCATATGTTCTTAACACTCAGACGCTTGATAAGGTACTCAGGTTTTATACTTAGTCATTGCTTGGCATACTATTTAGTTTATCATTTGAATGAAACTTCTATAATTTGAAGGCGAAATACAGATTTGGAGGAAAATTGTTCCTGACAACTATTTGGTTCAATAACCTGGCCTTGATTGGCTTTCCCAATACAAGTAGTTGCTGAAGACATAGCTTTATCGATTTTTTAGACTAGTCAAGGCAATAGATGTGTATATACATAACTATTCACCATGTTTCCATATTTTAAAAAATTGCTCTTTTACACTAGAGTCAATTCACCCAAGTACCGGTCACCTTTGTTTCCTTGTTTTCTGCAGCAGTTTGTCTTGCTGAAGAATGTTTCTTCCATTTTTTAATCATACCCCTTAAAGACTCACAGGGAAAATTCCTCAATGCCATCTACTCCCATGCCTCCTTTCAAAAAAGGACAGGAGCATTTTGGTCATATCAAATAGGAAAAGAAGGAAAAAGTGGTGTGACAAAAAATGTCCTTCTATTTCCTTTTTTAACAGAAAGGCATGGGAGTAAGAGGCAATAGAGTTTTTTTTCATACTGATGAAGTAGGGAACTTCTAGAATGTATTTGCTTTTGGTGCCTTTTTCCAAAAATGGGAAGGGCAGGGGCATTTCCCTTTCCATCTTTAGTGAAAGGCACCCAAGGATTGTAGAAAATTCCAATAATAACAATATAACATTTATATATAGTAAAGTCAATCACTCGAGTACCTATGTTGCCTTGTATTCTGCAACAGTTACTGTCTTGCTAAAAAATAAAAATGATTCCTCCCTTCTTTTTTAATCATACCCCTTTGTTTATATACAAACACATACTATTCTCCTCTGTTGGTATATCAGGTTAATTTTTAAATTACTAATCATGAAATGATTTGTATCTACATTTTTAAGCCAGTTCATTCAAAATATATCCAATTTGGATTTACTGATGTTATATGTGCATTTGGTAGTTCTTTAGCTCCTACCAATGTCTAAGTATTTGCGTGCAAATTGTGTTTCATTTCTTTCTCCAGGAGCAAGGCATTGCAATTCTTGACAAAGCAATTGCTGCTTGCACCGAGGAAATAGAACGCCACAAGGGAAAACTCACTGTCAAGGAAGCGCCAAGAGCGGTAACTATGCTTTTTGTTGTCATTTTCACCATAGTCATTGTACTGGCTTTAATCAGGGATTCTGAGATTGTAGTGCCATAGTAAATGCTGTGGTTTAACATTTTGTTTGCTTTTGTCAATTGAATCTAATCCGATGTCTTCTCGATGTCAGGTGAGTGAAAGAGAGGATAAACTACTTGCTGAGCAAATGGCTAAGCTAGGACAAGCGAACGAGGAGGTCAGCGGTGATGAAGACAGTGAAGAGGAGGAAGATACGGGTATGGGAGAAATTGATGTAGAAAACGCGGGACATGGTATAACAGACTGAAGATGCTATTCATATGCAAGCAAACTCATGAGATGAACTTTTCATATTGATGCGGCTCTCTCCATACCCGCTACCCTTTTTTTTTCTTATCAAGCATTTGAGTGGGATGTATACAAACCAAAATCTTGAGTTTTACTAGGCTATTTTTGCTAATTAACAAAGCATGTTCACATTGAGTAGTTTTCCAAATTTCTTTTACAAAAATGGTTGAACATTCTACTGCTGTTTGTATTTCTATCTCTGTTGGCAGCTTCATTGCGTTCCTTTATGGCTTCTTAATTTGAACATATCTGCATATGGTTGGTTCCAAGTTGGGATATCATTTTTTTTTTTCGAGTAAGAGTGAGGATATCAAATATTATGCACAAATAATTATACTTGTTTTATATTATCAAGAGTGTAATTTTTTTGGGTAATTTTAGCAAAGATGCCTAATGAATATTCAAACTTTACTTTCATTATTTTATTTACAAAATAATTATTAATTATGCCGGAAATATCACATAATTTTGGAAGTTATGTTGACATTTTAGGCAAACTATATTGTGGGGTGTGGACTATAATTCACATTACCATACAATTCATGATAAATATTCATCTTTAGTATATTAAAATTTATTTTTTAAGTAATGTACTTAAAAATAAATTTTTAGTACATTAAAATATATATTTTTTAAACTTAAATATTTAATATACTAAAAATAAATTTTTAATATATTAAAAATGAACATATTTATGTAAAACATGATCCATAGTATAATGATGATACATTTTACTAACGGAAAGTAGGAATGCACTAGTTTATTTATTTTTTTTAAAAAAGGAACCAAATGCATATGTTAAAAAAAAATCCCAAGCGGGCCCCGCTGTGTTTCATTTTCTATAACGACTTTTCAAATCTCCCCCAGATATCTCGTACAGTTACAGAGGCTGAGAGGCATACAGCAAAGCTACTCGCAGAGGCAGAGTGGGGAGTGAGCTCCAAAAATCAGTTTTAATCTAGAAATGGCGGTTTCATCATCCACAGTTCGAGACCTCTTCAAAGAACGAAAGCTCCCTTTCATCTTCTCTCTCGCCCTCCTCCTGCTCCTCATCTTCACCTTCCTTCTCATCTCCGGCACCTCGCAGAAATACGCATTCTACATCGCCCAATCGGAGCCGGAATCCATTCTCAAGGGACAAACCTCGCTCTCTTACGCTCCAAACCCTATCGTTTCCATTTCCTCTCCCTCTTCCTTCTCCTCCTCGCCGCCTCCTCCACAGCCGCGGCCGCGATCGGGTAGCGATGTGGTTCTGCGTGATGTCGCCGATGATAGAGATGCGGAAACGGCGTCGATTAGGTGGAAGCTGTGTGACGGTAAGATTGCGGTTGATTATATTCCGTGCCTTGATAATTGGAAAGCGATCAAGGCGTTAAGGTCCAGAAGGCACAAGGAGCATCGAGAGAGGCATTGTCCTCGCCCTTCTCCCAGGTGTTTGGTTCCGCTTCCGCAGGGTTATCGGATTCCGGTTCCGTGGCCCAAGAGCAGGGAAATGGTGAGATTGCTATCTTTTGGTGGTAAGATTTATTTTTCTTCTTCGTACTTTTTATTTTCTTAATACTGGTACAATATAATCCTCTTTTTGAGCTGAAATTATGAACTCCAGTGAGGATTGTTGCTGAACTCTCTGATATAAACTCATTGAACGATGATATCAATTTTGTGTGTGTGTGTGGCATACAATCGCATTAGTAGAATTATATTCTGTATGGTTCTACTTTTAGAACGATGAAAGGAGTTCTACTTATCTGGAGAATGTTTGTTATATGCATGTGGATGGATCTTTATGATTTGCTAATTCTGTGAAGATTGCTCTGTCTTATTGTTGTTCTTGTTCTGTTCATAGATATGGTATAACAATGTGCCTCATCCTAAGCTTGTTGATTACAAAAAGGACCAGAGGTGGGTGGTCAAATATAGGGATTATTTTGTATTCCCTGGCGGTGGTACCCAATTCAGGGATGGGGCAGAACTCTATATAGAAGCTATAGAGAAGGTAGTATGCATACTTGTTCGAGTTAATTTCATTCGATCCTCATTTTGTCACACTTAGTCCTAAACTTTCAAGTTAATCATACCAGTGAACCTTCAACTTTCAAATTTTAATCTGTCCTTTCGTTAGTTTTAGTAGGGCATGCAAAGTCATCCTTTCAAAAGGACCACGACTGGTTAACATTTGAAAGTTGAAGGATTACGACTAGTTAAAATTTGAAAGTTGAAGGACTAAACATAGCAAAACTACTGGACTCGGAAAATCCTAGATGGCACTAACTCGTACTTATACTCTCTAGTCATAATCACATCTAGCCTGTTGATTTGTGATCTATGTTATTTGCTCCTTTGTCGTGTACTGATGATCTCTAGTGTGCTGATCCAGACATTACCAGAAATTGAATGGGGAAAACACACAAGGGTGATTCTGGATGTTGGGTGCGGTGTTGCTAGCTTTGGTGGATATTTGCTGGACAAAAAGGTTATTACTATGTCATTTGCACCCAAGGATGAGCACGACGCTCAAATACAGTTTGCACTTGAGCGTGGAATTCCTGCTACACTCTCGGTCATTGGAACCCAAAAGCTGCCATTTCCAGATAATGCTTATGATTTGATTCATTGTGCCCGATGCAGGGTTCACTGGGATGCCAATGGTAGTTCATCTTACTAGCTTTCTTTCTACCCAATCTCACAGAACATTGGCTTATAAGTTATAATTGAACTGTAGGTGGAAAACCCTTGATAGAACTGAACAGAATTCTTCAGCCTGGAGGGTTTTTCATTTGGTCTGCCACTCCAGTGTATCGAAAAGATGAAAGGGATAAGAAAGTCTGGAAAGGTTTGACTTCTGCAAACTTATATACCTAACTAGTCTAAGAAATATCTCTATGACAATCAGTTTCAGTACTGTTGTTTTTTGCTATAAAAACGCTTGCATTTTCAGCATCATTTTTTATAGATTACCATTTGCCAACTTCTACTATACGTACGAACTTAAAAGGGAAAAAGTGTAGTTTTTAGTTAAGATTTAATTCTGAATTTAGTCTTCTGACTCAATTTTTATTTGATTCATTGACTTTTAAAACTATCAAATTTAGTCCTTTTAAGTATTGAATCATTTTTAATTGTATTTCATTATTAGTTTTTCTTAGTGTGAATCGTTAATATTGAGGGTAAAATTTAAAAATGTTGACTATTATGCTAATTGTTTCTCACACGGGAGAAACAAAGCCCTAATTTTTTTATTCTAACCGTCCTAATTTCACCCTCAATTTTAACGGTTCACTCAAGAAAAAGCTTGTGGTGTATTAATTAGAAAGGATGCAATATTCTAAGACTAAATTTAATAGCTTTAAAAGTTAATGACTAAAATTAGAAATTAGTAATAATTAAAGACTAAATCTATAATTAACTCTTTAGTTAATTTTGAACTCATTCAGTGAGCCTGGTAACACATTGAAGATTTGTTTTTTTTTTTTGTTCTTTTTTTTTTTGTTTTTTTTAAATGCAGCAACGGAGGCTGTGACTAAATCATTGTGCTGGAAGGTAGTGAAGAAAACCTTTTTCAAGTCAGCCCACATTGGGCTGATTATATATCAGAAACCTCTTTCATCTTCCTGTTATGTGGGGCGTAGAGAGAAAAACCCACCTCTCTGTGATCATGGCAGTATGCCAAATAGCTCATGGTATATGAAACACATTATCCCTTCATTGTTATTTTGGTTACCATTACCATTCAACTCCAATCATCATCATTCATCTTGTGTTCCAGGTATGCACCTCTTGAGAACTGTATTTCACAACTTGTAACTAGGCCTGCAGAGTGGCCTAGAAGGCTCGTCAGCATACCTCCAAGCCTACCAGCAGACGCTGAGAGTGAAGAAGCTTTCTATGGGGACACAAGGCACTGGGATGCACTTGTCACAGATGTTTACCTAGGAGGCCTTGAGATAAATTGGTCAAGCATTAGGAATGTAATGGATATGAATGCTGGCTATGGAGGGTAAGGGAGAAATTTATATAGAGTAATAACTGACTCTATGCTAATCAGGGCGTTACCTATTTTGTGGTGATGATCACAGGTTTGCTGCAGCCCTAGTTGGCCAGCCTCTATGGGTAATGAATGTTGTTCCCATCAGCAGTACTCCAGATACTTTATCCATTATCTTCAACAGAGGATTGATTGGCATGTACCATGACTGGTGCGAATCTTTCAATACCTATCCTCGCTCATATGATCTTCTGCATGCCAGTTTCCTGTTGGGAAAATTGATCCAAAGGTAGATTCATCTCTCTATTTCCCTTTTTACAATTACACCAGTGTATTGATATTCACATCTTACGAGATAAAATTAAACCAATCAAGTCTTGATTGGTCTCTTCGGGAAGAGCTTTTCTATGGGCATTGTTGCATACACTTGAGTCCGAACTTGACTCAATCTCATTTTGCTTGAGCCAACGCACACATTTTGGTCATTTGCTATTTCAATTTAGGAACTCAATATTTATAAGGTTTTGAATGCTTTCATGACAAACTTTGCCTAATTATTCATAGTAATACTACATGTACTCTCACTTTTTACTCCATTTTTTACTCACTATTGAGATGCCATCATATGATTTAAATAACAAAGTGGACTGTTGTTTTTATTCATTCACTTTTATTTACCCAAAATAAAATTTGTACACGCGACATGAGTTATAGGATACATATCATTTCCATAATTCCCTATATTTTTCTTTCTTTCAGATGTGACATAATAGATTTGAGTGTGGAGATGGACAGAATACTGAGACCCAATGGCGTTCTTGTAGTTCAAGACACCATGGATATGATTAACAAGCTCAGTCCAATTCTGCGATCTCTTCATTGGTCAGTAGCTATACATCAAGAACAGTTCCTTGTTGGTAAGAAGGGATTTTGGCGCCCAGATGAAAAGACCAGAATATGAAGACACACAGGCCTGTATAATCTTAGCTTTATCCTCTTTCATTTCTTTCCATTAATGTGTAGAAATGCTAGCCATTCTTTTCATCCAATTATAGACGTAGGGCTAATACTTCTATTTTTGGTCATTTGCAAACATTGTGAATCTCAAAGAAACAATTTTTGCAATAAGATAAACTAAAGTTTGATTCAATTTGTCTTCAAAAAAAAAAAAAAAAAAGTTTGATTCAATTTTAGTCATCTGACTATCACGCGTTGTTACTCATCCCTTTTAATATTTACTTTTTGATGTGGTACTATTTGGTTGAATTTTTTCTATTAATTATTAAGTATATATTTTCTTAAGTCATGGTGAGATCAGTCAATTCATAGACATCCAATAAAAATAAATAATTTTATTGTTATGTTTTATTGGTAAAAATGGGAAGTTGAAGGATTTGAAAGTTTATGACTAAACATGACAAAATCAATATACTTAGATGATCTTATATGATATTAACTTTTATTTTTAAATTTGACAACTACCACGTCAATATTTGTAGATTATTTTAGGTTCAATTGCATTATTTTCACTACTACATAAATGACTTTTAACGTTGATTTTTTGGACCCTTTAACATCAATTAAAAAGAAACGTTATAAAGTAAACATATGATTGCAATATTTTTTTAAATTTGATAGTCTAATTGCAGTTCTGTTTGTAATTTGTTGGCGTACTTAATGCTCATTCCATTATGATATTACCTCAAAACAAAATAAGGGCAACTAAATATCATAGACTTTTGTATTGTCATCTTAATTAGAACTTGTCAACAAAAACCGACGAAAAGGACCAAATGCACAAAATAGGGAATGGTATAACCTTTATTTTGCGGTCTCAAATTGAGAATGCTAATAAAACTAAGGAGTTAAAATTAAGACTTTATTGTTATCAAATCAATTGCAATTTTTATGTGATTAACTTTAATTTTTGAGACAATTTGATAATATCACAATTTTAATCTTCTATTTCTAGTTAAAAATTATTTATAAATAATATATTTAACGATATTTTCTTAAAAAAAAAAAAAGTCTTACCAAATTATTATTTATTATATTGTTTATAAACATTTTAACAAGAAGAGGCCAATATTGTGAGATTATTGAATTGTTTAACGTTTAAGAAAATTATACTCCGTAATAGAGAATCAAATGTGATTGTATAATGTGATCAAATTAAAAGCTGGTGACTAAATATAATAGTGACACAATAATTGTAGGACTAAAAATGAAATTTGAAATTTTACATGAAGAGGAAAAATCAAATGATGGTCTTTCTAACGTAACAACTAACAAAGGAGTTTAACTTTAGTGTTTTCTATTTTATGAGTAGTTTTTTTTTTTTTTTGGTACCATGATTTGTTTGTGTTTGAAAGGTACATTGGACATTAAAAACAAAGTTGTAGGTCAATTATTTTGGAAAAACTCTATCAATATTTATTGCTTCATATTTTAATAATTAAGAAAAATGATAGTTTTCACTTTTTAGAGTCCTAGTTTTATCTCAGAGTAATCTTAATGAGTTTTAATTTTCATAAGATTTTGATGTTTTAGAAGATAGATGAGGGTTGCGAGATAGCTTTTGAGTTTTACAGAAAGAGTTAGGTTTTTGTCTAGTCAACTTGCATGCCTAGTGGTTGATTGCATTTCACGTGCCCATTGAGTGCATTAGAGTGATTGTCATTTGGTGTCAACTCTGAGCTTTGTTTTGTTTTGTTATTTTTTAAATTATTTTTATTAATTTTGAATCTTAAATGTCTACATGGAACCCCAAAAAATCTCAAAATCTGTATATTTATTGTCTACATGTGAATCGACGTATTCTATTTGACATTAAAAATGAACACACACACACATATATGTATGTATATTTATTTATTAATGAACTAATGATCGTTTTAGTCCCTCGACAATGTTGTGATTACCAAATTGGTCATCAACTATTGATTTTGACCAATTAAATCTTCAACTATTGATTTCGTAATCAATTTGGTCCTCAATCAGTTTGACAAATGATCAATTTGGTAATTATGACATAGTCGAGGGACTCAAACGATCATTAATTCTTTATTAATTAAATACAGAAAGAATCAGTCAATTATTGTCGCATGAGGAGGTTAATATCAGAACATAAAATTAAAAAAAATAAATATAACACTACTACTCTTTCAAATAAACACTTTATAATGTGATATGTAATAGGTAGCAATGTAACATGCATAAAAGTTTTGTGGCATTTAAAGTGCATAATAGGTAGCAATGTAGTACTCAAAAAAAAAATATAAAAATTTGTGGCATTTAATGAACTCACTAATTAAACTTTGAGCAGTAGTTGAGGTTTGTTGGCGATATAAAGAAGGGGAAAGAAACTTAGGACATCAAATCATCAATGCTCATTAAAACACACGGACTTATTGGTCTTTGGCTATACTAGGACGGCCATCGTCTTTTTTTGAATTTATAACTAATAAAACCGTAGACCATAAGAGAATGGATTTTTGTCATTTTTCTTTTTTCTTTTTCTTTTTCTTTTTTTAAAGATTTAATTGTCACATCAGTGGGAATCGGGATAATATGTCCCTTTCGATTTAATTGTAAGATTTTAAATTGTTCGAAAATCAATTGCAGATTTTTGAGATGAATGATCCAATTATAGTGTAATCTTATGGTTAGCACATTAACATTCTAACCAATTGCCAACTTAATTAGTAGGGGTTGTTCCTCATTATATCATTTTTATCTCAGAGTATAATTGATAACAATATATATTATATGTATAATAAAGTAGCGAAAAGACAATATAGATAAAGAGAGAAAAAATCACCAAATTTTTTGAGTGCACGTACTCTAACCGTATTATTGATCATTCAATAATATGTGAGAGAGAGAGAGAATGATCATATGAGAACTTGTTTCCAAAAAATAACTAAGAATTAACTACTTCTAGTGGTTCTAAAGCAATGAGGGGAGATATTATAGTGACATTTTATTAAAACAATTGATCATAATATAATGACATCCAAAATACCAATATAAACCAAAAAAATCAAAACAAAAATTTAAAAGTACTAATCCAAACTTAAAAATCGGATTACCAATAAGATGTGGTGATACCCATTTTAAATTAAGGAATGCGATTTTTAATTGAAGGGATAATCAAATTTCATAATTGTGTTCAAAAAAATTGTTAACCAAATAGTAACTGTGATTTTGATTCTCAATCCTGATGTGTAAACACAAGAACCAAACACATCCTTAGTATGAGCTCGACCAAGAAAGTGTTGACAAAAATCGAATCTTTTGATATGAAAATCATACTCATCCAACTCCGCTGCTGGTATGCATTTTATTAAAAATAACATTACATTCAAATGTGAAGAAAATTTTGCATAATAATTTGTTTAAAAAAATGTTGACTAGAATAATCCATTAAAAATATGTTTACTAAAATAAGAATTTCTGACTGTTAAAGTGAATCATTCAACATGTCATGTGTTTTGCCATTTTCTCGTTGGATTTGCATATGTAATTGTCAGCATTTTGATTAGTGCCTCTGCAGGCTTTCTCAATTCTCAACCAATACATTTTTTTTTTTTTGAGTAATGCTACAAATACCTTTTATATTTTCTTTAAAAAAAATAATTTATTGAAGTGTTGCAATCTGATTAGTAGTTACATTTAATTTGACGATATTACCCTTAGATTTAACATCTATTTAACATAAATTTTAACAGAAGACTATTTGTAGTAAAAAAAGAAAGTCAAAGGACCATTTGTGGTCGAATGAAAAGTCGATGACTAAAAAAAGTACTAGCCCAACAGCCAGAAAACTATTTGTGGTATTAACTCTTAATTTAATGATCACAATGTTTCAAGTACTTCTCTATGTATGCTTAATTCAAAATGCTTCTACTAGGAGATGTGGTAAAGTTTTCTTAATACATTAAAACACTATTAGCTTTTTTCAACAATATCCGTCACCTTAAGTGATATATATATATATATATATATATATATATATATATATATATATATATATATATATATATATATATTAGATCCATACGGCCATACGGAGTATTAAATTCTAAAACCGTTGCATGCGTCGTCGTTTACGACAAAATCTCAATGATGAAAAAGTTTAAAAATTTAGATAAGATAAAACGATAATGTCAAATATAAAAAAATCATAAAAGAATATAGAAAGACCCATATATATGTTTTGCAAGTTATGTTTGTCGTTCTGAATTGATCACCGTTCGTCCGTTCGTCACGTAATAAAATGTGTCCATTAAGATGTTTTACGATATTAATAATACCAAGAACAATATGTATATATCATACTTAATTGTATCGAATATTATTAGTATTTTACAATACCTACAATTACGTATAACATATATATTTATATTTAGTAGTATCGCTACAGTAAAAAAATGTTCATTATTATATAAAGATTTTGATAATTGAAAGGAGTGTTTGTTTCAACTAAAAGTCACATACACTAATAGTTAGACTATACATTTATATATTATACTACATATGTAAATGTGTTCTCTCATGAATGTAAATGTAAAATTAAAGTATTTATAAGGGATAAGAAAATTAAAGTATTTTTAAGGGATAATGTTACACGCACTCAAATTTTAATTTATTAAATTGTTAAAGTGGTTTCATTTGATTAATTTAATGCACAATTCATTAATTCACTATTTCATTAGTTTGACCAAATTTAAAGATTTTCACCATCCATGTTTTAAAGACGGGGAAAGTGTTTTTTGAATACAATTGACTCTATTACATTGTAGTATCTGAGACGGGTGAAGTGTTAGAGTATATAATATATAAACATAAATATGTAATCCAACTATTAGTTTAGTCTTTTATTTGAGGTGGAGTACATGCTTCAATTGTAACTTGTAAGTAAATCACGAATTTACAGGATGTGTTTCAACTTAAATACTTGTACACTCACGCCTACAATAAAGTCAAATTCATACATCACTTTTTGACCATTGGTAGGATTTGAGCTTGCACCCCGCTATTGCTAGAAAAGTAAAACTTATATATGAACTTATTTTGAGTTGACTGATAAGTTGAGTTGTGTCCCGAACACCTTTAGATTTTTTTTTTTTTGAATACTATTAACTCTATTACAATTTAGATTAATTTATAATTTAATGATTGTGATTTGTTAACTTAGATTTTTTCTTGATGGAGGTGTATAGGTGAATTATTATCACACAATTTTATATGCTATAGTTTGTCAAAGTGGGGAAGGTGTTTCTCCTTTTGTAGGTGATGAATTGACAAATCCATCAAAAAATTACTTGGAATTAGTTATTAGCCAATTGCATTCTTTACTCTTTTGGAGGTTAGTTTAGTTTGGAATATGGGTATCTACTATTATTATCATTTTGTGTAATGAATATTAATAGTGGAAGTAAATTAATTTATATAATTTAAAAATCATATAATTATATAGAATTAGCTATATTTTTCGCTTTTAATCATTATAATTTTTACTTTTGATCATCAATTTCAAAATTGATCACATTTGGTACTTGACTTTTAAAACGTGTGACATGTAATTATATATAATTAGCTACAAAATTTGGTCATTAGAATATTAACTGTGGTAAGTAATATAGCTTGTTACTTTACTATGTTGGAATTACTGTTGAAAAAATTGGCCGCCTAAGAGGTAAGCATCCCTAAATCGAGGCGAATTGCTTCCTACGCGGCCGGCTGCCTAGCTCCTAACTCGTCCGACTGGGCCTAGTTGGCGGTCAACTCGGGCGAATCGGCGGCCTTGTTAATTTTTTTATTATATTTATATATATTTAAATTTATTTATTTATATAAATAATAGAAGTAGGATATATATATATATATATATATATATATATATATATATATATATATATATATATATATATATATATATATATATGACATACACCCACACACATGCACTATTTTTTTTAATTTTTATATGTCGCCGTCTAGACACCACCTAGGTGTTAGTCTACCGCCCGACTAACGCCTAGCGTCTATTGTAACCATGTTTGGAATAAAGACTATTGAATTACTTTGGCTCTTTGGTTACAACCCATAAGTTCTTCCCAAGAGGTTGAATCCCTAACCTCAAGTACTCTCCTCGCTCCGCCCTGACAGAGTATATGTAAATCATGGTAACTCAACTAGACATAGAGGCTAAATATTTTATCATTTATCGGAGGATATACGGGATTTGCTCAATAAGAATTAAATTTACCTTGGTAAACATATTTATAAACAAACTAATAAAAGTCCAAATTGAATGATCTCTAGTTATTAGGAATCCTATGAACTTGATATACAAATCTTTTACTAAAATGAATATATGTTTTTTGTTCGCAACTTATGCTATAAAAGTTGTCTACTTTAGATTCTTGTAATTTTTTTTTTGTTTTTTATTTTTATTTTTATTCATTTTAGGGATAAGGGTCAAATTAAATAGACGGTAAACCATTGATTTATTTATAAAAGTGTAATTAGATTATTGAATTACAAAATTAAAAACTCCAAATACACCCCTAAACATAGAGAAAAAAAATGCAATAATCATTTTGAATTGTTATTATAGATTAACATCATGTGTGCTGATGATTTGGATGTCACTTCATAATATCTTGTGGAATATTATTATTATTATTACAAATACAAAAATAATAATAATAATAAATTATTTTTTTAGAAGAGAGAATTGTTGCCAGTAGCTAGCTCTCCCCATTACCATATTGATCCAAATCTAGCTAGGCAAAAAATGACCTCCACAAAAAAAAAAAATAATAAATAAATAAAAATCTTCGTCCCTTTGCCTAGGGACGAAGACTCTAATGTCTCCATTTTAGTGCAAGGACGATGCTTGCACGTGGAGCCTTTGCCTTCGCCCCTAGGAAGGGTTGAAGGTGGTGTCGTTGTCTTCGTTCCTACCCGGAATAGGGATGAAGAAGGAGGATGTCATGACAAACCTAATTTTGTAATTTTATAATTTTTTTTATGTTAATTATTATTATGTTAAGTATGATCTAAATCAACAAAATATTATGATCTAACATACAAATTATTTGTAACTTAATGTTTACCTGTAATAACATGTCAAAACAACTCGATTAATTTTATTTTTTTTTCAAATTCAAAGATGTAAATATCTTAAATATTTTGGGGGTGTTTGGTTATTGGCTTATAAGCCCAATTTTAGCTTATTTGATCAAGTTTAGCTTTTTGACCAACCAATAAGCTATTTTGAAATGTTTGTTAAATGGCTTATTGGCCTTGGCTTATTGGGCCAATAAGCTGAAAATTGAAAAGCTAATGAATGTAGCTTTTTGTATCAGCTGGTTGGGAACAATGGGTATATTGACTATTTTATCCTTTAAAATCAATGGGATTTACTTTTAAATGGGTGGTGTTTTTGTTATTTTATAATAATAATAATAATAATAATAATACCCTTAAATGTCATTTTACATTCAATCAACTACTAGTAAACAGTTAATTTACCAAACAGTTTTTTATAACCCGCTAATACAACCAGCTGGTCAAACCAGTTAACGCAATCAGCTATCAGCTACTAGCTAAACCAACCAGCTATCAACCGTTTGCCAAACACCCCTTTTGTAACTCAATAGTCTAATTACGCTTTTCTAAATGCTTTAAGGATGCTATTCATCCTTATCCCTTGATTCCCTTCATTATATCTTTAAAAAAAAATCTGCTGCGACCTGATGAGAATGATTCAAAACGAATCTATAGATTTGTAATTGCAACATGATTATTGATAGCACAATGGCACAACATTATTTAATTAATATAATTAAAGGCCCAAAGTGGGATTATCAGAACTTTAAAGGGCTGAAGTGAGATTACAAAAGAATAAACTTCCAATCATTACTTCTTCATTGTCCTACAGGAACCCATAAAAGAGACAATTTTTCGAGACTTGAAAAGTCACAGCCAGCATAACATCTTTGAATCTTCTTCTTCTAATTTTTTTTTTTTAAATCCCTAAAAAATCCAGATAAATGCAATGCAAAAATTATTATTAGTACACACACACACACACACAAAAAAAAAAAAAAATGAACTCTTAAATATTTTGCTTGTTTTTGAAGTCAAAACGCCAAAGTCTTTCTCCTTTGTAGGTAGTACCTAATTTTTTGTGTACTCCCTACGCGGTTTCGATCGGACTCGACTTCTGGGTTACGTTAATTAGGTTGGACGCACTCGAAAGTTTCATTTTTGGCTGTCATTTTTAACTCCATCCCGAGCTTTTTCTGTGTCTGGGTGTTTTTCGGTTCACGAGGTTGTCTGTCTCTCATTTCTCAACTCGGTTTTAGCTGAGTCGACTCGCTGGTTGCTTCAGGGAATTGTTCTTGTTCTTGTTCTTGGTTCAGTTTGATGTTTATTGATATTAGGTTGGTGAAACAAATCTGGGTCTGCTTTTTTATGCTGAGGAAATGAAAGGATACTTGAGATTGGTTGTGCTGTTTTTGGTTTTTCAGAATTTGGCCTTTTGTTGGTCTCTCAAGGATGAAGGTATGACAATTCTTGGTTTTGGAGAATCATAGGATGTTTTTTGTTGTTTTTAAGGTTTGAGGTTGAGATGTAATATATGTTGTAGGACTGGGCATGTTGAGATCCAAGGAGAAAGTGGGTAATGATCCATTTGAGGCTTTCATGGCTCTGTAAGCTTTTCTTCTGTCACTTATTTCCAGTTTTTCATATTAATTATTAGCATAAAATTGGAGAATTTATTTTATATTTTCCATTTTCTTGATTCTGTGATGCATATTCTAGTCTTCCTAGGGGTATTGTGATTGGGGATTTATAGATAAAATCAGAATTTTGTGTTCTTTTTTTTTTTTTTTTCTGATTGAAATTCTAATGTTGTCCTATTATGAACCTATGATAGTTCAGAAGAACTGAGTTATGTATTTGGGATTAGTTTGGTTCAGTTGTAATGGTATCTTGTCTTAGGTTGTCTGTTTATAATGGCAATGTTCTGATGTATTAGGTTTTTTTTTTGTTCTATGGACTATAGAGGATGTGTAGTGTTTAGATCATGTCTTCTTGATTTTTAGGTTCTATAGTGGATGGATTTCATAGTTCTTACTATGGTCATCTTGTTTGTTTTTGTTCTTGTAGGATAACGACGAAATTCAAGAGCATCGCTCCTAGAAAACTGATGGAAAAAGTACCTCGTGGCTCCAAATTTCGAATTCCAGATGCACTAGCACGGGCACCAGCACCGGCACCAGAGCTTTCGCCTTCTCCATCTCCATCACCGAGCTCATTTAGGCCATTTGCTGTACCTCCACCGCCTTCTGTTGTGCCAAAGATTGCCCCTCCCGAGCCTCCTCCTCCCGTTTCCTCTGCTGCCCCGGGTTCAGTTCCTCCTACTGCCACTTCTCGAAATGAGAGAAAGAAGCATAGCAAAATCTTGATATTGGCTGCAGTGATCGGGGGTTCTGTTTTGCTTATAGTTTCCGCTATTGGAATAGTGTTCTGTCAACGGAATAAGATGGCTGTTGTCAAGCCTTGGGCTACGGGAATTAGCGGGCAGCTGCAGAAAGCTTTTGTTACTGGTAAGTTCTCTTTAATTCGCATCCGTTTAGTCATATCAAATTTAAATCTTTTCATTTCTAGGATGAAGTTATATACTTATATCAATCGGTCCTGTCGTCTTGAAGCTTATATGAACGGATTAGTTCCGTCTTGTTCTTTAGTTGATCGAGATAAACGCTAAGCTCTTTAAGAACACCACTGAATCACTTCTTAACTCGTTCTGCTTTTAATCAGGTCTGCCAAAGCTTAGGAGATCAGAACTCGAGACAGCGTGTGAAGATTTCAGCAACGTGATTGGCTCCACATCGGTTTACCGATTATACAAGGGCACGTTGTCGAGTGGAGTTGAAATAGCCGTGCTATCGCTTACCATGGAATCTGCTAAGGATTGGTCAAGAGATCAAGAAGCACAGTTCAGACATAAGGTATACCTTTTGTGCTTCCGGTTTTAAGTATCAGTTAATCCCATTTCCTTCCCCCGTCTATCGGTTTTTTTAGATTTCTGTCTTGTCGTGGTTTCAGATTGAAACATTATCGAAAGTAAACCACAAGAACTTTGTGAATCTCATTGGATATTGCGAGGAAGACCAACCTTTCACGAGAATGATGGTTTTCGAGTATGCTCCAAATGGGAACCTTTTTGAACATTTGCACAGTAAGTTATTGAATCAGTACTTTGCTTTCTTGAACTTGTTTGATATTCTGTGCCTTAGCAATGACTATGGGGCATTTGCTCTTTTTCCGATTTCATTTTGTATGTTAAGCATATAAAATATAGATGTTTATTGTTTAGTCTTAGTATCAGTGTATAAGCTTTTAGTTGAGACAGAACACGTCTTTTAGTTCTATAATCGTTTACAAGAACTATACTTCGTGTGTGAACCGCAGTTAGGGAGGCCGAACACTTGGATTGGGCAATGCGAATGAGGATCATGATGGGCATGGCATATTGTCTCGAGCACCTTCACAACTTGACGCCCCCGCTCTTCCTAAGAAACATGAATTCCTCGAGTGTACACCTCTCGAACGACTACGCAGCCAAGATGTCCGACTTTGTGTTCTGGAGTGAGTCGGCCGCGGGCGAGATGCATTCGAACGCAGCGAGTAACGTGTACAGCTTCGGCGTCATTCTGTTCGAGATGATGACGGGTCGGCTACCTTACTCCGACAGCACCAGCTCTCTCGAAGACTGGGCGTCGCACTACCTCAGAGGAGGGCAATCTATGCGCGAAATGGCGGACCCCACTTTGGATTCTTTCCAAGAGGATCAAATCAATAGAATTGGGGAAGTAATTAGGTTATGTGTTCATCCTCAGCCAAGACAAAGGCCATCCATGAGAGAAGTTAGTGCTAGGTTGAGAGAAATAACTGAGATAGGACCTGATGGAGCAATCCCTAAAGTTTCTCCTCTTTGGTGGGCAGAACTAGAGATTATATCTAGTGAGACATCTTAGGGGATAACTTTTAGGCGATGTCTAGTTTATGGGAGGTCAGATTCCTTCCCAAATGTAATATGAGATTAAGAAAATGTAAGATTTTTTTGTATGTTTGATTATTTTTATTTTTATTTTTAAATGCATGAAGCCCTCACTATCCTTGTAGGGTAGGCCAAAATTGTAAATAGTAAAATATGGGAAAGATCGGTAGACTTTTTTTTTTTTTTTTAATGCAATTTTCATTTTTAGTTTGCTGAGTCAAAATAAAGGAGCTACATTTGAAAAGGATGTAGAGTTGTTAAGCAAATAACTACTTTTCATGTGGAATGTTTTATTTCTCACTTAAATAACGGGGTGTTTGATTAATAACGGATGTTTGGTAAATTAGTTGTTAGCTAACAGCTGATTATATACAAAATGATTTTTCTTAAAAAACTGAAAAAAAAAGTTTATTTGAACAACTTTTTGGAGCAATGAATTGTTACAAAAAATACTTATATTAAATATTTAATTGAGTAAAACAATTAATAGTGGTTAAAATGTCAAAATTAACTGAGAAGTTAACTATGTTACCAAACAGAGCTATATGTCAAATTGTTTCCATTTAGATAAACTTTCTAGTTCAAGACTTGTGTTTTAGGTATAAAGTAACGTGAGTAAAAAAAAAAAAAAAATCCTCTAAATGAGATCTAACCATTATTTGATAGTGAATTAGTTAAAATTTGATGTAATTATTAGATATCAAGGATTTTTCTAAATGAGGTTGAAAACATCTCAACTTTGGACAGTCTAAACTCAAATATTTGGAGGTGGTAGAAAAAATAATAATAATAATAATTCATGCAAATAAAAACCATTTGAACTGATTTTCTCCGAATTCGATTTTTTTTGTGTGTGGTTGTGAATTTGTCAACGTCAACGATGAACAAATTTAATGTAACCGCAATGTAGACGCATCATCAATAAATAAAGACACAAACATCTTTTGTCAGACAATTATTAAATCGGTTTTTAACATTGTCAGAAATCGAAACCAAGATTCTGCAAAATACTTTAATCCAATAGAAGTTGAATAAATCCTGTCCACTTAATCCGATATTCACTATTGAATCATTGAATCTACAACCAAAAGATGAAGTACACAAATCTACCATTAATCTTAAATAATAATAATAATAATAATAATATAATAATAATAATAATAATAATAATAATAATAATAAGAATAATAATAATAACAATAGTTACAAAAACATAATTCAGATTCAACACACAATATCAAAAAATTTCCTTTTTTTTTTAGTTATTAACTATAGCTTTATATAATAACAATTATAATAAAATAATTCTTTTTTTTTTAGTGAAGAGAGAAACCCTCAATCACTACCTGAGAGTATGCACTTGGTAAATCCCGCATTGTAATCATAGTCGGTAACCATAAGAAAGTAAACTAACCTAGATTGCCCATAGACCATAACTGATTTGCTCAAACCATAGAAGCCAATAGGTCATTCCCGTTAGGAGTTTAACCTTGTAGTTACTAAGTCAACAACATAACCAACTTAACTGGAGTTACCCACTAATAAAATAATTCTTAACTAGACCTAACACAATATCAGGTTTAACGAATATCTTATCTTTTCTATAACTTTAATGTATGACTTGACAAGTATAAAATATTTATTCATTATGGTTTAACATATCCATATTTATTGAACTTGATATTGTGTTTCAAGAAAAACAAAACAACATAAAACCTTTAAAAAAAACTTGGGACATCAAGCTAGAAGTGACATGCACGTAGAAACTTGCATCAGCCTAAATATGCATTGCAAATAATGCAAAATTAATAAATAGTTAAATGGATCAAAAGAGACTTCACCAACCTGCAGGTGGAAGTCACGTTAGCAATTATTAAGGAAGCAAATGCAGCTTACTGCAGCTCACGTCTGTTTGAAACCACAACTGCTATTGCAATATTGCATGCAGATCAGCTATATATAAACCTTAATTCAATGACTCCACACAGCAACACACTCCAACACAACAGTCTTAAACCAAGAATCCCCAAAAAGCTTGGTTGGATCTAATAATCCAAGAAAGATGGCAAGCTGCCAACTGATACTACTCACCATATCAATGCTGCTGGTCTCTTTTGCCATCCCGATGATCACAGCGTATGAACACGCTCCAGCCAAGCCAGCAGGGAAGCCCATAGATGCAGTGGTTGAAGGTCTGGTTTACTGCCAGAGCTGTGATAGCTATGGATCGTGGTCTTTCACCGGAGCAAAGCCCATTGCAAAGGCTAAAGTTAGTGTTATCTGCAAAGATTACAGGAGACGAGTGAGTTTCTATAAGGCGTTTGAAGCAGATGAAAATGGCTACTTCTATGCAGAGCTCAAAGGCTTCAAGATGGGGCATTCTTTCTTGGACCATCCACTCCACTCTTGCAAAGTGAAACTAGTGTCGTCGCCTCTTGAAAACTGCGACACTTTCACCAATGTCAATGATGGACTGAATGGTGCCCCTCTCAGATATGAAGACAAAACTATAGTTCGACCTGATTATGAGGCTGTGATTTATACTGCAGGACCCTTGGCCTTTCGACCAGCTTACTGCCCTCCTAAAGCAAACTAAGTGCCAAATAATATTTCACCTTTCTCCTATCCATTAAGTTACCAGAATTAATCTGCATTTTGTAACAGTGTATGACCTTTATTTTGCAACTGTAATCGAGCATGCTCTATTGTTCTGTTCTTTTCAATATAGTCAAGTCTACATTAGTACATTACACCCCCTCCCTTTCTCAGTGTGTAATACTACCACGAAAATTATGGTCAAGTAAAAATTTGTCTAGTATACATGTCAATCAGGGTATAAATCTATAAAGATGGAGAATATAGGACTTACCATGCTCTTAGAAATCCAACGGCATAGAAAACATTTTATTGATTTCATCCATTGCCTCTTTAGTGCACACCGTTTTCTCAAACAGATCACTTTCACGCCTCAAAGTTGAACTTAGTTGGGACTTCTTCTCTTGGGGATGATCTATCTCATCATCAGGAAGTATCAGAAACCCACCACTGTCTCCCTCCATTTTAGTTGGTAAAAACTGGTTCTTTGGCTGGTTATCTCTTAAAGATGAACTTAGCTGAGACTTCTTTTCTTGACTATGATCTACATCATCATCAGGAAGTATCATAAACCCAGCAGTGTCCCCCTCCATTTTATTTGCTGTGTTCTGTTTCTTTGCCCGAGATTTTCTTGTAAACTCAATTGGTTTTCCAAACATGCTATTTATATCGGCCATAGCCTCCTTCAGGTTAATGGTGGGGTCTACTAGGCCATGATGGCAAGCATTCTCAACTTCTAAATCATCTGAAATGGTGGAACCTACAAATCGAATAACAACTGTGTCCTCCCTGCGTAGTCTTTCTTGAGGTGGCCTCTCAGTATCATGATCTTTCAGTGGTTCTGAAACAGCATCACTAGGTCTAGGAAATACAAAGCCTTTAACAACCTCATTTGGAATGCTAGTGCTTCCAGTAAAATGTTGGAGTTTATTGTGATTGGACCTATCACTGCAAACTCCCTCCATGGCATCATTGCTTTCATCATTATATTCGTCTTCGTCAACATATATCTGAAATGGCTCTTGCAGAGGTTGCTGAGTTCCAATTCTAGCAGTTCCTGAAGTTGATGCACCACTTGTCAATATTTGGTCTGATGGCTGAACACCATCAACTGTTTTCTCATCAACATATATCTCAAATCCATTGTTGGACACCGGATCAACTTTTGGTTGGCTTCGAGTAGATTTCTTGCCAGCAAATGATGGTTCTAGTGGCTCACGGAACATGCTATTGATAGCATTTATAGCCTCTTTAGTATTGATTGTGGGTTCAACCAGACCATGATGCCTAGCATCTTCAAAATCAGACTTCCCAACAATGGCATTGCCTACAAATTTTTTAACCACAATAGTATCTTCGCCAGAAAATTTTCTGTGGTCATTGGATTCTTTAACACAAAGTTTCCTGCTGAAATCATCCAAGGCTCCATTGTCTGTGGATGGACCAGCAAAACCCCCCATATTTCTGGGATTTAATCCTAGATTCTGATGATTAACTTCCTTCACTTGCAGGTCATGTCCAATCTTAGCAGTGTTTTCAGTTGTGAGCAAGTTCTCATTGTTTTCCTTGGTGCCTTTATCATTCAAGGGAACACTAATAGTGCAAGGAAGCCTGCTCATACTTTTCCGTTCCTGGCGCTGCAAGAGATATGCCCTTGTTATAATATAATTGACTCTTAGGATTTAGAAAGATCTTAATAAAAATTATCATCAATATGAAGAACCTGAATTTTCTTGTTCTTATGCTTCTCTAAGCGATTAATGAATTGGTCATATGACTTGTGCAGCTCATCAAGAGGTTCTGCAAGGCTGTTCATGGAAAAGTGAAATAGATCTAAATTTTAAAAAACTATTAACACAGTCTTTCTGGAGTAGATTTTTAAGTAGAAAAATGCAATCATCAATTAAGCAAAGAATATGAAGTTCCTTACTTCTGCACACCTAAATGGTACATCTTCTCAGCAGCCTCAAACTTCTTCATCTTCTCGTAGTATAGCGCATATGCTTGATAAAATAGGGCATTCTTCATCCCAATTCGATTCATTTCCATGCTTCTTAGCACTGCTTTCGGGTCATCCACATAATCCATCTAAGAAAAGACAAAAGAATAGCTTTCAAAAAAAAAAAAGACAAAAGAATTTGACCGTGAAAATATCTTCAGCTAATTTTTATACGAAATCTAACCCTAATAGTTTCCATTTCGCAATCAACACAAGATGATCAATGGTACTATCACTCAATAAGTGGATATTTTCATTTTTCACGAAATGATTTACCAGTTGCAACCAAACGCGAAGGTACCGCAAATCATTGGAATATCGCCTATCAGTCTCAAAAGTCTGCGCACATTTCTGCAGAAACCTAGGGAGCTTCTCCCTAAGAGCCTGTGGAGGAAGAGACTCCTTCATCTTCCTAATCCCTCTGTTAGAAACATTATCAAACAACATATTATATATTAAGCTATTAAACCTAAATCTAAGACAGCGGAAAATGAAATGTGGTAAAAGAGAAGAGCGTTGATTGAAATGGGGCTGCGTTACCGGAGCCATGGGAGAAGAGGATCTCTGCCGGCGTAGGATTTGATGTCTGAGATGACTGAAGAGAAGAGATTATTGTACAGAGTGTCGCCGCCCGACATTGATGCGCCGGCGATCGCTGAGAGGATCGTAGTGTTGAAAGCAGAGTGAGTGAGAGTGAAAATACAAATTTGAATTTTGAAAGAGCGCTAATTGCGTCTCAGGCCTAGGGCAAATCTTTATATTAATATCATTTTAGTCCTTCAATTTTTCATTTCTAGAATTCTAGTCAAACAATTTTATTTTTTTTTGTAAATTTAGTTAACAAATATTTTTTTTAAACAAACCATCGAACTACATGCAAAATTATAATTAAACTAAAAATTTGTAATTGGCTCATTGAACCCCCCCCCCCCTTCCCCATTATTGTCTCTCGTCTGAAGACGAAGACTGTAGGAGTTTGATTGCTTAGTGACCCAATTGCAGTTTTTTTGAGTTAGATGACTCATTTACATTTTCACGTGTAGTTCGGTGGTCTATTTAGATTTTTTTTTGATAAGTTTATAATTAAAAGAAACGCCAATGATATTTCTTCGTCCACTAAACGATTCTACTTCCTTCTAGTATTATTTAATTACATTTTCACAGGTTCAAGCAATGAGAGATAGAAGAATGAATTCACATATATTCAATAGTTTGATTAGTTAACAATTACATAGAGGAAGACAATAATAATAAGTAGAAGAAGAGCCCTACTATAATCATACTAAACTCAAATAGAGCAATAAAAGGAACTCCAACACTAATACACCCCCTCAAGTAGACGGTGGGCAAGGCACAACGCCTAGCTTGATATGCAAATCAGCAAACCGCGGCCCAGACAAAGGTTTAGTAAAGATATATGCAACTGATCCATATTAGAAAGAAAGTTAACCTTTAGCTCACCAGCAGCCACACATTCGCGCACAAAGTAATAATCTATCTCCACGTGCTTTGTCCGTGCATGGAAAACAGGATTAACACGCAAAGATGTCGCTCTCAGATTATCACACCAAAGGACAGGAACAAAGTGTAGAGATAAGCCAAGCAAGGACTGAATTCAGATAACCTCTGTAGCCACATCAACTATAGCCTTGTATTCAACTTCAGTAGATGAACGGGCAATGGTGCGTTGCTTCCTAGAAACCCAAGAAACCAAGTAGGAACCAAGAAAGATAGCAAAACCAGCAGTAGACCTCCTATTAATCTAACAATCAGCCCAATTAGAATTCGAGAAGGCATGAACAGTAGAGGCCAACGATCCTGTCAACTGCAAACCAATATCAAGTGTCCCCTTAACATAATGAAGCAACTGCTTCAAAGCAACATACTGATGTTGAGTGGGACAATGCATGAACTGACACAGACGATTAATAGAAAACGAAATTTCAGGACGCGTGACCAGCATATACATCAAGGAACCAACAAGTTGTCGATAGGACGAAGGGTCATCAAACAAAGAATCATCACCAGTACTAAACTTCGAAACATGCATAGGAGTTGCCAACGGCTTGCAAGACTCCATACCAGCCTTACGCAAAACCTCAAAGTGTTGAGCATATATAATATATAAATATAAATGTGCAGACAAATTATCAGCTTAGGCTTTTAGTTGAAATGGAACACATGCTTGGTATCAAAGTCAACCCCTTGCCAAGGGTCATGGGTTTGAATGCTTCAATTAATATAGTCCTAAAGGAACTCCTACACTAATACAAGCAAATACTACATTATAACATAGTCAATACTCAAAGTAAAAGTAAATTTATAACTTTAAGATATGTGTCAAATAAGATGCAATTTTAATTTTTATTTTTTGTTTTTGTTTTATGTAATTAGATTTTCAAATAAACCCTCTGACTTGTAAACAAAAAAAAAAAGTGCAATTGGTTAGGTTATTACTTATGTGGACAACAACTCATAGTTGTTAATTTAGAATCACACGTGACAATATTTGAAGATATGGCTATTAAATGTGACAATTGACTAATAAGATGAAAAAGATAATATGTTTTCTTCATCTTGATGTATAGACAAAGAGAAAGATTGCGTTCTTTAATTCTTGGTCTATTTTAAAAAAAGTTTAGATACTTATACAATCACAAGCTTTCATTATCTATACTAATATTCTTTTTTAAATTTACATTAGCCATGACAAATCCAATCAAAAAAAAAAAAAAAAAGAAACCTAAATTCTTTTGTTTAAAACTGTATTAGTCATGAGTCATGCTTGATACAATATCTTTAAAAAATTGTTGAGCAACATTGAAATGGAATATTCTTTGACCTTGCTTACCAGTACCCACCCACATACTTGCTCAGTATGTGGATGAATTTTCAAGAGGATTTATTCCCGGCCATTTATCGACCATAAAGCGAACCAACCCGACTGAGTATAGAGGACCAATCAAGGACTTAGTTAGCATTAGTATTTTTTCGCATTCTGGTTTGCCCTAACCATCTTAGGTCGAGACGAACTACCCGACCTTCTCCACTTAGAAAACCGTGCCTTATTCCCAATCGCAACAGAAACGAGGGTGTCAATGACCTTAGTACACGTGGAGGAATTAGCAAAGCCTCCGACCTTTCCTTGTGCATGGGGCACACGTGTCCCGCATACCGAGCCTCCGGCATGTGTTCCCTTTACTCTCCTATAAGCACCGCATTAAATATTAGAGAGATGAACTTTTGGCATTTCCTACATAACTATTGTCAACTCGGGACCCTCTAATCTACTGTCACCTTTTCCCGAGCTCAACAACTTAAACCAACAAGCAGACGATAAGGATCTATGTACAATCTGACCTACTCTCCATAATTATTTGTGGGAACAACCGTACTAACCATATTGGACACTATATAATGAAAAATATTAGTAGATATTTTCAGAGGTGATGATTAGATGTTTAAGCTAAGAATATGTAACAATTATGTCAATTACATTAAAAAAAATAAATTTATTAGCATTGCTCATTTGCTTATAGGTTTTTTTTTTTTTTTTTGAAAACCATTTGCTTATAGGTTAATTACTTAATTATTTACTAATTTCCCACGTCATCATAAGTGAAATCCGCTACAACAATCCCACGCACAAAAAACCCCGAAACCCGTCAACGTAATTCCTCATGGCTGACCCTTCCGAAGAAAACCAAACACAGTCGATTCACTCGGCAAGCGGCGGCGGCGGCGACGAGGATGACTACGAGGAAATCGACGAAGACGAAGAGGAGGACGAAGATGAAGCGGAGGCGGTCAGCGAAGAGTCTCGAATGCGCGCCGACAAGTCGAGGATGGAGAGCCTCTTCCGGCGATTGTCGTCGGAGAGAGTGCCGGTGCGAGTCCACGACGTGTTGATCAAAGGGAACTCCAAGACGAAGGACTCGCTAATCGAGGCGGAGGTCGAATTCCTCAAGTCCGCTACTACGCTCCAGCAGTTGCTCCAGGCCTCCGGTATAGCCAATGCTAGGCTTCAACGCCTCGAGATTTTCGATTCCGTCAATATTACTCTGGATGCCGGCCCACCGGAGCTCCCAGGGACTGCCAATGTCATTGTCGAAGTCGTCGAAGCCGAAAACCCTATCACCGGAAGCATTGGAATGTTCTCGAAGCCGGAGGTAATCTACATTGCGATTTAGATAGATTGGCTTTTCCCTAGTCTAATTCACTCATACGGCCGTGGCATTGTAATTACTTATTATCTCGAAATGTCCATATTAACTAAGAATTTGGCGTATTAATCCAGATACTGTGGTAGTGTGGCATATTTTCTTCTGATAAAATTTGTAACATGAGAAAGAACATTTAAAAAAAAAAAAATTAGTGATTACAAGAGATTTACTTAAAGAACCAGAAATAATCAAAATCTGACTTTAGAGATTTTCAAATTTCAAAATATGTTATTTATTTCTCAACATTACATCTTAATCTGATTAGATTATTCAGTACCCTGCCTCAAAACTTCTTTCTCAGGCCTGTGGCAACTTGCAAGTCCACCTTGAGGCAAGTAAAACAAACTCAGAATATGGAATATTTCCTTGGCAATTGACATTGTAACTTTAGCCCCCTCATTATATATTTTTAGAACTTTCTAATTTGGACAAAATCTGCCTGGAAGACACTAGAACTGGTTCTGTCCTCAAGAAAGCTACTGAAACTGGTTGTGCATATTATAGTGAAAATCAAGTTTTTTTGGAAGGTTGACATACCACTTGAAAGCATGGTCTGTCAGTAAACTCAGAATGCCATTGTGATTGGCACCTTGTAACAATATGACTTGTGAATGTATCAAAATGCATTTATCAAAGCGGTATAGTCATAATCCAAGCAATACTCAATGAAGTTGTATATATGAAGACCCTTGCCCTTTGAGAAGGAGCTTAAGTCTTAGTAAGCAAATTAATACTCCATCTCAATAAAGTATGTCTGGTTTCACTGATCAAATTCACTTGTTTGTTTAAATTATGTAGATCTTTGATCAAATTCATTCTATTCAATTTCTGATTACTGTTAGATGTATGGGAAACTCAAGAGGCAGTTGCAAATCCGCTTTGCATATAATCTAAAGCATTTTCCCTGCTGATTATTTACTAAAATAGTGTAGATTATTTTTGTATACTTGATGCCATTTGTTATTTTGTTTACAATTGTCTTGATTATATCTGCATGCTATTACGTATTTACTGACTTCTTTTCTGTTCCTGTTCAAAATACTTTTTGGTTTCTTACGGTCAGTTTATGCCTGAATTATAGCATTTCCTATCAATGTGATTTAACAATTTTAAAATTCTTTTTGTAGGCTAGAAGCTGGTCACTTGAAGGATCGTTAAAGTTGAAAAACATTTTTGGTTATGGGGATTTATGGGATGGTTCTTTGGCCTATGGTTGGGACCAGTCATCAGAGATCAGTGCTGGTGTATCTTTACCTAGGTTCAAAAGGTTAATAACTCCTGTTACTGCTAGACTATCACTACTCTCTCAAGATTGGTTGAAGTTTTCTTCTTACAAAGAGCGAGCATTAGGCCTTTCTCTTGGCCTGTTATCATCCAAAAACCATGATTTAGCATACAATATCTCTTGGCGAACTTTGACAGACCCATCGCAAATGGCCTCTAGGACTGTAAGGAGGCAGCTTGGACATGGTTTACTCTCAGTTCTGAAGTATACTTTTAAGATTGACAGAAGAAATTCTCCTTTGAGACCAACAGAAGGATATGCATTTGTTTCTACATCACAAATATCTGGCCTTGTACCAGATTATCGGGGTTTACGCTTTCTTCGTCAGGTTTAGTATGGTTTCCATAAATCATAGTGTTGCTAACCTCATTTATTTTACTCTAGCTTTTGTTTGTTCAGTGATTATGATATTTGTTGCTTGCAATCTTATGAGTTCATATGCTTTAGTTATGCCAAACTTAGATATCCATTGTTAAATTGTTTGCATTTACCTTTTCTAGATATCAAAGTTTCGTGTATGGAAAAGGAACCTTACCCACCCAAAACATAAATAATCAACACACTCAATTTTTTATTTTTAGGAACAATGCCATTGTGATACTAAGAGTGCCTCTCTCAGTCATAAACTTCTACCTTTCATGTTTGTTGTCTTTTGATACTTGACAGCATGTAATGTGCTTTACTAGCAATGTTTGACATGAGGAACTGGATTTTGTGTACAGGAGTTTGATTTTCGCTATGCTTTACCTTTTGGATTTTACAATGCTGCATTAAACATTGGAATTTCTGCTGGTGCTCTTTTTCCATGGGGAACTGGATTCATGAACATGCCTTCATATCTGCCTGATAGATTTTTCCTGGGTGGTAACAGTTCTCCAGTCTGCTCATTGGGAGGCCCAACATCTATCTTTGGTTTTAAATCAAGGGGACTTGGCCCTGCTGAGCCAAGAAGGGTAGTTAGAGAAGGTGGAAATGATGAAAGTTCTGATTCTTCTGGGATGGATTTTGTTGGAGGAGACCTTGCAGTTACTGCTTTTGCTGATCTTTCTTTTGATCTTCCATTGAAGATCCTTCGAGAAGCTGGTATCCATGGCCATGCATTTGCATGCACTGGAAGCCTTAACAAATTAACTGAAAATGCATTCCGAGACCTCTCTTACCAGAAATTCCGTGAATCATTTAGAGCTTCAGCAGGATTCGGAGTCATTGTACCAACTAAGTTATTCAGGATGGAGGTTTGTCATCTGCCTTAAGAACTTTGTCTGATATTATATTCATGCTTCCAGGAGGCAAGAACCTCTTTGATAAGATAACTTTAGAAGTTTCCTTATTTAGTGAGACATGAAAAAAATATGGGACCATGGATCACTAAATATGTTTTGCATATTTTACATTCACAGGATCCCCTTCCCTGTTTTCCTTGGATTGTTCTGTCTAATTTAGCAATTTTGCTGGGCTTATCTGATTTATTCATTTCAACTTCAGATCAACTACTGCTATATACTGAAACAAGAAGAGCATGATAGAGGGAAGACAGGCTTGCAGTTTAGCTTTTCTTCATCATACTAGAAGATGGAAATTTGATATCCAGCTAATTGAAATTCATACTGGCATCATTATCCTACTTGAGGTAAATCACGCATGTTCTCTTTCACCATTTCTGTCTGAGGGATCAAAATTTTGACAGCTTTGGTTTTGTACTTGAAAAACTTAGACAGTCAATGATCCAATGTTACAGGAAATAAATTTAAGCTCGAGTATGACCATGAAGTTTTCCCCATTGAAGCAAGTTGGTTGGAAAATTAAAGTGTCTTATTTTTAACGAGATTTTTAAAAAGTTCACATTTCTCTAGTGCCCCTTGTAAGAATTTGCTCTCTGACATTCCTGTTCATTTTCCAGTTCTCTCTTGTTTATTGTTTCTTTATTGATTGTTATCTTAATAGTTTTAAAAAGTGACTATTCGGGTTTAGCAGAGTGCATGGTAGGATTGGTAGGCTATTGCAAAAAGCGGGGTTAAGTACAAAAAAGAGTTAAATGCTTATAGCCCCCTTGATTATTTCATAGTGAGACAAGCTTAGAGACTAGGTATTGATGAGATCACTTCTGGAATGAAACAAAGAATGATAAGCCCGGTTAAGTAGACAGCAGAATTATAGCCAACTTGGTTGGTTCATAGCGTTAGAAAATCATCATCTTTGGGACTATGTTATGGGGGAGATTACTTCTGCAATGAAACAAAGAATGATAAGTCTGGTTAAGTAGAAAGGCGAATTATGGTGAGCTTGTTGATTCATAGCATTAGAAAATCAACTTTGGGACTATGTTGTGGAGGAGAATCAAGAGATTACTTCTGGGACGAAACAAAGAATGATAAGCATAGTTAAGCAGAAAGCTGAATTATGGCCAACTTGGTTGATTCATAGTGTTAGAAAACCATCATCATTGGGGCTAAGTTATGGGGGAGATTACTTCTGGAATGAAACAAAGAACGATAAGCCCAGTTAAGTGGAAATTTGATTCGTAGCGTTAGAAATCATCATATTTGGGACTATGTTGTGGAGGAGATTACTTCTGGAATGAAACAAAGAATGATAAGCACAGTTAAGTAGAAAGACGAATTGTGGCCAATTTAGTTAATTTATAGCATTAGAAAATCATCGTCTTCGGGACTATGTTGTGGAGGAGATTAATTATGGAATGAAACAAAGAACGATAAGCACAGTTAAGTAGAAACGAGGAATTATGGCAACAGATTCAGTGTTAGAAAATCATCTTTGGGACTATGTTGTGGTGGAGATTACTTCTGGAACGAAACAAAGAATGAGATAAGCAGTAAGCACAGTCAAGTAGAAGACGAATTATGGTGACCTTGTTGATTCAGTATTAGAAAATCATCAACTTCGGGAGATTACTTCTGGAATGAAACAAAGAATGATAGGTTGGATCATGTCTTAATTCTTACGATAGTTTATGTGATATAGCAACAGATATTATAATTTGCCATCCATATATAGTGACAGATGTGATATATATGGAAGGAATCTCTAGCTTGCTTAAAAAGGGATGCGAACCATATAATAAACCAAGTGTCACTCATAAAGAAAAGAAAAAGTTTATTTCAGTCTTTCAGGAATCAAGGTAACCCTAGCCAAGTTGGTCAGGTTGTTGACTTAGTAATCATAATATTACAAGTTCCACTCCCAACTAGAGTGACCTATTAGCTTTCTTGGTTTGAGCCAATTAGTTATAGCAACATAGGTTTGTTTATTTTCTCGTGGTTCTTTGCTTATTGGGCCCACAAGGCGGGTTTATCTGATACATACTCTCGAGTAGTGATTGTGGGTTTCTCTCGTCGCTAAAAAAGTATGTTTTTGAATATATTTACATAGTATCTGCTCAAACAACATGATAATGCCAACATCCTTGATTGGGATGTGACTCGAACCTGAGACCTTCCATTTGGAATGGTAACAGTGATGCCATCAGACCACAAGGTACTTGAATATATTCAAATTAGATTAATAGTTTTCTTTTTATGTAAAATTATTCAAATAAAAAATGACTGGCATTCTGCAAAATCCATCTAAATCTATTGTCTTGATATGGTCAATGTCTTCTGTTGAACTTCATGCTTTGATGCAGCCTACTCATTCCCAAATCTGTTACACTAAAAGGAGTTTGGTTCCTTTTAAGTAAGATTTTGGGTTATGGGTTCGATCGGTATTGATTAAAAAAATTGGTGATGTGAATGGAACAAGTGGTAATAATTCAATTGCAAATTATTTACATTCTAATACGACGACTAAAAAATTGGTAATTTGAATAGAACAAGTGGTAATAATTCAATTACAAATTATTGAGATTCTAATACGACTAAAAAAATTGGTGATGTGAATAGAACAAGTGGTAATAGTTCAACGGGTACTTAAAATTCGGGATGACATATATATATGTAAGGTATTATATGAACTTTTATTCTCTATTCTCAACTTTTAGGTCTTCCTTAATAGTGGAGATTTTGGTGTGGTTTTTGAGGAGTTTTTGTAGGTGTAAATGTGTAATTAGGAAAGAGAAAATAGGAGTGTAGGAAAAAAACAAAAGGAAAAAACAAAACAAAATAAAAAACAAACAAAAAAAAAAGGTATTTACGCACCCACGGGATGCGCTCGCCTGGATTCTGCGCCTCACGTATTTTGATTCATAGTGGCCCCCACAAGACTGCCAGAATCTCCTCCCTTGCCGGAGAAAAAAACCATCAAAATCTCCTTCCTACATTTGTTAAGAACTCACCGCTAAGTTTTTATTATTCCAAAATTCCATTAGAACTCACAAATGGAGATGACCTTACTTTCACATTTAAAATTTTGATGTATACACTTTTACACGGGAATTCACATATAATAAGGGATGGCAATTGGTACCCTATAATTGGATTTGGGACCCTATAATTGGATTTGGGACGGGTAGGGTAGTATATACTACGACCTTATTTGGTTAATGGTGGATTCACAAAAATTTAATAGATTTGACAATATTTAGCATTTTGACTGAGTCAACACTAAATATAGTGTATGGTAATTAACCTTTAACGGGTTGGAACCTCAAACACTTAAAATTAAACTAATTAAAATAGTGACGGGCTCGATGCTACATTGCTACTCTTCAATCGTTATACCTTGCAACTCTAGTTCTATACGACGTCGTTTTGAACATTAATTTTAGCAGAGATTGTTCAGTTCGCGTGATAGAGGTGTTTTTTTTTTTTTTTTTTTGTGAAATATAGATTATATTATTTGAATCAACACTAAACACAATCATCGATATATTGTAATTGAATTGTGTGAATTGTAATTGCATATCTATATTTCACGCAACCATGTTTCATAATCTCATATATCGATATATTGTGATTGAATTGCAACATGTTATGGCATTAAAAAAATCAAGTCAAATAATGTGATAACGTGTAATTTATTATAGACTATTCATGCATCAAATATTAACATATATATGTATCTATGCACTATGCATGAATGCATGCATGTATTTATTGCAATGGCATAATATTAACAAAGTTATATATATATCATTGAAGTAGTTGTCGGTTTATATTGGATGGATAAAGATAAGGACATATGTTTCATCATTAAGTTAATTGGCTATATTAATCTCACCTTATTGGCTTCTTGAAAGAGATGATCATGAAAGAATTGAAATTCAATCTTCATCCAACGTGAAATCATTAGTTTCTTAAATATATTAGATTAATAACTTAGACGTCATTACTCTTTTTATACAACGTGAAATCATCAGTTCCTTAAATAAATTAAATTAATAACATAGACGTTATTGTTATTTTTAGACAAAATTGTCAGGAGTTAAAATTTCCAAAATTAATAAAGGTATCTCAAGATTCATGTGCCATCAATGATCTTGTTCAACTTATACATACATATGAGATGAATGTAGCTTCCCAAGTTTATAAACTTTTCAAGGGAATTAAACATTTCTATCAAGAGGAATGTCTTAGTTGTTTGTGCGTGAGGAAGGAAGCTCATATTGATATGTATGTAATAATATTTTTGGAAAACTATCTCTTGAATGGCGCTTGATTGGGATTTAGCTGAATTAATCTTATCACGCGCAAAATGTAAATACAATTATACCAAATGCAACATACATTAAAAAAAAAATTTGCCGGGTAGAAAAAATCTATATAATTGAGAAGGGTATTCAAAGATTAATATGCTAGCAAGGATTTCGATCAACTTGTACATAGGGGGAGGGGGGGGGGGGGGGGGGCTGAAGGTAGGAGTTTGTGTTGAGGTAGGAAAGTTGTCTCATAAATTACGTTAAATCGAGATAAGTTGAATTAATTTTGTGACCTACAAAATGTGAATACCATTATATACCAATGCATGCAGTATACTTAAAAGAAAATTCATCAAATGGATAAGATATATTTATCTAGAGACCTAACTAATTAATTCTTAATGCCTTTAATATAAAAAGTGTGTAAATTAAGAATGTTTCGTGTGTATATATATGCCACATGAATAATTTGATAAAACAACAAGAATCGATCACAAATTACATACACGGATAAAGTTACGTTGCATATACTACACAAATATATACAAATTAAAATAAATTAAAATAAGTTGTGGCATATGTATGTGTGCGTGTTAGGAAAGGGTCACAATCTCGATTACATTTGAATTAGAAGAGAGAGTGTATATATATATATATATATATATATATATATATATATATATATATATATATATATATATATATATATATGGACGGAGCCAGAAAATCAACTGAGTGGGGGGTAAAATTTAAATTATGTTAGAAATGTCAATGACAAAATATCAAACAGTCATAATAATGTTAAAATATAAAATACATTATAAATTACAATATATATAATATTTTTGATGGATTACATGATAGTTAGGTCAGGAGCCAAAAGTATACTTGAGTGAGGTGAAAATTTGAAAATATTTACGACAAAATATGGAAAATAATCAATTAGATAAAATAATTTGAATAACACTATATTCATAAATACTTTTTAATTTTAATTTCTTTTAGTTGAAGCATTTAATTTATTAAATAAATGATTCATAAAAGGTATACTAAAAATATATTTAATTTATCTTATTAAAAAAAAACGCGCTTCATGCCAATATGCACATGCAAATGATCATTTGTCTCAAACTGATGCACCTTAATATAAAACCACGCATCTTAAGCTATAAAACAACGCACCTTAAGTTTAAACTAATGCACCTTAAACTCGAAAAGTAATGCACCTTAAGTTTTAAGCATACACACCTTAAACTATAAAACTACGCAACTTAAGTTTTGAACTTATGCAAAATTATCATAATGCCACAGTTTTTTTTTTTTTTTTTTTTTTTTTTTTTTTGTAAGTTTTCTTCAATTTGTACGGTTGATTTTTGCTAGATCATGGGTTGGAATTAAACCTCATCTTTCACCTGCAACCTATTATCGCACCTGATACTCCATATATATATATATATATATATATATATATATATATATATATATATATATATATATATATTACAAGAACAAGTACTTATGGTATATCTAGCTTGGATAGTTGGATAGCTATGATTATCTCAAGAATCTCGTGGGACTAAACGCTTTAGTATGAAATGGGAAAGGCTTTCAATTCATATAAAATTTTGTATCTGTTCATAGCTAGAGTCAATATCGCCTCTACTGAGGCTTGGACCCATCCCTCCTATGTAGGGTGCAACCGGGTGCCACTAGATCACAAGCTCTTTGACTTTTATGGTGTTATATATTACATATAAATTATAACAAGTAAACAAGTTAATTTAAGAAAGTTGATAACCTTTTGGCTCTGATAACAAAGAAATTAATAAAGGTCACACAATGTTGAAAAGGGTGGCTGACTGCACAACCTTTCGTACCAGAAAGTCATGAATTTGATTATTGTTAACATAAATTATAAGCGGCCTTTAATAATTTGCATGAGGAGAATGAAAGCGTAAAACAAAATGTGTTCATGAAGTTTGCACTGGTCCAAAATTGTGAACTGAAAGTCTTCAATGTGTACTACAAGACACAACAATGTGCACTCGGAGGGAGAAACTGTGCTCTAGAAGAGACAAAAATATGCACTTGAAGAAGGAAAAATGTGCACCCAAATACAAGAATATGAACTTACACAAAATTACCATAATGCCATTGCATTTTTTAAAAAAATTATCTTCATTCAGGACCATTGATCTGGATTGGATCAGTTGATGAGATTAAACTTTCTTTTTTTTTTTTCTTTTTTTTTTGCCTAAGCAATCATTTGCATTTGAGTCTAGGTAAAACATGTGGTGACATGATATCCATTGATCTTCCAAAATCAACGTCTAGTCGTCCAGGATGAATACGGATTAAAAAAACGCGGTGACAGTTTAGTCATTTTGTGTATTGTTCAAACTTAGGGTGCATGTTTTTTGTGCTTTGCGCCATTTTAATACTTAAGGTGCGTCAGTTATATACTTGAGAGCTTAAGGTGCTTTTTTTGTTGAAACTTAAAGTGCGTCATTCTAAAGCTTAATGTGCGTCGTTTCAAAGCGGTGCGCCCTTTAAACACTTTAAGGAGTTAAGGTGGGTCATGTTAACATTTAAAGTATGTCAGTTATACACTTAAGGTGCATAAATTATACATTTAAGGTGCCCCATTTTAACACTTAAGGTGTGTTATTCTAACACTTAATTTGCGTCTTTGTAACACTTAAAGTGCACCATTTTTACACTTTGCTTCTTCATTCCTTTCAGGACGCACATTTTCTTTTTTAAATTTTCATTGAGCCGTTGATCTAGATTTGATCAACGGCTCAGATCTCACTGCACGTTCGCATCTATAAGATTCTTTGCACCAGATCTCATTCCTATATATATATATATATATATATATATATATATATATATATATAGGATCGACTCTCATTAATCCATGCTTCAAGTGAGAACGTGTGAACAAATTTAAACTATGAACGATTAAAACTAAAGGAAAAAAAAGAGTTTGTATATTACTTTATAAAAACTTGCCTTGTGAATTGTGATTAAACAATTAAAATGTTTAATAGCACAACTACTACTCTCTACATTCTTATCTTACGGAATGGACTCATCAATTTGGTTTGGAATTTCTTTCTACCAATTTCAATTCAATTTCACTTGGAAAGTTCTTGCAACGAATTCATGATAAGAGAATGATGATGGTCCACGTTACACCTTCATATCTACAAGAAATCATCCTTGAACATTATGTATTCTTAAACAAGCAATCAAAATTTTGCACATTTTCTTGGTATTTATATTCCCATTTCAAGAAATTTTATTCCTAAAGTTACCAACTTTTGTCAACAACAAAATTTCCTGTCTCCTTCATCATCATCACAACACAACACAACACAACTCTCTCTCTCAATATAATCATTTCACCTATATATATATATATATATATATATATATATATATATATATATATATATATATATATATATATATATATATATATATATATATATATATATATATATATATATATAGCAATACTTTTGACCCCAGAATTGTTTGACTTTTAAAAATTTGATCTATGTTAATTAATTGATTTAAACAGATTTAATTTCTCAATTTTCTATTGTGTTGCACTTTTAGTCCCTAGTATTATATAATTATCAAACTTCTCGTTAGCAAACTATTTTCTATGTGGATATTTTTATCATTTAGAATCAATATCCACGGTTAAAGTTAGGGGTGGGAAACTCAAATTGAAAAACCGATCGGTTTGTGTTTTAAAAGAACCAAATCGAAAAACTGAACAATTTTTAATTAAATATAAATATATATTATAATATATATATATATATATATATATATATATATATATATATATATATGTATGTATGTATGTATGTATGTATGTATGTATGTATGTATGTATGTATGTATGTATGTATGTATGTATGCATGCATGTATGTATGTATGCATGCATGCATGCATGTATGTATGTGTATCCTAACTGGAATGAATTTGGAAATTCATTCCACTGGAATGAAATTCTAGTTTTGGAAATTCATTCCAGTAATTTAGTTTTGGAATATTAGTTTCAGTTTTATTTTTTATTTTTTATTATTTTTTTGAATACAACTGGCCCTATTACATTGTAGTATCTGTTCATCTAATATTGTTAATTTTTTTTAAATTTGTTTTTCAGCAGTAATTTTATTTTTTATTTTAATTTGTTTGAATTGTTAATTTGTTATGTTGGTATTTAATATTTAGATATTAGACTTTAGATTTGAGTCATGTGATGTTTCATGCATAGTTATTACGGTGTCCAGCTAAGTCCCGACGTCCCCTGACCGCCTTATCGCGTTGGAAATGTTGAAATTCGGGAGTCGTAAACCGAAACGAATTAAATCCGAACCAAAACCGAACCGTTTCAAACTGAACCGAACTCTAATGTAAAACCGAATGGTTTATTATTATTATTATTTTTTAAATCGAAACCAAAAAACTGAACCGAAGGCCAAAACGACCACCCCTAGTTAAAGTTTTACTCTCTCCATGTGAACATTATTTTTAACAGTAACTATTGATTCTAAATGATAAAAATAACATTATATATATGTGCCAAGATCTTGTGATTTAGTGGCACTCAATATGGAAGGGAATGGGTTCGAGGCTTAGTGGAGGCGAACTATTGACTCTTTGTGCTTCAGTAAGTAGAAACTATTCAAAAAAAAATTGTAGGCTAAAAATATTATTTCCCATATATATATATATATATATAAAGAACTACGTACTCCCTCAATCCACCATTAATAACACACAAAAATCCATATTGGGAAGCCAAATATATACATCATCATTATTATTATTATTGATCAAAGAGAGATGATGAAAGAGCAGAAAAGCAGCGCTCAAGTCTTCCAGACAGAAATCCCCGAAATCAAATCCGAAGAGGAAGAAGAAGAAGAAGGCAGTAAAGAAAGTAAGAAATCTGGAAAGAGAAGTGATAATGGAGTAGTAGTAAGCATTAGCTCCAGCAATAACAGCACAGTGGAAGGTGCTAACGAGGATGTCGGGAAGAAGACGACCAACTCATCATCCTCTGCAGGAGACGTGAGGCCGTACAAACGTTCTACTGTTCGGAGATTACGATGGACTTCTGAGCTCCATCGTTGCTTTGTTCATGCTGTTCGCAGACTTGGAGGGCAAGATAGTAAGTTCACACACACATATAGAAATACTTGGTGGACTCTCATTTTATACTCACAAGTTCTTGATGTAGATACTTTTCTATGCATGGACCAACATGATAAATAACCTATCATTGTTTATCAAATCAATGAGTAGAATTTGGGAGTATATATATATAATGTGTATTTTTTATTACTTTTTTGAGTAATAAGGAGGGAGACCATCAATCACTATATGTGAAGGTGTGCATAGGCCAATAAGCCGCTCCAGTTGAGAGTGAAACTTATTATTTATAACTAATGAGGGAGACTCTCATTAGTCACTATGTGAAGGTGTGCATAGAAATAAGCTGCTCTAGCTAAGAGTATTTTACAAGGTAGTATATGTTCAATATCTATATTAGCTCAAAGAGTCAATACCCCACCGCTGGGGATTCGATCTTGTGACCTTTCCCCGAGGAGCAGGGCCGGTCCAAACATTTTGGAGGCCCTGGGCGAAATTAAAAAAAATGGGCCCTATATAAAAAATTAAAATTAAAATTTAATAATACTAAAAAATAATAATCTCAAATAACATGAAATACATTTATTTTATTTAGATTGTTTCAAATTTCCATTAGATTATTCTGTTTTTTTTTTAAAAATTTATTTAAAATTTAATAATATTAAATAATAATAATCTCAAATAACATGAAATACATTTATTTTATTTAGATTGTTTCAAATTTTCATTAGATTATTCTGTTTTTTTTTTTTTAAAATTTATTTATATCCCCTCTTTGTGATTATATTAGCTACCTTAAATATTTTTAAAAAGTTCTCAGTCTTTAGTGCAACCACAATTTTGTGGGAGCCAGCCTAAGAGAAATTGTCATTTGCGGGAATCGAACCCACATTCTCCTAAAATTCTTCCTTACAAAGAGAGTTCACTTACCACTTGAGCTACCCCATTGGATTGTTTTCTAATATAATTATAACATTATAATATATGTGTATACATATACATATATATGAATGGGCCCCTTCTAGCATGGGGCCCTGGGCGGTCGCCCAGCCTGCCCGTGCTCAGGACCGGCCCTGCCGAGGAGAATCACAGAGGTGCCAACTGAGCACAAGGGTGTTTGACCTGTTGTGTATTTTTTTTATCTAATGAAAATTATCATTAATTCAATATAATGTAATTAGAGAGAGATATGATTGTTATTACTGCTAATTATCTTAATTAATTATTGCAGAAGCTACGCCTAAGTTAGTTGCTGAATTGATGAATGTTAAAGGCATTAACATATCTCATGTCAAGAGCCACCTTCAGGTATATATATGTGTGTGTTTGTGTGGCTTTTACTATAGTGTCGATTTACCTCAATATCGATAATATGGAGTACAATTATGCATATAATATAGTATACCTCGTTATATCAGGTAATATTAATATTAATAAAGATAATAGTCAATATAACAAAAAATAACGTATATTATTGTATTCAATATTATAGACACCGTACCGATCGACATGTATTTTGGATCATATAAACTCTCATATGTGTGTATGTTATGGGATTTGTTAATGTGTTTTGTTTTGAAATTGTTGTATCATTAATTACCAGATGTACAGAAGTAAGAAGACAGATGAACCTAACCAAGGTAAGATAATTGGTTTTCTATGTACTTTGAAATATTGGGTTTCTCTATCTATGTATGATATCACTCCCATTACATTTTTATAATTATTAATAGTTGAAAATCAAAGAAAAATAATATAATGACATTTTTATAATTATAACCGTGCACTGGGAAACGTTTTACAGTGCATTTTGAAACTCATTTTTAAATGCACTATCAAGCGTTTCTAAATGCAAGATCATAATTATAAAAATGTCATTGTATTTTAATTTGTTCTTAATTTTTAAACACACACAAATACTAGGGTTTCATATTCGTGTATATATATATGTATGTGCGACAGCTGCGTGTGATGGAGGGTTTGTTCTTGATAATGAAGATGACCATGTTTACAACTTCAGCCATTTCCATAGGCTTCATGGGTTTAATCAAACACCAACTCCCATTTTAAGGTATGAAATTTACTACATACAATTATTTTTTTAAAATTTTTTTTTAATTCTATATTGTTGTACAGTGTCATGTTTTATGACAACATTAAACAACAAAAACAAAAACAAGAGAAATAAGTTAATGAATAAAAAAGGATATATATATGACATTAAATAAGCCTTTTGAATATATTTTAGTTTGTCTTATTTTACATGTCAGGTCATGTGCATAAGCTAGCTAGACTTCAAGTTATTTATAATTTAATTTATTTATAATATTTAATTTAGTGGTAGTATATAAAATTTATATATTTAACAATAACATAAAAAAATTTATTATCAAACCCAAAAGGTTGAATTAAAAATTATATGGAGTAATAAAATGTTAAAGAAAATAAATAAGGAATGAAGAACTTATTTCAGTAACATGACAAGTAAAAATGGGACAGATGGAATACATTGGTAATAAAATTTTTCAAAAAAAAAAAAAAATCCCTTAAAAATTTAAGAATTTTTTTTGTTAAATTGAGTTTTTTTTTTTTTTTTTTTTTTTTT
>CP025648.1:2251018-2350518 GCA_003576665.1 Ipomoea trifida
TCATGTTTCTAAACGACCCTAAATTTAACTTCTGATCAATTTCTCCCTAATTCTTTTTTTTTTTTTAATTATTTTTGTCCAGATCTGAAGATGCTGTAATAAAGATTGGTGGAGCTAATTACGTATATTACCCTTATAATAATACGAAAATGGCAGCCTCCAATACACAGAGAAGTGGGTTCCATGGTCAAAACAACAACAACAACAATTATTCTCTCAGTTGGGATTTTCCCATGATGTTCCGACAAAGATTCTCGTCTGCTGCTGATGAGACAATGAGTACACCCACTCCATCGTCTTCAACCAATCTGCAACAACTACACAGAAAGAGAGAGAAAATGGGCAGAATAATAATAAAGAAAAGGAAATTTGCAGAAGTGAATAATAATCTTGATTTGAATTTATCCTTAAATGCGAGGAATATTAATGATGAGCAGAAGAGATTGAAGGTGGTGGAGTACGAGGATAGTAATCATAGTACTAAACTGTGCCTCTCATTGTATTCATCAGAGACAGAGGGAAGAAGAAAGCAGGAAGGAGGAACAGAAATGGGTTGTAGTTTAGATCTGAGTTTGTGATTAATTAAGAAATTAGATCATATAACAATTTCAGGCATATCTATTTTTTAGTATTTTTTTTTAAAAAATATACTTTTGATATTTATGAAGATATATAATAGAGATTGTTGGATTGCGTTGCGAGCTAGGATTATAAGGTGGAGTTTACTCATTCCACACCATCACGTAGTGGCTGACTATTGGAGGCAAGTTTTCCTATCACTCAAAAAAAAAAGAAGATATAGCCTAATTTCGCCCCAAAATGGTGACCTAATGAGTTGGAGCATGATTTTCGTACTAGAAGATTATGAATTTGATTCTTGTCAGCACACTCACTATTATACACCACTCATTGGAAGTGGTTGGCCGGTTACACTGATAGTCAATAAATGTTGTTAAAAAACTTTAGAGCTTTGGAAAATAGTTGTTAGCCGATAACCAATAGCGGTTTGACTTAAGTAATAGCTATTAGCGGCTTTGGTTAGGTGATATAGCAATTGCTAGTTTGAATTTTAACGTTTAGAAGCAATAAACTGTTACAAAAACTTATTAACCAAATATTCATATTGACTGTTTAATTAAGTCAAACACGGTGAAACAAGCCTGAAAATTGTTTTAGGGCCTTAGTCATTAGGTCATCGGATAAGTTGAGTTAATTCCAGCAATGGTCCTCCGACTATGTTGATTTTTCAAAATTAGTCCCCGACTTTTAATTTGGACAATTTAAGTCCCTTGACTTTCAAATTCTTTCCAATGTCGGTCCTTTAGTCAAATTTTGATTAAGTTGAGGTCAAATGGATGGGTAAAATTGTTCGTTCACCTGTATAGTATATTATTACTCATATTTCTCCTGCCCTATATGCTATATATATGAATATAATCTCAGTCGAAGAGACTTTGACTGAGATTAATGGTTCCGATTTAGACTTCGACTAAGATTATATTCATATATACAGCGTATAGGACAGAAGAGATACGAGTAATAATACATTAAACATGTGAACGGATAATTTTACCTCTTCATTTGACCTCACTTAACCAAAATTTGACGAAAGGACCAACATTGGAAATAATTTGAAAGTCAAGGGATCTAAATTGTCCAAATTAAAAATCGGTGACTAATTTTGGAAAATCAACATAGTCGGAGGACCATTGCTGGAATTAAATCGGATAAGTTTACAGAGTTTCGACCAGAAAAAGTAGTCAATACTCTGATCTTGTTTTAAGAAGAGTTAATACCACAAATGGTCCTCTGACTATTGGGGTAGTACTCCTTTTAGTCCTCAACTTTCAATTCGACCACAAATGGTCCTCTGACTTTCATTTTTGACCACAAATAGTCCTCTGTTAAAATTTCTGTTAAATATGTGTTAAATCTAGGGGTAATATCGTCAAATTGATTAATATTATTATGATTACTTCTTTTTTAAAATTATATGACAACATAATTAATTTCAAACATTAATAAACATTAAGTTAATAATTATAAAAACAAAATGGACGTGACAAATACATAAATGAACAAATTAATTAAAAATTCATGATTAATGTTCGCAATTTGTACTTGATTAATTATATTAATTCAACGGTGACAGCCTTCAGTTATGTCCCAAATAAAATGTTTGATCAACTAATGAAAAATGAAAACTATTAATCGGCCATGTATGAACAATCATGAAAATGAAGGAAGCAAGGTTTATTTAAAAAAAATTTCTTCCATTTTAATCTGTTGGTTAAATTAAAAAAGATAGCACTAATATTAAATCTTCATTTTGTACGCATAATTACGAGAAGAAGGTGTATTGTCTTTTTATTTAGGAGTATTTATATTTGTTAATTGTTTCAATTATGCTTGTTGGTGAAAAATTATAAACATTTTTATTTTATGACCATTAGATATATCAATTTGACGATAATACCCCTAGATTTAACACCTATTTAACAGAAATGTTAACATAGGACTATTTGTGGTAAAAAATGAAAGTCAGAGGACCATTTGTGGTCGAATTGAAAGTCGATGACTAAAAGGAGTACTGCCCCAATAGTCAGAGGACCATTTGTGGTATTAACTCTTTTAAGAACACCTCAAACTTTACTAACTCAACAAAATTTTATACGCTAGTTGATAGATACCTGGCATAGGTAATAGGAAAAAACATTTAATAATAATAATAATAATAATAAGCTTAGTTTTGAATGGACATTAAATAATGTTTGTCAGAGGTTTGATGACTGAAGCTCATAACTACCACTGCACATTGTATGCATGATACAACGGTCCATTAGACAAAACGTACGAGGCAGTTGTCCATCAGAATGTAATTAAAAGGAGATTTGTATCTATGACTACTATACATAAGTTTGAATTGCATGTTCTTGCTCTGAAGACGGGTGGATGGATGAGATAAATCGCTTGCAAGATGTGTTTCAATTGGCTATTAGATTTTCAAATATCTCCATTTTTTTAATTTTCGGTAGGACTCGAACCTTATGGTTACAAACAAAGTAAAGCTTATGAAACTATTTTGAATTGGTTAATTAGTTGAGCTATAACTTAATCGGAGACCAGATCTTGAAATTGTACGTAATATACATTATATATACAACATTATGAAAGTATATTGAATTGGTTAATCAGTTGAGCTATACCTTAATCGGAGACAAGATCTTGAAATTGTAACCTTTAGGCCAGTTGTTCCACCGAAATGAGGTGCCTACAATTCAGCGAGGATACTAATCACTGTATTTGATGGTAGCAGGCACATGCATCCAAAAAAAAAAAAAAAAAACATACTCAGAGGGAGTGGCTAGAATATTTTTGGTGTATTAGGGTTTCTATTGCAGCTGCAAATCTGCAATGGGAGAATGATTTCGTAAGAGTTATCAAATTCTAGAATATATAAATATTTACACATTATATTATAACAAGAAAAATATTAATGTGGATACAATTTTCTTACCTTTTTTTTTTTCAATTGTCACAAGTATTAACATCTAATTTTATTTTTTTGTAAAACAACATATTCTAAAGGGAATGCAGGAGGATGGAATTGAAACATGACCTAGTACATTAAGGCTGAAGCTTTAAAACTGTATATTTCAGGGGCGAATATAAAATTGTTAGGGGCCAAAATGTAAAGTGTGAAACTTCAAGGTCCTGTAATGTTGAGTGGTGACAAAATGTAATTTGGCCCATGCAGGTCTCGAACCTGCGACCTTCGCGTTATTAGCACGACGCTCTAACCAACTGAGCTAATAGGCCAATTCGTTTGTGTTATTCGAATTACTTATATTATACTTGTTTTACGTATTGATTCATTTCTAAAATAAAACATAGCACTACCAAAAAAAAATTAATTTACCAATGATAACATTCATTGATCCATAATTATTTTATCTGTTAGTGTTTTGCTGTTTTATTGTAGTGTGAAGGCAAAAAAAGATATGTTAAACACTACGGAGTACTATGCAATTTTGTTGACTTATCAAGTGATTTTTAGAAATTAATGCTAATTGTATTTTTGTACCATTGAACAATTTCAAAACAATTTTAAATTGTTCAACCAGTCGAATGAAAAACAAAGGTAAAGAAATGTTTTGATAACAATATAATTATTTCTAAAGTTTCAAACTAAAACACAATGTGAAAAACATGTTGAGAATCAAATATTTTGTAAAAGTAAAAATAATGATGAGTGAGTTGGAAGATAGATTGAGGTCATTGAGAAATCCATACACCATGAATCAGGGTTCATAATGCACGGTAGACTCAAGGTTCATAGTGCACGGTAGACTCAAGGTTCATAGTGCACTGGAGACTCTAGTGCATGTGTATGTCTTATGTTATGAGCTTTTGAAATAGAACATCAATAACATAAATCAAGGTTTTTCATTCTTTTTTTTTTTGGTAAATCACAAGTCACCAAAGCAATCCCTACTGTTGATTGATCCATCACCACAATTCCACCAACTTGGAGTCTTAGCTCCAAAATACTTATGCTGGAGTGTTGATTTCAAGTCAGATAATCGACCACTTGAGCTAACCCTGCAAGGCAAAAAAGGTATATTTTTAACCATAAGGAAAAGTCAAGGGTCATTCATGCCGATTGGTAACGAGCACTATCATTGGTCCTATTGTACTATATAGGATATAAATAGCATACATGATTCTACTTGTTGCAACTCAACAATGTCCACTGATCCCTAGAATTTTCACAGTTTATATACAAAGAATGTCAACCAATACAATGAATACAACAGTGTATTGCAGTTTATTAATAGCTGAACACAGAACAATTCTGCTACTGAATACACTCATAAAGATGAGAGGAGGATTTCTGCAAATCAGATTTTAACAACACCCATGTTTTGCTGGAGATCACTCAACATTGTTCATCATGAAAAGTATAACAAAATCAAAACACGTACTAAACTTTGCAGAAGGGGCAAGGAACTAGTCAGGCATCTAGGTGGCGTCTAGTCACCACTTAGGCGGTCGAGTAATTATACTGTATATATAAAAGACAGAGGGCAGTGAGATAGTAAGCACTACTGTTTGACTGTTATAATCTCTTATCTCTCGAACTAGTCAACTACATATGTTAATTGGTTTTAGCATGTAGAATTTCACTCCACAGACTTGGTTGAGTTGAGCCGAGTCGGCCGTGTTGGGCACCAAGTAACCAAATTGGGCGTCTAATCGGCTATCGGCTCACTAGGACTGAAATCTTCTCAGCCTAGAGATGCCTAGGACGATTTTTACAACACTCGACAACTAAGAGCAAATCATTTTCGAGTAACGAGAAAAATCAGCAGCCACAATTGAGGGTTTGATTTGGATAAATCCCATGGTGTCACCCTAGCCGGCAAAGGAACAAAGAAATAACTCGATTACAAGACATGCTAATGTTATACTCACAATTTATTAGAGAACAGGGAAGCAATTGACTATACAGTAACAGCCATACTAACAATTCCAAGTTTCAACAAGTCTATCAAACCAAAGATTGAGCATTCCACCCATGGTGAACCAATAAAATTACTCTCATAAGGTATTTGAATGTCATGAAATTTATCAATCTGAATCAACATATGAGAATAATAAAACAGTTTCTGAGACTTACCTAAAAGAAGAATGCCTTTTAGCAGAAAATTTTTCTTTCTCCTCCAAATGGCAAATGCAGAGAAGATCCAAGTTAAAATTTACTCAGTCTTTCCAGCTGCTGCATCATGCTCATCTATGGCGTGCATATCATAAAGCTCCTTCAATTTCTCCCCCATTTCTATTCCTCTTTGCTTCATCTCTTTTACAACTACTTTGGCATCTTCAAATCTCTTCCTGTAAATCAATTTCGTCGCCAATGTCCCGAAATTCTCGTAATCTAATTTCAAGTCTCTTCCAGAACAGGTCATTACAAACTCCAGCGCCTGCGCATGAAAACCTAGCCTCACCATTGATCCGATAATGTGCGCGTGTGTTGAATACAACGGCGAAATCCCCTCGTCCTCCATTCTAATCAGCAGCCTCAGCGCTGCGTCTGGTTTTCCGGCCCTGCACGCGCCCAAAACCAGCGCGTCGTACGTCCTAGTGTCCGCTCCCAGCTTCTCATTCTCCAAATTGGTGAGAACTCCGGCGGCTGAGCTTAGATCGCGGACGTAGCAATAGCCGGTGAGAATATAGTTGTAGGCGGTGAGATCCGGGCGGACTTTCAAGTCCTTCATCGCCTCCACCACGCGCCACGCCTCCTTGAACTTCCTCATCTTGGTGAGCTCGTTGAGTATAGGGTGGAAAGTGACGGCGTTGGAGCCGTAGCGCTCGCGCACCACGATCCCGGCCACGCGCAGCGCCTGCGGCAAGTGGCGAAGCTTCGAGAGGCGAGCCACGAGGCAGTCGTGCGCGCTCTTCCTGGCGAAGCGCTGGTCGATGCGAGATAGCGCCGCAAGGAGATCGTCGAGCTTAGAGATGTCGCGGGAGATGAACTTGAAGGTGTAGTTGGTGCAGAATAAGCCGTGTTTCCCCCGCTGCTCGAGGAGGGATTGGACGGCGTCGAAGTCCCCATTCCGGCCGGCTTTGTTAATCAGCTCATCGTATTTCGACGTTGTCGGAGTCTCCGGCGTTGCGCCGGCATCGGTTGAGCTTTGGGTAGAGAAAGCACACAGAAATGGTGATGATTTTGGGGTTTTACAGAGAAGCGAACGCAGAGAGAGCATTTTTAACAGGGTTTAGGGGAGAAGAGATCGAGAATTCAAAAGGAGTTCAGATACGGAGGAGCTTAGAGCATTGTATATTTTGGGCCCAAATGAATTTAGCCCATTACAGAGTTAGACCAGCAAATTATCAATCATTATATCGTGGACCAGTGTGAACCCTAATTCAATACATAGAATTTGATTTTATAATGTATAGAATTTATATTCATAATGCACATACACAAAAATGATATAATGAACATGAATTCTGTACATTTTGAACATGAATTTTGTACCTCATTACAAAGTTAGACCGGCAAATTATACCATCGACCAAGATCCACCTTATATTGTGGCAAGATGGGCTTAATCTATGGTATAACAATTGAACCCTATCCAATATACACAGTGCACTATGAACCCTATCCAATATACAGAATTTGACTTCATAATGTACAGAAATTCATTTTCATAATATAATGCACAGAATTCGTGTTCATAATATACATACACATAAACACGATATAATGAACATATATACAAAATTTGACTTCATAAAGTACAGAATTCATGTCCATAATGAACATGAATTAAACATTTAAGAATAATATTATGAACATGAACTATATGCATTATAAACATAAACTCTGTATATAAAGTTAAATTATGTGTATTGGATCAGTGTCTACAGCGCACTGTGAACCCTGATCCACGTTATAACAATTGTTTGCAAGATAGGAAGGAAACAATTGTTTGCAAGATAGGAAGGAAACAAGACCCATGTCGCAATATCTGGCAAATTTGTCCAAAATACATAACAATTTACATAATGTTAACAATTCAAATTGCATCTTAATATACTCCGACCATTTAAACAAATTAAGCGAAATTTTGTGTTGTGTTACTTAAGGTGCAGGTGGGAAACGGTAGATTAATGCAATTCTATTACATTGTGCATGTAATTTTGAACAATATACCACATAATAAGATATGACGCATGCGATCAGCTCTGTATAATGTTTGTTTCAGACATGAAAAAAGAAAACTCTACACAAACAACAGTTTTGACTCTGAAAATCAGTGTAAATGCAATGCCATGAAGGAAGCAAATACAGTTGCTTCTGAAAATACAGAGAGAGTCCTCATTAGCTTACCTGACTGCAAAAAAATGCCTCTTCTAACACAATATTACAAAGGAGCTATGAACACCACTATAACAACACAAATCAGTTATTTTAAACCCGCCCATCCATCATCAACAAACTACTTCCACTGAGAATTTCAATGCGGGGGGAAACCATATAGTTCTCTTCCAACTTTGTCTTCTATAGTGTTTGTTACAACTGTATATGGCCACCAAACAGATTAATATGATCCCATAGGTGGCATGCCAAATGGGGGCATAGGCGGCATTCCCATGCCACCCATGGGCGGTGGAGCAAAACCACCTCCAACACCAGGACCTCCCATGCCAGGAACTGGTGGAGCAGGCAAAGCAAGAGGCAATAGCTGTGCATACATATTCTGTGCATGACAGTTGTAAAAGTATTAGAAACCTTCTGACCAAATAACTTAGTCAAGAACAAATATATACTGCATATAATTATTTAAGTACCTGCTGCTTAATAATGTCCTTCTCTTCGCTCTCTTTAGCCTTTGCCTCAGATTGAGCCTCAATTTTATCTTTGATAAGTTCATCCACTTTGCCAGTATATTCACGGATGAACTGCAATATAAATCCATGCCAAAAAAAGAAACATATAAGTGAAAAGGACTTCCAAGGGCTAAACATGTAAAAAGGTAGTTTTTCTACAACCAACTTTCCTTTTTATGCGTAAAAGTTGATGTAAGAGGACATCATTAGTATAATTACTAACCGTCAAACATTAACACACTAAGCTTTCTGTGCTTAAGTATTTGATTCAAAATTGGAAAACATTAGTATCGTCGAACTTAAAACAATGTGTTATGGCCTCACGAATTAAATTGGACTGACGAGAACTCAAGAAAAATAAACAAGCAAAGGGGAAAGGGTGAGTGAGTTGAGTGAATTTGTCCATGCTTTTGTCTGGTGTGTGTGTGAGAGAGAAACCATGGTTACCTGCAACAGGTAAGGGAATGCAAAGTCAATCATGTTGTTCATCCAGGCAAGCTCAAGAGCAACATCAGGGCGAATCAAATCATAACAAACAAAGAGGCACGATGCAAAGCATTCCTTCTTTCCCTGCAAACCATAGCAACCACGTTGTTTTGATCAAACCAATGAATTCTAACATCTTCAAAAAAGCAAGGAGCAGATTTTAGTGACAAATGAAAGCAGAAAAGGTATATTCAAGCAATTACCTGCTCAATGAAATACACAAGTAACTCTTCAGCAAGTTCACGGTCCCCAGATTGCGAGGCAGTCTCCATGGCGTCTTTGTAAAGATTGTCTTTCTTAGATAGAGCAATGGATTGCTTCCACCTGCCTGCTTTCTTGTAGATATAAGCAGCAACCCGCCTCATTTCAAGAAGCTCATGTTTCTCAATCTGAACCGATACATCAAATTGTGAGACTATAATTAGACTGAACAAACATAATAAAATGTAACAAACTAAATTCACCTTCTGTGCAAGACCAATCTGATCAAAGTTATCATGCAATTCAATAGATTCTCTAAGTCTGTCATAGTCTTCCTCCTCAACATATATCTCATTGAGGGCCTCATTAACAGCTGAAACGTTATTGCTTTGAACAGCAACCATGTATGGCTTCACCAAACGCAAATGACCGGCCTGATCTCCACAAAAATACAAACCGTTTAGCAATATATATATAACATATGTTCAAGCAAAGTGCACAGAATGACAGAAATTATAATAGACTTTCACCTTTCTCATAATGTCCACCACACGTGTGTGATCCACCTTCAGTGCAAGGACATTTAAGAGATCATTAATGAGATCAGGATGCTCTTGCAAATAGAAATGTACAGCCTTGTAATACAACTCCACATTGGCAACTTTGACAATGATGTCTTTGAACTGCATGTGGTCCCAAGCATCAGGGGAGTGATTCATGACAGTAGTAGCAGCATTATCAAATTCATCATATTGGATATACAGATAGGTAAGTTCCATCCAGTGCTGCTGCTCATCACAAGCTCGTATAAGTTTAGGAATGTTAAGACGGGTGGAGAATAATTTAATGTGTTCCATGAGCTTCTCATGACGGTATCTGGCATATAACACACCAAGCTCTGTGAAGATACCCATATGTGCGCGCTCCAACCCCAGACCACTTTCCATAAGAGAAATTAGTTCATTGAAGCATCCTCGGTTTTGATAAAATTCACTTACTTCTTCCAGGTCATCTACCTGCAAAAGTAACAACAGACTCATTGTTAGTAATGCAGAAGCCTTCTGATAGTTTAAATAGGAGAGGAGATAATTCGGTAATAAACTAATAACAAGAAAATAAATAGTCTAGTTGGAATTCATAAAGATGTCCAATAGAACTTAACTAGGATATACACAATAATTGAGTAATAATAATACCTGCACTATAATATTAAGCCCACAAATCTGAGCCAATCGGAACTCCTCAGCGTCCACGCAAGCAAAGCAGACTTCCTTCCATGTCTTTGCACTATTTGCCTTGCGTGCAGCATCAACCGCACCTTGAAATTGCTTCAACTTTACTAGTGTGCTAGCCAATTTTCCCCAATTAGAAATAAATGCAAATATGATCTTTGCAGCCTCATATAGACCTTCATCAAACAAACGGTCGCCAACATTGGGTAGATTGGCAACATTTGGCATGAGAATAAATTCTTCAATGTCACCCAGCCGATCAATTTTGGCATATGCAAAGATAAGTTCACTGTCAACCTTAGGCTCCTTTGTCTTCTGCCTAACCATCAGTAGATATTTTACCAAATCATGGTAAACATCTGCATCCTCAGCAGCACGAATAACTTCCAAAAAGTGAGTAGCATCATCTGCACGGATAAATGACTCAATTGCATCACTAACTAATCCATCTCGAAGTTGAGCTTTGGCCACCTGGCTCCACACTGAGTCTTCTTCAACACGGAATGCAAACTCCACAGCCCGGTTAATGTCTCTAATGTTATCTAATAGAACATTAACAGCTTGGACATTCAAGTTGAATTTCTTGAAAATAGCAAAAGCCTCTTCATACAGTTGGGCCTCAACAGCCACTTCACCAACAGCAGGTCCATCAAAATTGTCAAGCCTATTGACGTAGTCCATAACTCTAGATGGATCAGCTTTTATGGCCGTTAAGATAAGCAAATTCTGCAGGTTAAAGTTCCCACTAAATGCAGAGTTTTGGAGCACAATTTTTTCAAGAAGCTCAATTAATTCATGCGGAAGATCAGCAGTCATGAAAGCTTTAACAGCTGCAGACACTTGTTCAGGGCTCTTGCTTTCAGGCAAAGCAGTTGATACAACTTGATCAATAAGCTGCCTTCTGAATTCATTTTCTGGGTTGAGAACTTTGTCCCAAAGATCAGCCTCCATCCTTTCAACTACATACCTAAAATAACAAAAACACTCGTGAACATCCAAACCTTCGATGAAACTGAATGCCATGGCACTGGCAAGTAAATCAAATGGTTAATACAAACCTCGCCTGAAGTTTGAACAACGAGTTCTTGTTTGTTACATTGATTAGCTCATCATCACACTGCCCTCTCCTGTATGCAACAACTGCAAGGGTAGGATCACGCTTCTCACAATACTTACCCACAACACGTGAGTCGTAATATGGGTTGGTTGTGAGGAAGTGCTCTGGGTTGTTGTTGCTATCTATAATTATTTTACCCAGAGCATTGTGAACATGAACATCTTGGCTTCCTTCACTCACAAGGTGCTCCAAAAACTGAGTAAGCAATCGAAGGCGGTTCCTGATATTCACAAGAAAATAAGAGGAATACAAAGTAACAATGACCAAGAAAATAGCCTAACAGAGAGAACCCAAACCTTTTCTCACATTCATCAACTAGTGGCTCAACAGGGAGTAGAGAACGGACAGATAGGATCAGGCCTTTAATGAAATCTTCTGGGCACTCATCATCTAGAAGCTGCCCAACAACTAAGGGAGCATTTCCTGGATTGACCTATCCATGAAAAAAACGGAAAACTCAAATTGACCGCAACTTGATGATATTAGCAACTTAACTTATTATAGGAAATCCTAAACAGAACTGATACCTTTTGGACATAGCCTTCAATATATCTGAGCATATTGCTTGTGTATAGGTAGTGAGTGAGGTCTGGAACAAACCCAAAGCGGTCACATACATTAATTAAAGGTCGGGCATCAGGGAGTTTGGCTTCCATTAAAAAGTTTTTAGTTTTCTCAGGGTCGTAGAAGTTGGATTCCCTAGTTACACGCTCAACTTCCTTGATTTGTCCAGTTTTTGCAGCTGCTTCAATGTACTTAAAGTGGATTTCAGGATCCTCACTGCAATAATGAATGCCAATAAGTTCACGGATAAGTATTGCCAAAACAAATTTGTAATATCACAGTTGAAAATCCCTTCTTTTGGCAATGTATACCTTGAGCTCAAATATGATCCTAAGAAGAAGTACAACCCATCATATGACTTAAACTGCTCAAAAAGCTTTATGCAGGCATCAAGGCCCAGCTGCTCACAGTATTCTTTTGCAACCTGAATGGAGAACAAACATAATCAATCAATGCTCTTAATTGTATATATATATATATATATATATATATATATATATATATATATATATATATATATATATATATATATATATATAAAACAACAATTTCACACCAAAGTTGATGTGACTTGTTTGCAAGTCTCAAGGTTAACCCAGCAAGGTTTCTTCTGAAATAATAAATACTAAGAACACCACTGATACCTGAACAATTATCTGAAGATTTCCTTTCAGATTGATTAGCAGAAGGTCCTTCATACATTCCAAAGCCCACTCACGTGAAAGAGTCCCAAAGAATTCAACCAGACCCTGGACAACAGATCAGAGAATTTAGACGGAGGCTCTGACCCTAATCATCTACAGCAGAACAGTAGCGAATATATTGGTGTTACCAACCTGAGGCTCAATTGCATGAGTATTTACAATAACACGCTTTATATCAGGCAGCTCTGTGTAGTGCTGTGGAAACAGTAAATAGTTTATTTAAATTCATTATCCAGTCATACAATTGATACAAAAATTGAAATAAAGAAATAAAATAAAAAATTAAGCAAAGACATAAAACCTGTAAAGCTCTAATATAAAGTCCAGCTTTTTCACAAAGTTGAGCAACTCGAGGACGATCATAATGACTGAACATTCCATTTGCCAAAATTGCATCAGCCACATTTGGGAAAGTAACAAGGTTGATTTCCAAGACCTGGATAGAAAAGAGATATCATGGTGATAAAATCAAAAAACCTAAACTGAGGCAAGTTTCTCTACAATTAGTGAAAAAAGAAAATCAACCTTGGTCTGCAGAAAACCATGCTCAGGCAGGTTGGGTTTCAGAACATCCAATAAAAATGCTGTAGCCTCACGGATCATGTTCCTCTGATCAAAAGAGAAAGAAAATTTCATTCATGATTGCTACATCCAACACATAAGGACACAATTCTGTAAAAGCAAAGCAGAAAACAATGAGCTGACCTGAAGAAATAGATCAGTTATTGTGTTGTAATCAACAGGACAGCCTCCCTCCATTTGGGACATCATGAGGGCAAAGTTTACTGCTCCCTGCAGATATCAAACTTAATGTTATCCTTCATCCTTATGATACTCACATGTTATTCACTTGTTCATGCTTCAATAAAGAAGAGGCCAGTTTCCAAAGTATGTTACAATGGCATATTTATTTCAGTGAGCAAAACTAAAGGTACACATAATACATTTGAAAGACTGATGATGGTAATGTTAACTCTATTAATATTTGCTTATACAACAAACATAGTAGACATGTCATAGGCATGCAAGTGACATTCACAATCACCGATGGGTGATGGCATACCTGAGGATCAGATCGAAGAATTGTTTGCAGTAGGAAAAGATAGTCCGGTGTATACCCAACCTGCAACAATACCAATAAAAATCTCAATACAATCATACTATGGTCATCAGATGAATACAGAAACAAAAACAGCAACAAAAAAATGAGTAGATAAAAGATAAACATTGGATTTCATCTTAAAAGCTAAATGAGAAAAAAGAATAGGAGAAACCATTGAAAAGACCAAAAAACTTTCACTAACCTGCTTAGAGTATATTAAAATCTTGTCAAATTCCCTGCGCTCTGCAAATGCTGCAACGACCTTCGGGGTCGCTCTTGCTTTAATATATATTTTCAATGCCATGTCGTTATCCACAGTCTACAACACAATATTTTTCCTATTAGAATATGAAACAAGAAAAGGCAATGGAATACCAGACAAACCACCAAGGAAAAAAAAATGAACTACCCAGCCATGCCACCCAAAAGTTCACCGATAGAAAGTGAAAACTAACCTTCACAAGATCCCCAAGTTCCTCACTACACTCCAGCTTATCCTCAGCTAACCAGTTCTCCAAAAGATTCTTCTTATTTTGGTTCACAACAAGTCGTGAAAGTTCCAATGACTCAAAGGCATTGAGCTTCCCTTTAGTTAAAAGGGTTCCAAAGTACTGAAGCAAAGGTGGTGTTTGCCCTGCCTGAGCAGGAACACTCTGCAAATAAGCCATAAAAACACATTAAGGATAAATACAATTTCCTTATTTTTTTTACAAGGATTATGAAATATGAAAGATAAGTCACAATGATTGTATCAAGAAATACCTGAAATTTGGCAACAGTATCAGGTGTCCGGAGAATGCCTTGTGGAGACTCTGCAGCAAGCTCAGCAGCCTCCTTATACTTAGTTTGAGCAAATAACTCTTGGAAACGTTGAACCACCTAATTCATCATTTAGAATAAGAATGAATATAACACCAAAAAAATAAAGAGTTAACATGTTCTAACAATCACAGCTAAGTATTGACAAGCGATTCCCTAGACTAAAGAATAGTAGCATGATCATATCCAAAAAGTATATAGGGGATAGCACTGAAGATGATTTGTAAAATAAAAACCTGTAACTCTGTAAGATTCAACTTGCTCACTTCAATGTAGACTACAAGGATTTGTTTGGTTCAAAATCAAAAACAAAACATAGTAAATACGTTATTTTTATTTTTGGAACTTGCAAATAGTGAAGTGCTTGTAATCCCTTTCCTATTTTTTTTCAAAAAGATCAAGATAAATTATCCCACCTCATTATCCCTATTTACTTTAATCCCAACTTTTGAGATTGGATGCAAACCCACCAGCTAACTTACACCCTCAAAATGTATATGAGATTAGGGTGGTTGTTAGTCCAAATGTCCAATCCTCCCTAATCCCATGAACCAGGCAACACCTCAGTGGTATCCTACTATCTTCTACAGGCATGAGTTATACTGAAACACTATGATGGTAATGATTCAATCAATCATCAGAAAGAGTGAAAAGAACAAAATATCGGCTCACCAAATTCTCAGCACCAGGAAGATTTCCTCTTTTGGCAAGATTAACAGCAAGTTCCAAATTATTCAACTGCCAAATACATACAAAATTTAAAATTTGTGAGTAATATTAACTTCACATTTCTAATACCAAGTGGGGGAAAAGGTATAAACTTACTTGGCCACTAACAAAAGGCACAATTGTTGCTTCATTTACTGTGGCAAGCAGCACCTGACCTCGCCTGTTGACAGCGTAGAAACCCCCTACAGAGGAAGCTTCTGCTGTCAAAAAAATGGGGTCAGGGCTTATCCTATTTCTGTATACTGCAGTAGCTGTTTCCAGGTCATAGACAAATAAAAGGCCAAGCTTTGTAATCACATAAATTAAACCATATCTCTGTGATATCTGCAACCATAAAATATGGATTTCAGCATACAATATTACATTTACACCGTCTGGAACAGAATCAGATAGAAGGGCATCAGGAAGACAAACCTGCATTGCAACTGGAAAGTCATCAGCAAAGTCTGGGGGAAAGAAAAGATCTGCTTGTTTCTTGGTAAAGGATGGTTTCCCTGCACATAAAACAGACCAGACAATTGAATTTAGAATAGAAATCATGGTCCCAAAGATATAAAATGATAATAATGCAAGAATCAATGTAAATGCATTGGATTAACAGCCCAAATGGTTAATCCCTTGAAGCCTCATATTTTTCCAACAACACTAATCACATATAAAGTGCAGCATGCTTCTGCATTTCTAGATTAGGATTTTTTATCTTTTGGGTGTGGGGGTAAATAGGTAGGAGGTATCCAGAAGTCAGTCACAGAATAACAATTCAGGATTAATCAAAGTTAGGGTGAACAGGACCTGGCTGTGCTCCCAACTCAATGACATGCAATTTTGATGTAACCTGACCAGCATTTGAGGATTTTGTTGCAAAGGATATGAGAACAGAATCCTTATCATTTCCTGCAACCTGATAACATAGTATACCAGTCACAACATGTCTGCAAGCAAAGTCAGCAAAAAAGGTTCAGACAAAAAAGGAGTTTTTCTCACTCTAAATGAGGCAAATGAAGCAGCATGGGCTTCAAGAGCTTGACTACGTTGCTGATCAACTGAAAATAATTGCATGCTCCCTTTAACAAGCTGTGGCCTCTGTTACACAACCCAAAAAAATATTTAAACAACAGCCATTTATCTGTTGTCAATAGAATAAAAACCAGAAAGAATGCATCTTAACTAGATAAGAGAAGTCAAAATATCGTAACTATATGTCACAGAAGCTACTTCTCTACACACCAGAAGATGATTAAATAGCAAAGCACGTACAAACGTACACAACCAATAATTGGAAGGTAAACACGTTATGAAAAACAGGAAATGCAGAAAGATGGAAAAATTCAAAGCTCAAAGCAGAACCATAAGAAAGATAAAAGTAAAATTATCAAAAAATAAATAAATAAACAAAATGATCGGCCATGTAATAATAAAAATTAAAAAGAAAAAGAAAGAAAACTCAGAGTGCCATGGTCCACAAATTCATGATGCTCAAATATCCTAAAGGAAATCCGAAATCCACATCCCCAAGTCCCAGAAAAATAAAAGACAAATCACACTTTGAAAATCCAAACTCCCAGCTTATAGATTTATTACATCAAATAACCTTTCAATCAAAATCCCTCCAACCAATATTAAGAGATAAACAACACTGAATTTCTTTGAAGAAGATCATAAAAAACAAGCATTTCTCAAATCATCCTTGTTCTCAGATACAATCTTGTAATGTCTAATCATTTCCAGATATTATAGATAATTAAGTAGCCCTGTTCAGATCCAACTCCAAGCTCAAAGCTAACAAAAGTTTGAGAGATATCAGATGGCCAGCTCAGCTCACAACCAAGGTAAGGATGGAATCCAACATCCATGCAAAATGAATACTATAGTAGTGAGCAGCAATCAGTTCAAAAATTCCAATTCAGTTCAACAGCATATACATTATCAAACTTGAAGGAAAAAATCCTTGCAGAAAAATGAAAGAACCTGCATACTGGTTACTATATGTCTATACTATCAAGTTGTTCACCATTGATAAAACATGGATAGGGCAATGTTCAGACATTTATGGAATAGCTTGCAGCAGAAAAGTAATGAACAGATAAATTCCACACTCCTAAGACGGCAGAACCAAATGATGACAAATTAAAAATACTAAGGATAAAAAGGGAATAAATATTGGTGATTATAGCAGCAAAGTAATGGATGTACACACCTCTGGAGAACCTGGTGCAATTCCAATCAAAACTAGCCATTTCTCAGTAGGATCACATCGATAATTGATTATTTGGTTGTTGGCCAAATTTGCTGTTCTATCAAACATCTTTACAGGCTCAGAGTCACCTAACAAAACACATTGTGAAACATATCAAGCATGGATGATCAACCATAGTACCAGAGAGACGGGATACAAATATTGAGGAATCTACCTTCAATTGGCCAATGATACACAGCAGTTTGAGTGACCAGACCCAACATCTTTGGGGTAATCCACTTCCAGAATACAACCTTAATAGAAGACATACATGATGTTGGTCTCCACATTTTGATAGTTCCATAAATGTAGAGAAGTCTAAAAATGCATGCAATCTATAGACTGCAATACATTAATATATAAATAAACAAAAACCATACCTGCTCAGGCATCTGGTGTGATTTCATTTTTTGCTTAGCCTCAATATTGAATATTTGCAAGTGGTCTTGAGTGGTTCCCGGAACTTGGGCTTCAGAAAATAGGAAAATTGCTTTGTCAATAACAAATTAATTAATAACTGCCTCAGTAGCTCAAACTTACTTTCAGATCCCTTTCACACTACCTAGTTACTTTCCTGAGTTACATAAGTAGACTACCCAAGCTCAGTGGCTCAGCCTCACTTCAAAATTCTAAATTAAATCCCCACATTGAGAGACAGATAAAAACAAAAATTAACCTTAAATCAGGGCTATTACGGATTTCTAGATATTTCTTTTAACCCCCCTCAATTGAGCCATTCTCAAATCTCTATCTCTCCCCCAAAAAGGAAGTGATCAAAAGAGTATAGGATTCAGTAATTTGAGAACATGGAAAGATTTCAATTAACTATAAAGCAAAGATCAGGTACCTTTCAAAGCCAAAATTCTGGAAGTGGGACACATGATAGCAGAGTCTGCAGTAATAGGCCGCCTCAAAGGCTGCATTGGCATGTTCATATCAATGATCACCACACTATTTTGAGGTGCTGTCTCCCGTACACAAATAAACTTGTCGGATTCCATAGTCACATTTGTAAACGTGATAAACTGAGGGTTGACCCCTAAGCTTGACAGCTGCAACACAAAACCACACATACAAAACTTAAATTTCAAAGGCCATATCCGCATAACTCTCAAATTACAAAAACCAGCTCACAGATCTGAGTCCGAAGTACAAATCACAGATCTACCGAACTTTAGCTTCTAGCATCCTAAGCTACCAAAAGCCTCGCAAAACCAAATCATTTAATCCAGAACCAATCATTTCCGCAGTCCGTATTCCCAACTGACACTTAATCAGTTCATAGCACCACACAACCGGGAAAACGATCCGAAATTCAATTCCTAACAAAATAACTGCTGAACCAGAGCAAACAACACTAAAATTGATTACCGTGAGGGTCTCCTTCATAGTGATCGGGGCGTTAGCGGCAGCCATGGCTGTGGTCAGATCGGGCCCCCGGATCTACGAAGCAATTGGGAACCGAGAGGCTGAAATGACAACGCGAACGGGACGAACGAACGGTTTACTCCAATCGCGTAGCGAGCTCAAAACCCTGGAACCCTCCGTGGGAGAGAAGTGGACTAAGATCTAGAGAGAGAGAGAGAACGAGAGGGCGAGGGAGGGTTCTGTTCTGGAGAGAGAACGCTGCTGCTAATGCACTTTCAGACTGGGATGTCAAATATTGAAATATTAATGAGAAATGAGAAATAATACGACGATGGCCAAAACGGGATTTTCGACTGAAAACTTAGCCAGGGACAGATCTACATCTCATCTCATAATCTATTTTTTTTTAAGTGTAACAAAATAAAATTAACTGAATTTTATATATAAAGAAAAGATGTTATCCCGGATAGTGAAAATTTGATTAAGATTAAGTAACGATTAAAATTTTTATTGTTGTTGTAATTGACTGGTCTTGGTACGTGACAGCGTATTTAGACCGTTATAGTGGCTTATGACGTCAGTGTTGTCGGCATACATGGCTAAATTATAATAACTTTTACAAGGGAAGTTAAACTGACTAACTTATTTTTTGACTAATTGAGCTCAAGTCGATCCTTCCAAATGCTAAACATTAGACTATTGTTCATATTAGTATTTGTGTCTTAGAGGTAGGGTTGTGCAAACCCGACCCTATTATAATTTAGCCACGTATGCCGACAACATTTTGATAGGTTAGGAACTCTCCTGCCGGGCTAAAAAATTTAGAGATCTTGCTAATCTTATTGGGGTAGAAGCCAAATCAGTTTTGCAGCTGGATGTTTTTACCAGATGGAATAGCACTTATATAATGTTCAACACTGCTATCCAGTACCAGAGGAGAATGATTCTTCCTTTTCTGTTGTCCTGGGTAAATCTGTGCCAACTTTTCTGGATTGGTTTGATGTGAAAAGTTTAACTTTGCTCAAAAGTTTTTATGATATGACTATGAGAATTTCTTGTTATCTTTATGTGACATCTAACACTTTCTTCAGTGAGATATTTGATCTTAGTTGCATGTTAGATGACATGATTGGGGCTGATTCTAGGAGTAAAATAGTAAATACAAATCTGTTAAATAAATTTAAATATGTTTTTATGTGTTTGTGTTAATTTTAATGTGTTTGGTTTAATTATGTACAGGCAATGCAGTCCAAAATGAAAATTAAGTTTGAAAAATATTGTGAGGACCCTAAAAAAATGAACTGTATGATATTCTTTGTCAATATATTGGACCCTAGAGATAAAGCTGAGTATATGCCTCACCAATTTACTCAACTTTATGGTGAAGTTAAAGGGCAAAGAATGTTTTGCTAAGGTCCAATCTGCAATGGCTGAACTGTTCAATGATTATGCAGCCACCTACTCTGTGAGTGTAAGTAGTGAACCATATACTACTCAACCATCTCAACCAGTGAATGTGCAGGCTAATAGTCTACTATTGTTGGTAGGCTATAATCTAGGTTGAAAAGGCAAATAATGGAGAGTCGTGGAAGCAAAAAACATATTGAGCTGCAAATATATATATATATATATATATATATATATATATATATATATATTCTTTTTGAAAACAAGCTGCAAATATATTTGAGTGAGAGTATTATGGAAGATAAGGATGATTTGATATCCTTAGATGGTGGAAGGTAAATAGTGAGAGATTGTCCATTCTCTAAAAAATGGCAAGGGATATTCGGGCAATACCATTATCAACTATGGCTTCTGAATATGCTTTTTCTACAAGTGGTAGAGTGTTAGATCCATTTAGGAGTTCCTTAACTCCTAAAATTTTGAAAGCCTTAATTTGTACACAAGATTGGTCGGGATTACCAAATCAACCAATACAAATTGAGAAAAATATTGATGACTGTGAAAGGCTTGAAAAAGGTAAACCTTTCTTTTTCTTTTTTATTTTTGTTAATGACATTCCTTATTTCCTTGATTTCTTATTCACTTTTAACTTCTAAGTTTTAATCCTTGTATGTTTTTTATTTGCAGAGTTGCCAAGTGGAGTTAGGACTGCTGGTCCTGCTGGAACTGGTTCATCCCTTCCAACCATGGCAGTAATGTTCATTCATTTTGCTTTCCATTTTTTTTTAATATTAATATGTTATTCTTGTTTTCTGTTATCTTCTCAATTCTGATAATATGTTATGACATGAGTAATGAGCACATGACAAATGAAAATGGCTTCATTGGCTTGGCAACAATTAACTTGTTTTATTGCCTTGAATCCTTGGCCCATTCGAGCTTTCACTCTACTGCAGGTATAATAATATTAATTCAGTATGCACTTATAGCAAATCTGATATGGTATTATCATTCTCCCTTCCTCATTTACTTTTATTTGACTATGATGATGCTTTCACTTGGTCTGAATCAAATTTTGGGTTGGTATGTTGCTCGAGTTTTGGGTTTTGATCCAAAACTTAAGAAGCAATTAGCCCTCAATCTTAACTTGATATGAAAACAAAGCAATATGAGCCTTTTTTTATTTATAAGTGAAGTGTTAAACTATGACCTTTCATGTATATAACTGTGTTTTAAGTTTGCATGTGAGCAGGAAGATGATGAATGTTGATTGCTAAGTATTGAGTAATGTTGGTTGATGAATGAATGATTTTGTCAATTTGTAAATTGTAATAAGTTATAGTCGTTAGACAGTGAAGTACAGATTGTAGTTTGGACTTTGGACTATTATTTTGTAAAATTGTAATTAATTTTTTTGTGTTAAGTATTTAAGCTAACTTCTAAGTTGTAACTTGTAACTTGTAAGCTTTAAATTGTAAAGTGTAAAGTATTAGTAGGTCTAGTTACTTACTTCACTTGTTAGTTGTTATTTAGTTTTAAGTTGTTAGCTACTCAACTTTTACTTTTAAGTTTCAATTTCTAAGTTTGAGTTATAATTTTAAGTTGTTTGTTTGAACTTAATTAGTTAATTTTGCACTTTTATTTTCTCTCTTTTTTTTTTTTGGGGTTGAGTTGGTCAAAATGCACGGATATGAGGTTAATTAAGGGTACTCAATATCTGATCGTGTGGACAGTTTACAAGTCTGAACCGCCCGAACACGTCCGATGTTCAGGCCTAGTTAGAGGATCTCCATCAATGCATTTTTAAAGGTTTTTAATTTTTTTTTTGTGGAACCCACTGCATGGAAAAACAAAACAAAAAATTTTGTTGCAAGTTTTGTTTGCTTTTTGTTTTTTTTTTTTTTTATTTTTTTCATACACCTCTATTCTACATGGCATCTAAAAAAAAGTTGATGAGTTTGCTCTGAGTATTGCACTAGTCTACTTTGACTTACAATAAAACTTGCTGGTGTTGCTCAAATGTGCGATATGGTCATGGGTAAAACTTGTCTTATGACCTTAACTAGAAAAAAAATCATAATTTATAAATCATCCTATATTATCTATAGTTGATTAGTTCAAACCAAGAAAAATAATAGATAATATCAAACTTAGAACATTGTAGTTACCATGCACTCATCTACCTGACTTTAATAAATGTGTCACTCTTTATATTCTTTTATTTTTGTTTTTTTTTAATTTATAAAAAACGATATTGCTACAAATCAAATACTTTGCAAGTTAATATACTAGTGTCATTTGGTTGAGAACTTTTGTATCCTCAATAATTGAATTTGATACACATTATTATGTGTGATTGTCTACTTTTGCTATCATACTATTGATTCAAATCATAAACCTTATTTCCCTTATCATCATTTACTTTTGAACAATAATAAAATCAACAATGAAGAAGAAAACAAATGTCGTTTTTATGCATTCAATATATATTCTTATATATTAATTTATTTTTATTTTAGTTAATTAACTATTTATTTATCTTGATTCCAACTTCATATTTAATACCAAGTAAACATACTTTTTTTCTACTTAATTTTTTTTTTAGTACTATTGACTCTATTACAATGAAGTATCTGTTCAGGGTTAATTTCTCAACCAAATGAAACACAAAGACCCAATATCACCTTCACTGAGGCTCAAACACACCCCCTCTCATGTGGGAGGTGACCCGGGTGCCACTAGACCACAAAGTCTTTGGCTTTTCTACTTAAACTTATTACTATTATAAGTATTTGATTCCAATTACAGTTTCAAATCCATGTTTGAACCAAAACACTCCCAATTTATTTGCTAGAAGTGTTATTATATTATATTTGTTTGGATAAAAAAAAGTGTCAAATACTCAAATATGTCCATTACAAAATTATTATTGTGAGTCCGAGCGCTTCATATTCATCAAGTTATGAATAACATATCTTTGTAAGGGAACATGATTAAGTGATAACATGGTCTTCCTATAAAAAGTGATGATTGATCTCAGTCGTCCACCATGATTCATCAATAGTTGAAAATTTTAGTAAAAAAAATGATGGGGTCACTTTTATAATGATTGCAAACTTTCAAGTTTGTAATATTTTTAAAATGAACCCACCTTTTTCATTTAGGGTGTGTTTGGCCGTGCTTGAAAAATGCAGTCAACGGAAAACAATTTCCCTTGACCAAGAAAAATGAGGCCATTTTTTCTGGAAAATGACTTCCAGATTTTTTTTTCCCCGAAAGTCATTTTCCGGACATGGCTTCAACAATTATTTTGCCAAAATGGCAACATATGTTACTTTGTAAAAGAAATATTATTATTATTATTATTATTATTATTATTATTATTATTTTATATTTTAAAAAATAATTAAAATGTAAAATTATACAATTTAACACATTTTCCAGAAAATGAACCAAACACACAGAGACAGTTTTCCAGAATGCAACCAAATATTGAAAACGAAACTGCTTTCTGGAAAATGACTCATTTTTCAGAAAATATTTTCCAGAAGTCATTTTCCTGCTTTCCAAACACACCCTTATTTTACAGCAATCTTATGTTGATCTACTCATATGATATTAGTCATCACGTTTTATATGGGGCAATGTTCTCACTTGAACCCTCCCATGTGTGTGAGAGATATGTCCGCATGAGAACAAGACTTTTTGTGACAAGTGTCGACAAATGCTACTTCGTCTTAATCATTGATATAGTAGATATAATAGTTGAAAAATAAAGAAAAATAAGGGCATTGATAGTTTGTAATATTTCTGAAATTGACTCTCCCTTTCTTGATAGATTTTTTTGCTACCTAGCAATACCCTTTGTTTGCTACATCTAGAAATACCCTTAAGGAGTGCTATCATTTAATTCTTTACGTGCCTCCAACTCGTCGAACTCTTATCCTATCGTTAGAATAAGACTTCCAAAGTAATTTTTGAACTATTGAACTAATCGCTAAACCCCGGAGGGCTAAGCGGGTATTAAATTTATTTAGAAGTGTACAACATTATTCCTTACAAGCCATGATGCCATAGCACAATACCGGAGGACATAGTTGATATATGTCATATGAAGTACGGAAGAATTTCCCAATTTATACGATGTGCCCCCTATTGTTACTAGTTATTTTCAAGTCTCGTTTTAGAATCTAACTTGTTAGCCTGATGTTAGGTAGAAAATGCCAAAAAGAAAACAAAACAAAATTACAATCAACAATCTTATCAGGGGCAGCTGGAACAACTCCTGAAGTCATTCTGGTCAAAATGAGACACTATACCATTCAACATTCAACTACTAACTTTATTATTAATATAGTCATCTCAGTCACATGTCAAACATTTGAAATGTATTCCCAGAAAATTGTTGCCAGTTTAGAACACCAATTTTCCTTGTATGATTAAACCCAAAATACATGTCCAACCGAAAGGCATTGGCTCAAGAGAAAGGGATCATAATCGCTCAAGTATGAGGTATGCAGCAACGCTATTGAGAGAACGAGAAATGTACAGGATGTTACTTTCAGGGAGTTATGTCTATGATCAGAATGACGCGAAGCCAGTAAAACCTCCCTCGTTTCGCCCCACCAGGTTAATCCATGGAAGCATTAGATCATTGGACAAAATGACTTAGCTGGATCACCATCACACTTATATCATCAAAGGAGCCTCTTGTTAGTGCCAAGTTAACAAGCTCTTTGCAAGCAGAGAGTGGGTGTGGTTTGTCAACACCTATGCACAAAGGCCTGACTGTATCAACTGCCTCCTGATTACTAACCTGCAAATGAGATAAGAATTGGATATTTTAGATCACAATCTCTCAAGAAGCGAAACTTTTTTATCTGCAATTAGAACTTAGAAGTGTTTTTGGCTTGTTAATTTACCTTGTCCCAGACTCCATCAGAAGCCAGGATTAAGAATTCGAAGTCGGGTTCAGTGAACACTGTCTTCGTTTCTGGTTCTGCAATTACCCATTTTTTCAATTGCGCGTCCCCTATTCCTCTTGACACAGCAAGAGATCCCTGAATTCTCCAAACACCGCGGCAGCAATCAACATAGCCACCCTGCAAGACCAAGCATTTTTCGAATTGAGTACACAGATTGATTGCTAAATCATTTTACCAATATTTACATCTGAGATTACAATAGATCCAAGCAACTCACCAGTGCCTCAATTCTTTCTTTCTCGCTTTCCCTCGAGGGGCGGTGATCGAGAGTGAGGACCTCTGCAATTCCTCCTCGGCTCATAACAGCGCGACAATCACCAGCATTCGAGACAACAAGTTTGCCTTTGTGAATCAATGCTGTCACACAGCTTGCTCCACCCCTGACATTTTGCTTTAGAAACTCTTCATCAGTGGTGAGATAACCCTCCTTAACCGCAGCTTCAATATCTTCTTCACTTCTTACGCCCACCTTGTTCATAATATTCCTACCCATATTTCTTGCTGCAAACTCTGCAGCTTTCACTCCTCCATGTCCATCAAATACGCCGAAGAAAGCCTGAAGAGTGAAGAGCACAGATTTAATTAAAACCTTGATTTCATTCAAGGTGAGCAAGACGCGATCCTTCAATCAAGGCGAGAAAAAGAACTAATACAATGATTTAACACTACTGTAAGCGGTTACAACAACTTAATTTTTCGGTCAGACATATATACAAACACTTCCAATCTGTTTTCCCCTATGTCTAGGATTGCGATTGCAAGGAGTTCATATTACATGGCTATAAGAATCTGTTTTAAAAACTTAATTACAAAACTCATATATCCATTGAAATGATCAATATGCCGATGATAAGAATCCAGTAAACAGGTTTTATCGATCGAAGCTTATAAAAATGAAGACAATCTCAATGAAGCGAGAAAGGCTGGAGTGAATTACCTGTTTAGAGCCTTGCTGGTGATCAACGAAGGCCGAATACCTATCCTCCATAGCACCGCGTTTCCCTCTTTTGCAATACACGGAGTAGCCTTCTCCTTCAACCTCTACCTCATCCAATCTATCGCCGTCCCTCGGAGTCTGCAGACTCGGCTCGAAACTCAACGCCGCCATCGGAATATTAATCCTCGCCGGCCTCTTCCTCTTCAGAACCGGCGTCGTCGTCGTAGTCGTCGACGAGGTTGAGCAAATCGGCTCTTCATTAATCCCGTTCAGGATGATATTACGCGTCTGGATGGGACGCCGGAGAGTCAACGGACACAAGGTCGACGACGGCGGCGGCGTCACGGTGGACGGTGACAGGGAGGAGGAAGCATAAAGGCTCCGGCCGATCGGAGATGAAGCAGTTGATTTGCTGAACACCGGCGACGGTGAGAACACCGGCGAATGAACTACTGCTATAGACATTTTTGCTCCGAGTTTGATCCGTTCAAATTCAGTAGCGTGGAATGAATCGGAGCGAGATCAGTAGCTTTATTTATACATGAATGGGAAAGCTATAGGAACTTCACGCTCTCGTAAACTTCGTGAAAACACGCGGGAATATTTTTTTACTCATTTCTCTTATTTATCCTTTTCTTCCTAACATTTCTTGAAAATTACTCGTACTATTTAAAATAGTTTACTATGTAATAAATACATTACTAGTACATTTTTTTACGAGCGAAATTAGTAGTCACTACTCCAATGTACATACTAAAGAGGTAAATTACACTATAAAAACTCTATAATTTGTACAACAATATTTAGGACATCTCTAATAAAGGAGAAAGAGGGAGAAATGGAGAGAATAGGGTTGGAGGGGAGAAAGAGAAGGTAAAGGAGATAGTCTCGGAGGGACTTTCTTCCCCGAAGACTATCTCCATGGTGCGTGAGCGTCACACACCAATTGCGTGGCACGTAACGCTCATGTGCCACAATTCACTCGCAGAGGTGGAGGACAATTTGCTTTTTTTCTCAAAAAAAAAAAACAGCAGCCTGTTTGTTAAATTATTATTATTATTAAATTTTATTTTTACTTTTATTTTTATGTTTCAATTTTAATTTATTTTTAAAATTTAAAATTGTATTAATTGTTGTTATATTTAGTATTTAACATTTTGTATGTTACAAAATATTAATTTATTTTGTACATGTTTTCAAATACAAATTTTAATTTATGAATTATATGTTGATTAATTAATGAAATTATATTTTATAATTCAAAGAATTTTTTTTATTTCGTTATTTAATTTTATTTTTATTTAAAATCAAAATTATAATATATTATAAAGTTAAAATTATTAAGTATAGAAAAGTAAAATAATGTGTAAGTCTGAGAAAGATTATGACCACAAAATTGTGAGATTATTATAAATGCATTTGTAAGGTACTTGAATATATTTCAAACCCCAATGCACATAAAATTAGACATTGAGTGCTTCTGTGGAGAAAGTAATTATGAACAGATACTATATTTTAACAAGTCAGTAGTGCTCAAAAAAAGATATCGAGTTTTTATTATTATCTGAACTTCACCTAAATACTAGGTGAGATGCATTATTTTGAATTGGGTAACAACTTTATGTTACATAAAACTTAAATGTTAATTCATCACAATAGGTGACGCATTGAAGATTGCACACGATGGCGTTGACTTTGGATAAGATCAAACAATGTACAATACATGAGCGGTTATTACTCAATTCGTCTAATTTTATGTGTTCAATTTAATTAATAAACTTGTTTCTGTGTCAGATTGTATGGAATGGTTTTTCATTCCATTGAACCTTGGTGTAAACGTTTCTAATGATTATTAATGCAATTTACCTTTAAAAAAAATTAATTTTAATTCAACTTTTCATAATGTTAAATATATTATTAGTATATAAGATTTGTATGTTTAGAAACTATACTACAAGTATTATTAAACACACAAAAATCAAATTAAAAAAGATTTTTTAAAAATAAACAAAGAAGAAATAGTTTGTTTGACAAATAAATAGTAAATATGACATGTAAAATGTGACAGGTTGATTAATAATTTGTGAAATAATTGTTGTCATTTTCTATTTGAGTCATTAGCTATGAATAACTTAGATCAGTTTATCTCATTGTGTCACTTTCTGGTTAGGCCTTCCCCAATTGTAACTTTTGACAAGTTTTTGGAATGGTAAAATTCAATGGATTGGTTTTTAACAAATTAAACGGGAAGGGGGGTGTTTTTGAAAGTTATTTCTCCTGCAAAATGGTTTTTTTTTTTGGCAGGCTAAGGTGGGCTCCACTGGGGGAAAAGTCACTGCGCCTCACGTGCCTTACTACTTCACTAGTGATCGCGCCAGCCTGGGCGCGTAATTTAATTTTTTTTCTGTTTTGTTTTTTCCTTTTATTTTTTTTTCTCCACCCCAATTTTCTCTTTCCTAATCACACTTACAAAAACTACTCAAAAACCACACCAAAATTTAACTATTGAGAAAGGCCTTAGGGTTACAAGACGAACTTCACATAAAGTGTACCTTCACGTAGCGGTTGAGAATTTTCCATAAATCAACCGTATATATTTGTGGTGGAAGCACGTGGTAGAGGGTGGGAGTGAGGGTTTATTGGCTCATCGCACTGTATAGTACTATAGTAGGTATTAAAGTTTCTAACTTTCTACGCATTATTAAAAAAAAAAAAAAAAAAGGTTTCAACGCATGGTCGTCAAAAGAGAGGCGTTCTAAAGACACAACAAACCCTTTTGAGGGTCAAACACGTTAAAATAAAAGAATAAAAGGTTGGCTAGCTTGTGCGAACTTGCAACCTGGTCGGCCAGTATTGTGCTTGGCTGGCTGGCTGGTCTTTTAAATGTATATACATATTTATAAATATTTTTTTTAAAATGTGTATGAATATTAATACAAATTTTTATGTGAGATCATTTGATATGATATCAAATATTTACTTTTTAATAAAAATATAATATTTTTGTATCAATCACAACAAATATTATATTTTATTAAAAATACTACTTATTTCATGAAAAGTATTAGTAAAAATGTATTTTTAATATTTATTGACTCCTAAAAAAAAGAGTCATTTTCATTTTTGGTCCTACTGTTATTGGGGCATTACCAATTTTAGTCCACATCATTAATTTTTGCCACACTGAGGCCAGTCTTATTTAGTCCTTGCCACTTTTAGTCCACCGTTAAAATTTTTGTCAAATAACCGTTCAAAACAGGGTTATTTTGGTCTTTTCATGCTTTGATAATCTCTTTTACCCTTTGTAGTGGTTTTCCTTGCACATTTTCATCCAATGAAGAGGTTAGGCGAAAGCCATGACCTTGTAATGTAACTCATATGGCTTTCGTCGGACCTCTTCATTGGATAAAATGTGTAAGGAAAACCACTGCAAAGGGTCAAGGAGATGACCAAAGCATGAAAAGACCAAAAATACCCTTGTTTTGGACGACCATTTGACAAAAAATTTGACGGTGGACTAAAAGTGGCAAAGACTAAATAAGACTGGCCGCAATGTGGCAAAAATTAATGAAGTGGACTAAAATTGGTAATGCCCCAATAACAGTAGGACCAAAAACGAAAATGACTCTAAAAAAAATTTACATAGTCTATAAAATATTATTTATTCATTGCCGATGTATTAGTGACAATATTGTTTTTTTTAAATGAAAAAATATATCTTTTATTGAAATTATATTTCCTTCAAATGTACTCCGTATTAGTCAACAAATATCTATCTCACCTGAAACAACGTAACCTCACGTAGCATGATAGGATCAATTGAAATATTAATCATTTACTAATTTCTTTTTTAATAATTGCATTTTAAAGTTTTTTTTTAAAAAAAAAATTAAGAAAACAATCCTCAAACTAATTTTCATTTTGTTAAAATTAAGAAAACACAAAATCGGGGCAAACACCTTGTGCTCAGATGGCATGTTGTGACTCTCCCATATGGGAGCGTCATGAGATTGAGCCTCAATGAATGCAGTATTGATATTCTTTGTACTTCAATTCAATTGGTTGATAAAGTATAAATAAACATATACTACAAGTAATAGAGTCAGTAGTTCTAAAAAAAAATCATTCTTTTTTTAAAGTGTCGGTTAACTTAATCGTTAGTACGTGTGTGCATATATGAATCATATTATTATACAAGTCTTTAATATTTTTATTATTTATATATATTCATTCAATGACTATTTTGTGGTGTGAAATTATGAATTAAAAATTTTAAGTTAAACTTGACTAAAATATTATAATTAATCGATTTTTACCAAAAAATTGATTCAGTTTAAAATATTTTATAAATTTGATATCTAGAGTGTGTTTGAAAATCATGAAAATGACTTCTAGAAAATGAGTCTTTTTTCATTTCATTTTGAGTGTTTTTTTTTTAAACCTCATTTTGAGTGTTTGGTTGCATTTTAAAAATTTGTCTTGGTGTGTTTGGTTCATTTTCTGAAAAATGAGTAGAATTGTATAATTAAAAATTTTAATTATTTTATTTAAAATATATATATTTTTTATAATTGATAGTATTTATACTCACTCCGCTGGTCGGGTGGCGACTTTGTTTCCTTACGGTCGGCAGATCGGGTATGACCTGGGCTCGACCGGTGGTGTGGTCCGATCTGATCAGGTCGGTCGTGACCTTGATTGATTGATGGCAGTCTCGTCGGGGCCGCCACGTGCTCTCTCCCGCCTGGGCAAAGAGCAAGGTGGATGCATGCCCGCCACATGCTCGCCATGCCGGAGCTCCGGGGGTCGCCACTTTTCCCTCTTATAAAAGCTGCATTTATGAAGAGAGAGAGTACTTTTGGCTGGATTCTATACTAAGCCTTAGAGAATGCTCGGACAATAGGAAGGCCCACTGTCGACCCACCGAGCCCTTTAAGCCCATTTGTACCTTGAATCGGGGCTTTGCTCCGTTTTGATAATAAGAGATCGTATTTCCCCTTTTTAGCTTCGTATTCCCGTATTTAACTATATCAATAATAATATTAAATATAATTTTATTTATTAAAAAAATTATATATAAAAAAAAACCACTGATTTCCGATGAAAACCATACCTATAGTTTCCGCTTGAAAGGTCTTTCGAAAATGATTTCCACCGAATTGTGGAGAAGTCATTTTCTTCCAAAACAAACCTATTTTACTAAGTCAACAAAAAATAATTTACATTAACTTTATTTTCCAAACACATCCAAACACTAAAAACGGATAAAATAATTTTAAGAAATTATTTTTCAAATTTTCAAACCCACCCCAAATTTTCTGAATCACCAGCCAACGCAAAATAAATGCCCCAAATTTATCGAATCACCAGCCGACGCAAAAAATGTGGCATGCAGTATTGTGGGCGCCTTTGTGAGTTGAGAATGGGTCACATTTTCTCTTCTGAAACATCTTTATCGTATTCGCCGACTTCCCCATTGCTACGCCACTTGCATAGAGTCCAAGATTCCATTCCTCAAAAATAATATCCCAAGGCATATTTCGCATGTCTACAATGAATTTCCATTTCCATAATCCTTAATACTAAATGACAGCTTTTCTAATTAATTATTATAATCGTATCCTCGTTGTCGGTTGACGTTGCTTTTTTTTTTTTTTTTTTTTAAATATAATTTTGTATTGCTGTATTTTTGTTTTAGTACTATCATTCAATGTTTCAATTCCTAACGTATCCCAACAAATATGTAATATACCAAATATTATATTATATTATAAGGTTTGTTTGACATTAAAACTAATAGCTATGTGAGAACATGCATGCATACAAATTTTATAAACATGAATTCTAAACCCCTCCAACTAATCTCATTCATAGATTTAATTTTTTAATGCATCAGAGTGGTTCTCATGAACTCATGAAGAATGTGGTTCTAATATGATCACTATCATTAGTGTGTGTGTGTGTATATATATATAGAGAGAGAGACGTATCAACTTTTTTTTTTTTTCCAAATGTTGTGGTTAATAGTAATTTCAGAGGTTTTTGGTGATTGTTTATAGAACAAGTCGAACTGTCGAAGTTAAACAACAATGATCATCTCAAACACCAGTCTCACCCTATTTCGGAAACCTAATGACTTAGTCTAAAGGCAAAAGGGTCAAATAGGCCCATGTACTATATCATTGATTGTTCATCTAGCACCATGAATTAAAATATGGTCCATCTAGGCTATTATATTCCTAATTATTTTTCATCTAGCATTTTTAGCCTATTTCTAACAAGTAACCCATCTAATTTGATGACATGGAAAAATAAAATTAGAAAAAAATGATGACATGTTATTTATATGGATGTTTTGGATGATTTATACCATATTTCATTAATGAAAAATAATAATTTCTTGCAATGAAATAAGGTAGAAATCAAAATTGTTATATAAAGTTTTAACTACATGAGTGTATGTATAGTGGGGTATTCACTATCGTTCGGCAATGAGATTTCATGGAAATCGATATATGAAAAATTAAATTATTTTTATAATAACTTAAGATATATTGTATTGGGTAAAATTTATTTTATTTTAAAAATAAATTAATATTTTTGGATTTTTGGATAATTGAATAACTTAAGATATTGTATTTTTGGATGATTTTTGGAAAGAAATAGGGCAGAAATCAAAATTGTTATATAAAGTTTCAACTACAGTGTACTGTGTATGTATAGTGGAGTGTACTGTGTATGTATAACGGGGTATTCAGTATTGTTCGACAATAAGATTCCATGAAAATTGATATATAAAAATTAAATTATTTTTTAAAAAATAATAAAATTTATCCAATATAATATCTTAAGTTATTATATTTAATTTTAATATATCAATTTTCATGGAATTTCATTGCCGAACAACTTTGAATATCCCACTATATATACACAGTCATGCAGTACACTGTAATTAAAACATTATATAACAACTTTTATTTCTACCCTATTTCATTGCAAGAAATCATTTTCTTCATTAATGAAATAGGGTAAAATCATCCAAAACATTCATATAAATAACATGTCATCATTTTTTATTATTTTATTTATCCATGTCAACAAATTAGATGTGTTACTTGTTAGAAATGGGCTAAAAATGCTAGATGAAAAATAATTAGGAGTATAATGACTTAGATGGACCATATTTTAGTTCATGGTGCTGGATGAACAATCAGTGTTAGTACATGGGTCTATTTGACCCTTTTGCCTAGTCTAAAATATGTTAAATATAGGATCGTGCTTAATTATATTATTGTCAACACTACCTTAGTTTAGCTCGTCACACATGATCTTTAATTTCTAGTGTGATTGCATTTTTTTTATGCAATTTGCGAGCTATTACATAGAAATAAACAAAGTTTAACCAATGCATATTTTCAAGTATAGTTAAAGGCTTCTCTGGTAGAGAGAGAGAGAGAGAGAGAGAGAGAGAATTTATACGAAAAATGAAATGTACGAATAAGTATGATGGTAATAATGTTTACTGTATATATTTTATGTATTAGTCAACCTAAACAATTCTATTGCTATGGTTTGTGTACAATAAATAGAATGTGTCCCCTTCTTTCTATTCTACACGGGTCAACATTTATACTATAAACCTCTAACGGTTACAATAATGATAGCAACGACCTCCAAATAAGTGACGATGTCATCCATAACTCCTATCTTTAATGAGGCGGTGCTATTATGTGTGGGCTCTTGTAATTGTTTCACCTGTTCTCTACTCCTGACTATGGGTTAGACGCATCACGCATGGCTCGAATCCAGTATCAGGTCTCCCGTCAAAGTAAATTGACAGAAATATCATCAAATTCATTCAAAAATCAATTTCATAATGTAATAAAAAAGTGTTTGTTCAAAAAAAAAAATAATGTAATAAAAAATGATTGCCAAAATGCCAACGCATGATACAATGGAAGCCAAAACTTTACAGTTCAGGACTATAAGTACATCTCTGTATTATTAAATCATCATTAACATTTTTTTTTTAAAAATTTTGAAAGAAAGAGAATTATAAAGAATAGAAACTTGGACCGCCGTCGCCGGTGACGTATTCAGTGACGGTGGAATTTAATTTATTTGGGGATTTTAATTATTATTCTTGTTTTAAATTCCGTTTTTAATTGGTTATTATATACTCAGGTCTCGGTATATAGTGTACATTTAGGTGGAAAGACGCCTGACTAAGAAAGAGTCTGAAGTCGGATATATGTGTGGACTTCTCCAGTCAATTTTGTTACTTAGTCTTCCATTGGTATATTACTAATTTTGACTGACGACTTTTTGCGTGTTTGAGCAATTCCTCGCTCTTTTCTACCGGTTCCCGACTGTGAAACTTATTATTATTATTATTATTATTATTATTATTATTATTATTATTATTATTATTATTATTATTATTATTATTATTTATATATATTAGGGCTCTATTGGGTATTTTTTTAGAAGAATTTATAACTTATTTTAAGTTACAAATAAGATAATTTTATTTGTAAATAATTGTTGGTTCTTCGGCATTTAATCCAGGTCATTTGAAATTTAATGGTGAGAAATTTTATTTTTCTAATAACCTACGCGCCTATTTTCTTTTGTATAAAATGCATTTTCACAAATTTTCGTTTCTTTTTCAATGCATCGCACAAGTGAAAATACTAGTTTGGAAATAATATAAAGAGAAAATTACACTTTTTGATCCTATGACTATTGGGTCTTGTTAATTTCAATACTCGATTTAAAAAACTAACAATTTAGTCGCGTAACTATGTGATTTTAACACATTTGGTCCTCCCGACCAAATCACTCACCAAATGTTACCGGAAAAAAGTAAATATTCTAAATTGTTTATTCATGTGGGCAAAACGGTCAATTTAAGTGAACATTTCCAACAACGGCCTCTCTGGCGGCGATGGCAATTCAGAACGACCAACGAAGAAGAACACTGAAATGGCTTCATCGTCTCAAGCCATCGTCTGCACCGCAACCACTTGTAGCCGACATATATAATCGCCCTTCTGTATGGAGCAATAGAAGCTGAAGAAAGGGATCACGACGAGTCTTCCATCGCAGGCGTTGTCTGCTTCCTCGACATAAATTGTTAAAAGTCTTCCATTAACTTTTAACTTTTAATTATGTTAAAAGTTACATAATTATGAGACTAAATTATTAATTTTTAAAGTCAAGTATTGAAATTAACAAAATTCTTATAGTTACCGGATAAAAAGTGTAATTTTCTCTAGTATAAATATGTAGAGAAGAGTAGAATGTGGTGGATCGGGGGAGAGTGCCACTGTGGCGATCGGATTAGTGTCAAAAACATGAACACGTGTCAGGCTGCGAACTCCTTACGTGCAATTAGCGACTTATCGAATCCGCGTCATCTTGCCAGGTGTCATCCCCTCCGCCGTCTCCATCCCGTATAAATGGCTGTCCTTCTGTCGTCCCCAGAAACCATATATGGTCATATACTACGTTAAAATACGACATTGAAAATCATCGTTTGAGGACATTAGATCAATTAAGTAAGAATGGCTTCGCAGCAACAGAACAAAGCTGAGCTTGACAGGAGGGCCAGGGAAGGGGAGACAGTCGTCCCCGGTGGCACCGGTGGCAAGAGCCTGGAAGCGCAGCAGCACCTTGCTGAAGGTCGATCTCTAATTAACATTTACCTTTTAACGTCGTTTAAACTTTTCTTTTTTTAGTACTACTGACTCTACTACTGTTCATAACTACTTTCTCAACCTACTGAAACATATTACTGTTCATAACTACTTTCTCAACCTACTGAAGCACAAAGAGTCACAGTTATTCTCTACTACTATTATTCATCAAATAGATGAATCAGATTATCAAATAGATGAATCAGATTATATATATATATATATGTGCGCGCTTCTAATAGAAGCATGTGTGTTGAGGTGAATAGGAAGGCAGAAAGGAGGGCAGACACGGAAAGAGCAGCTGGGAACGGAAGGGTATCAGCAGATGGGACGCAAAGGCGGTCTCAGCACCGGAGACGAGTCCGGCGGGGAGCGTGCCGAGCGTGAAGGCATTGACATCGACGAGTCCAAGTTCCGAAACACCTAGATCTAACCACCTTACCTAAAATCAACAAACCAACCAGACAGATCAGACATTACCTAGGATCGATATGATGATGTTCTTTACTTTGTTTCGGCTAATGTAATAATGATAATAATAATAATCGTCGATCATGCACGGGATCCGCGTTGACGGGTATGCCCGGCGTGATCGATGATGATGTTGTAGTTCTTAGTTTAGTTAGGGTTTAGTGGTCATGTATATATGCGTGTTCCCAGCAACATGCATATATATGTTCTTAGCTTTAGCTAATAGCTATGTAGTGTCCAGGGGTTTATGTATAATCCCTATGTCTGGTCTTTTATGTGCAAATTTTAGGCTTCATAATAGATCCTGAGTTTCTTAATTACAGTTCTGTGTGTGTGTGGGGGGGGGGATTTTCTCAAAAATTCAAATGGGATTAATTCGAGATCATTGGGCACTCACTCAAGTTTACACCGGGTTCAATCGGCGTTGGATCGAGAATCTTTATAATATATAATTTAAACTCTATAATAATTAATTTTACATAACAAACTTGAATAGTAGAATGACACCTTTCTGACTTTTTAAATTAGAGGTCAAAAGTTTAAATTTTAGTGGGATCAATTTAAATTATTAAGTCAGAAGTTTAAATCTTAGTGGGATATTGATTTTTTGATCCCAGTGAATTATCAATACTCTATCCAAGAAATAAGAGTTATAATTATAATTAGCAACTCATAAGAGAGATCGGAGTTCATAACTATATTGAACTATCCAGATTTCTCGGGCCAATTGAACTATCCGGATTTTTCGAATTAAAGCGTGGTCGGCATTTGAATGTGACCTAGATTTTTCGAATTAAAGCGTGGTCGGTATTTGAGTGAGACCCTCACTGCGCCGAGTGTTATATTGTATTTCAAGACATCGTTTACCGTCTTTTTGTAATCTTGGAGCATTCCTCTAAGAAAGATAAAGAGTAAGAGAAGCAATTTGAGCAGGTTGAATTAAAGCGTGGTCGGCATTTGAGTGAGACCTTTACTGCGCCGAGTGTTATATTGTATTTCAAGACGTCGTTTACCGTCTTTTTGTAATCTTGGAGCATTCCTCTAAGAAAGATAAAGAGTAAGGGAAGCAATTTGAGCAGTAGCACCCACCCTACCCTACCACCTATAGGCGACCCTCCATCGCACTACAATAGCTCATGGTCAGAGGAGGCCAAGGTGGTCGTGGTCCAACAATAAACAAAGCCCTAAAGTCTTTCCAATAAACATTGCCCTAAAGCAACTTTTCATTCCTTAATTTCGTCGTGGCACACCCTTATAAGCGTATATAAGCGGATAAATAGAAGAAAAGAAAGGTGGACTATATCATCAACTTCTTCCATTTGTCTAATAAAAAATCAAAAAGGAATGTCATGCCTAAAAAATTGTAGATTTTTCACTCTTTAAACGAGAAGCAAAGAAGTTCAACAGAGATTCATAGTTGCATTCACTTCTTCCTTGTTCGTAGACAAAGCGAATTCGGAATTCATTTCAAGTAAAGTGGTATGGTAGAACGCTATTCGATGAAAAAGACAGACTTTAAGAAAGTGGTTCAGGTAGCTCAACCAGTTAGAGCAACGAATTGAAAATCTGTTGCACCCTACTAGCCGGGCTGGTGAAAGTGTGGGGACGGGGTGTAGAGGGGAGAAGAAGTAAAAAATTAAAGGTGTATGTGAGTGAGATATGAAAAGGTGAAAGTGTGGGGACGAGGTAAGGAGGGGAGGGGATATAAAAAAAAGTGTATGTGAATGATATATGAAAAGTAAAGCGTGTTCAATACAAATAAATTTCTAAAAGAGCTCATTACTAAAATCATTCTATGACTAATAGTCGAGAAAGTGCACAAAAATTGCACAATTACACCCCTACCCAATTTACCTTTTTATTATAGCTTTAAAATTTCTTTCTGTCTGTAATGTAAATAATGTTGCAAATGTCATTGGAGGTTAATGCATCTTTCTCTCGGTCTGAATGTGCCTCTGTACAAGGCACGTGACACCTTAAACAAACGAGTTCTACTATATATGTATTTCAAAATTCTACTTCCTCTATGACAATTAAGGATATGATATTTTTATCATGTGAGTTTCAAAAAAGTGTTTACATCAAGAATTTGTTAGAGGGATAAAGTTGAAAATAAGAAGTGAAAATTCATGTAATATTTTCCTAAATAAACAACCTATACTAATTAACAAAAGAGTTCTATTATATGTACTCTCAAATTTTTCTCTTTCACTTTTATACCTTGACGTGGTAGTTAGACAATGATAGGTTATTTTCATCCTGTGAGTTCCAAAAAAAATCTACATCAAGAATTTGAGATCAGAGTAAAAATAATTTGGGAGTCACATAATAATTTCCTTAACAAAATCCAAAACAAAACCACCTGGTTGTAGAATAACACCAACAAATAAAGCTTTAAAAATTCACAAGTTTGATCAGTAAATTACTAATTCTTTTGGCTAACGTAACTTTGCTATTGAGATTGATCACGATACTGTCAGTGAAAATTCTAATTATAGTGAGAGCATCCATAAGATAATTAGGTTACTTTTTGGAGTTCACTATTCGAGCTCATCAACCTTTCATATTTGACTATTGAACTTTAGTCAATCCAACACTACTCGTTATAAACTAATTGTTCGATTAGTCGTTTTATCTTTCAGTCTTAATAACCTTCAAGTCAAGGTCTGGTCCTTCCACCAGGAATAACCTTCCGACCTTCAAATCTTCAACTAACTCTTCAGTCTTCAAGTCGATCTTGAACCTTTTGGCTATAACTTTTCGAAGATTTGATTTTTCAAGCTATCGACTTTCCATAGGCTACCTTTCGGATTCAACTACTTTTTGATATGTTTACTTTTTGGTTAGTATAATTCACTCCTAAGATTAACCGTTCGAGTGTTACAATGAAGAGAACTTATATTTAGAAAAATAAAATTTTGGGACCTAATTTCTTAACTTATTTGGTATCATCAAAATATAAATTACAATGTTCATAATATAAGGACTTCACAATGGAGGTGAACGAGGGCTTAGTGATCTGTGTGGCAATGGACGAAATGACTTCAACTAGTACTGTCAAAGCGGGCCGGCCCACCCATTAGGCCCGCGGGCTTTTATTTATTTTTTTTTAATTTTTATCCTCTCTCCCTCTCAAAGTTCAAAAAATTAAGTGATGATGATGATGATAGGGCCTCACTTATTTACCAGCACAGGGCCACGCAAATAAAAAAAATCGGTCCTACGCGGTCTAAGGCAATTGCAACAACGTGGAGGTGGTTGCGGAGTTGGCAGCGAGGATGCGGGTGTGGCAATCGTTCTCGTAATGGCAACGGGCATTCGTCTTTAAATTGTTCTGGTGGTTGTTGATATCTTTACAACCATGTATTTCTCAAAATAACAATCTCCAAGATGTCTATTCTTAGATGAATTTATCCTCAACTTGGATTCCTTTTCATGTTCACTTGTAAAAATCATTTGACACAAAAACAAGTGTATCCAAAATTAAACTAAAGGAGGAAGTTGAATTTTTTTAGTACTATCAACTCTATTAGAGTGTAATATCCATCCAATATACTTTCTCAATCAATATGTAGAACTAAGAGAACTAAGAGTCATGTAGAACTAAGAGTCAATACCCCACCATTGGGGTTCAATCCTGTGACCTTACTTCAAGAAGAGTTACAAATGTGTCAATTGAGCACAAGGTGTTTGGCATATCATAATTGAATTTAATTACACCATTACTTTTTTTTTAAAAAAAGTTAAACTTAGGTGATCCCAACTTCGTCAGACTAATCCTAAGGTCATAGAACCTCGTCCTAGAGCCACTAAGGGGCCCAAGGCCGACCTCGAGGCACCCAAAGCCAACCTCGAGGGGCCCTAGGCCGACCCCGTAGGCGGCCTCAAGGGCCCAAGGCCAGCCCTGAGCAGCCCAATAAGCTCGACCTAGGGGGTCGACGATGCCCATGAGCTCGGTCGAGTCAACGGAGGCCCAATCAAAGGAGACTGTAACCTCCCACCCATTTCACATGGGGCAGTTACATAAGAGTTTTAGTATAAATAATACTATTCATCTTGTCTTATCATCATCTTATTGTCTTGATATTACATATTTTGTACTCTCATAACTCATTAATACAAGATTTTGTCTCTTAGAGCTATACACCTTTTCTTATCATTTTCCTTTAATTATTGGATTAAGTAATTTAGGCTACCTGGTTTAATTTAATCCATCGAAAACAATAATAGTATTTGGTATAATTATAATATTTATACCATACTAGTATGATTTTGATTCATATTAGGTAAGGGGCAAGTAGGTAAGTATTAGGTGAAATAGAAGTTTGTATGTAATGAAAATTACAATTATAGATAAAATTATGTGTGTTTCTTATATTTAAAACTTTTAAGAGAAAATAAGAAAAAATATTTTTCACTTTTCAAAATGAAAAACTATAAAAATAAATATGTTTTCTATTTTTCATTTTTCAAAACAATAGATAATTTTTTTCGAATTAGTAAGCGGAGCCTATATGTTTCAATAATATTATTTTAAACAAAAATTTAATTCAAAAAATCAAAATATTTGATTGTACTTAATCATAAAATTGCTTAGAATGACAAATTAAAGTAGACAATAACAATAATGATAGTTGAGAAAGTGTATAAAAATTGCACACTTCTAAGCGTTTATACATTACTACTCAAATGTGTTCACTGAGTAAACCTCACTCCTATTTCAAGATTAATAGTCGAGAAAGTGCACAGAAGTTGCACATTTCTAAACCCGAAAGTGCACAGAAGTTGCACATTTCTAAACCCATCACCCCCTACCCAACTTAATCTTTTTATTAAACAGTTTTAGAATCTAATGTCTGTCTGTCTGTCTGCAATGTAAATAATGTTGCAAATAATGTCTCATTGGAGGTATAATGTATCTATGTCTGTCTGTCTTTATGTGCCTCTGTACAAGGTACACCAGACCTTAAACAAACAACCTATACCAATTAACAAATTAAAACCACCTGTCTGTAGACTAACACCAACAAATAAAACTATAAAAAAAAACCCACAAATCTGGTCAATAAATTACTAATTCCACACCTTGTGGAACCCTTAAAGTAAGCTGCTGGTGGGCATATCTTCTAGCAGTTTCCTCAATCTCCACGGGCCGAGAAGAGTGCTTCAGGATCTGGTTGCGGGGATCGATCACCAATTTCTGGAGAGCAGGAGCGTTCTGGATGAAGTACATCGCGATTTCAGCATCGCTAGGGCGCCCAAAATACCCGCAAATCTCCACAACCTTGAGCGACTCATGACGAAACGCCTCGCCCCTGAGCATCCTTCTCCTGGTCTTCGTTGGACATAGCCATATCAACTGCACAGCAGCACCCGAGTAAGGAAAACGATCGAGTTATGTAACGGATTGCAGAAAAGGCGAGCTCAGACTACATACCTTTATCACATAAAAGACCAGGACATAAACATAGTACTTAAATGCATTTATTCGACAAAGATGTTAATAAATGTCAATTTAATGAATTCAATGGTTCGAGAATATATAATGTTCTTCCCTAAGAAGTAACCACAGTTACCCTGTGCAAATGCTTCCCTGAGTTCTTAACAAGGCAAATTCAGATAATAAATTTGTGAATCCAAAGATGAGTAGGCTATACTTGGAAACAACCAATGTGACAGAGAAAATTTTTCTTTCACATTAAATTTAAACCGAAGGATTAGATACGCTATTATAACTTGTTATATATGTAGTCGAAACACGAACCTGGAGCACAAATCTTTCCAAATGAGGAGAGTGTTGCAGCAATGATGTGAACTGAAGAAGAGATTCATCATCAACTGCTCCAATTTTCAACACTAACTCCTTGAGTTTGGGCAGCTCGGGAATATTTGAGAAATTCACAATTGCCTGCATAGAAAGAAAAAAAAAAAAAACAAAAAGACGAGTTAACAAAACATCCGAAAAGAAAATGGCAAGCTCCTATTTCCAACAAAGAAAATTTGCCTACTAACCTGTGGACGATAGATAACTAAAGTTAGAATCTCCAGCTGATTAAAGCAGCAGGCAAGCTGTCCAAAGACATTGTTCTCCAACCCAGAACGACCCATCCCTACCGAGACCTCTTCGAGTTTTGGGACATTTTTGAAGATAAAAGTAACGGCAGGACCCAAATAACTCAACGAAGAAAGAGTTGTGTCTTGGAGCTCTATAGTTTTTAAGCCCAAGCAGAAGACAATCTCCAAGGAGTTCAGCTTGAGAGCCAGACCAACGACCTTCACATTTACCAAGCCCCCCGAGCCATGCACTGACAAAACCTCAAGAAGCGGACAGTGTAGAAGGAAAGACTCCAGCACTTGATCGCTCACGTTAACGCACCTCAGAGAAAGGACTGTTAGAAACCTCAAGCCGGTAAAAGCAGCCATATTGGACTGCCTACTAGTGAAAAGCTTAGACGGGAATGTATAGTTACGCATGGTATCCCGAATACTGTCCTCATATTCCAACAAATCCAGCTCGAGCCTCTTTACCTTCTTTGAAAGCGCAACTTTTACCCAGTTATCAACGGCGGATTTGGAACCCTTGTCCAGATCGAAGCTAATCTTGAATGAATCGATAACAAGGCCATTATGCTGCCTAATAACTCGATTCACCCAATTAACGTACTTGATTCTTTCTGTGTTCAGGGACTTTGAAAATATGTCTCTTCCACCCAATATAGTTTCACTGTTAAACTCTAACCCAACAATGGACTTCCACAGGTTCCTCCACCGCCTTGATAAGATGGCAGTGACAACAGCCTCTTTCAACGGCAGGCAAGACAGTACAGAAATAAGAATTTCATCCGGTAATCTACTCATAAAATCACCAGCGTTGAACACTTCCTATACGACAAAAGTTTAAGCAAGAACATGAACACGGGTGAGAATTCAAACTAAAACATAAATCAGACATAAAATTAAAAAAAAAAAAACGAATCTGGACTGATATTTGAGCCCAAAAACAAACAAATCACATTGAAGCAATGCAAAGCACCCACACAAACCTATCATTCTTCAGTTCAAATTTAAATTACTCCTAAAACACACTTAAATTAAATCGGCTATGACAAGCACAAGCAAGAATTAATACAAAAAAAAATTGAATTTATAACTCGTTCTATCATTAAAAAAAAAAAAACTTGGCATTGGCATTACTTACCACGCGAAGATCACAAAGCCGAGCCCTTTTCCTCCTCGACATGTCAGATTACTAAGGCAATCACTAACAACAGCAAGCTGCAGACAGAAAATCAAGAAAACCTTAAAATCTCTGACCTCAACAACATAGATACACTCAAGCATACATACACAGGAGGTATAAACACACAGAGTCAGAGACAACATAGATACACTCAAACATACATAGTTACATACACAGGGAGTATAAACACACATTTCCTCATTGAAATGAGGGATTACTAACCCCAATCACCAATCACCAGCCAGCCACAACCTGCAAACATAAAAGCCAAAAAACCTTAAAATCAGGGCAATCCCATCCAAGTTGGTTAGGCTGTTGACTTGGTAACCACAGTGTTACAAAGTCTACTCCTAATGTGAGTAGCCTGGTTTGAGCCAATCAGTTATGGGCAACCAGGATGGTTTAGCTCAGATATTTTGGCCGGTAGGATTACAAGGTAGGGTTTACTTTGTTCACCCTCGGGCAGTGGTCGCGAATTTCCTCAACACAAAAACCAAAAATCCTTAAAATCTCTGACCTCTACAACATAGATACACTCAAACATACATACACAGGAAACGCACAGAGACAACACAGATACACTCAAACATACATACACAGGAAACGCACAGAGACAACACAGATACACTCAAACATACATACACAGGGAGTATAAACTAGATATCAATAGACAAACACAACCACACATACATACTTCGTTGGGTGGAAATGTAGAGAAATCTCTATGAATTAACGAATTTGTAAACAAATAAAATGGGTTAATCAACCAGAAATGATCGACATTGAAGAAAAACAATGGAAGGAGAGGGAGAATTACCTTGGATCGATTAAGGAGAAGAGTACTGTAATCTGGAACTTCAGGAGAAGAAAAACTGAATTTGGTGCAATTCGGTGGCACTTCCGCGCTCTGTTGTGTTTTATAAGGCGCTCTGTTGTGTTATATAACGTGACAATTCGGTGGCTCCGTTAAATGATTACTTATCATTCATTGTCACGGAAATTATTTAATAACTATAACCGGTTTGGTTAGCGTGAGTGATCATGATTACTTATCATTCATTGTCACGGAAATTATTTAATAATTATAACCAGCTTGGTTAGCGTGAGTGATCATACACTCTCCCCTTAAAAAGGTCGGAAGTTTGAACTCCTCTTGTATGAAAAAATCAATCTGACTAGCGCGAAAAATCAATCTGGCCAACTCTTGTATGAAACGGGTTTAAAATTGCCTCATACAATTAGAGTCTGAACGGGTTTAAATGTGCCAATTAGAGTCTGCTCAGGGCACTTCGTGTGTGACCGGTCCAAAAAAATTATTTAATAATTATTGAGTTAAAAATTATAATTAGTTTATATTAAAAATATGTATTGGCATTTGGCAACACAAATTACATACATAGGTAAAATAATTCACAATTTGCTAGAAGAATATTCAAGAAAATATGAAAGAGTTGATCCTTACATTTTCAAAATTGTCTAATTTCAATTCTCCTATTTTCTTTTGTGAAAATAGCAATTTTACCATTTTCGTTAGTTTAACATTTGTTGAACTTTATTATTTTAATTTAACTTTAAAAATTCCAAATTAATATTTTAATTTAATTTTCTTAATTAATTAATTTCCATCCTCACATAGGAAATTATAAAAATAACTTAATTTGTTTCCATTGAGAGTTGAGCCCAATTAGTAAAAAATGAGTTATTGTTATACCATGTAACATGGTATTTTTAGTATTGAAATTGTGAATTTCTAGAATATAAATTGTGTTTCTACGTCAAAGCACATAAATTGTGTATGTTAAAATTGTGTGTTCGTAGCATACACATTGTGAATTTTTAAAAGATAAATTATGAACATTTAGTATGTAAAGTGTGAACATTCAAAATTCGGGTCCACTTTGCAAGGTGGACCCAATCCACATAATAATTTGCGGTGAAAAAATTCAAACATTTATTCCTTGTAAATATCTAAATATTTTTTAATTTTTAGTGTCAATTAATATAATTGGATACAATTGCCATAAAATGCAAGTGTTTGGTATTAAATCGTCAAAATGTAAATGTTTGAACCCCAATTAATATGATTGACTTTTTTAATACATTAATAAGTCTTTAAATCATTTTTTTTTTCCATTTTGTCATATTCATTTTAAAGCTACTAATTAATATTGATTAGGCAAATTATTATGTATGTAGTGTAATATCACCTTTGTTACCATTTCAAATGGATGGTAACTATATAACGTAGATACACTCAGGGATACATACACACAGTGTTGCAATTCAGTGGCATATTGCTGGCATGCTGATCTTTTATTTTAAAAGATAAAATAAAACTTGGTAACTGATGAATTTTACTTTAATTTGTTGAGGAAAATATCTCAACGATATTCCCAGAATAGTAAATTTGTATTTCCAAAGTAGTCTTTTAATTTAATTTTTTACTTACTTAATTTCCATCCTCAAATAGAAAAATTATAAAAACATTTAATTTGTTTCCATTGTGAGTTGAACCCACTTTTTTTTTTCTTTTTTTTTTTTGTTTTGGGTTTATTTGAAAGTTGAAACAGATAAATTAATTTCGTAAAATTAGTTTTATTTGTAAAAAATTCAAACAGTTATAACTTGTAAAAATTATATCTAAACCTTTAAATTTTAAAATTTTAATACCAAAGTTATGTATATATATTGTAACAAGGAAAATCAATATTTTGATCCTTCAACTGTTTTTTAACTGTCAATATAGTCCTTAATTTTCAATTTCAACCAATTTGATTATCAAGTTATTTAAAATTTCGCCAATTAAACCCTTTTAGGGACCAAATTGGCGAAATTTTAAAAATTTAAAAATCACAATTTTGAACCATGAAAATGGTTTGATTGAATAAATTTTATACAATTCGAGATCAAATTGATTCAAATTGAAAACTATGAACTACATTGACAATTGTAAAATAATTGAGGGACCAAAATGGTGATTAATTCCTGATAATAATTATATCTAATTATGCGTAGTAGTTGAGAATTTAATACTGATTCTTTATATCTTGTAACAATTATAATATTTAACAAAAGAAAAAACCCAACATAACCTTACGTTTTTGAATTGGATCACAAATTGATTTTTTTTAATTATATTTTAAAAGCATAATGTATCAAAATATTTATTTCATATAACTGAAAATTATAAATCAAACTCAAAAAAATAAATATCTATATATAAAATTATATTTAAACATTATAGCCACCAAACTAATACCTAAATCAAAAGAATTAAATTACTTTTACAGGGCGTTTGGTTAGATGAAATGAATTAGGTGGAAAAGAATTGCAATTTCATGGGAAAAGAATAATGTGAAATAAAGTAAGAGTTTAAATTCCAGTATTTGGTTTGCAAGAATATAATTACTGGAAATTTAAATTTCAATGTTTGGCCGGTATACATGAAAATTGAGAGGAAATAAGTAGTATAAAATTCAAATGCTCATTGTTGTTGTTTTTGTTATTAGTATCTATATATTGTAACAATTATATCTAATTAGGCGTAATAATATTTGAGAATTTAATACTGATTCTTTGTATCTTGTAACAATTATAATATTTAACATAAGAAGAAACCCAATATAACCTTACATTTTTTAATTGGGTCAAACACTGATTTTTTTAATTATATTTTAAAAGGCATAATGTATCAAAATATTTATTTCATATAACTGAAAATTATAAATCAAACTAAAAAAATTATATATAAAATAATATTTAAACATTATAGCCACCAGAACTAATACCTAAATCAAAAGAATTAAATTATTTTTAGTGCCAATTAATATAATTGGATAAAATTATCATAACATACAAATGTTTGGTATTAAATTATCAAAATTTAAAATTTTGGATATAGATGTCCCAAGACATAAATCACTGTTTAAAAAAAACATTAATAAGTCTTTAAATTAATTTTTATTCATTTTGTAATATTTAGTATTTTAAAGCTACTAATTAATCTTGAATACAGCTAATTATATTTTTACCATTTACAAAATATTATCTTAAATTTATCTCTTAATATACACATCTTTATGCGAACACTAGATGATTGGTTGATTTTGTATCTATTAATTCATAAATTAATGTTTTAACCTATATAGAGTCGGTCAATTTGAGAACAACCAATAAATATCTATCTGACATATAGATTTACACATCTACTCCTAAAATAAGAATATATATGTTGAAAATGAATGCTATTCACACCAAGATTATGTCTAAAATAAGTTTGTAGCTCTATGTATAACATCAAAATTTATAAATTGTAACCTGTTGTCATGGTGCGTTTTGAATAATTTAAAAGGATTATCAAACATAATATAAAATAGTTTTTTTCAAGATATATTGATTCGATAATTAAAATTCAAAACATTAACTGTAACGATAATAGTATTTTGTACAATTATAATATTTATACTATAAGCGTATGATTTCGCTTCATATTAGGCAGGTGGGCAAGTAGGTAAGTATTAAGTGAAACAGAAGTTTGTAGGTAATAATAAAAATTGCAATTACAGATAAAATTATGTGTTTTTTATATTTAAAAAAAAAAGTAATAGATTTTTTTTTTCGATTAGTAAAAGGATCCTATATATTTCAATAATATTATTGTAAATAAAATTTTAAATTTAAAAAATAAGATATATATATTTTTGTACTTCATGATAAAATTGCTTAGAATGACAAATTAATTTCTATTTATTCAAAATTTGTGAGTTGCGTAATCATATTATAAGTTTGTTGGGATTATGTATGTACATTAGGACCAATTTGGGGGGGAGGGGGAGGGGGGGGGGGCTCTATTTTTCATTCAGAATGTAAGAACTATAGCTTCCATTTTCTCCAAAAAAAAAAAAAAAAAAAAACACCAAAAAAAACACCAAAAAAAAAGAAGAAGAAAAGAAGCATTTATTAATGGTTGTCTAGGATTTTCAACTAGGTGCATGTAACATTACACCAAAATAATGGAACCATTTGGTTCGGTACCATTGAAAAAAGTCTATGATTTTTCCTTTTAGATTTCAACGTAAAACGCTTGTGTCTAAAATGAGTGTTTAATCCTAGTACTCTTGTGTCTAAAAGCCAATAGATCGAGTTAATTATATATGTAAAGCTACATTAGATGATTTTAAAAGTAATGGTTCACATGCATAAAGTTTTCATGAAAATTTTGCTAATAATGCATGATAGGTTTAAGTGTTCGAGATATTTGATTTGGTGCATACGAAAATCTTGAAAATTTTGTGAAAGAGTAAGGTTTGTAGAGATGTGTCAAGTAAAGAAGTCTAGTGGACTGGATAATAATACACGAGAAACTTGCAATTACTACTCAAATGTGTGCGTAGGATAAACTTCACTCCTATTTTAAGATTTTTTTTTTTTGAGTACTCCTATTTTAAGATTAATAATTGAGAAAGTGCACAGAAGTTGAACACTTCTAAGCCCACCAGTTGCTACTAAAATGTGTGCACTAAATAAACTCACTCCTATTTCAAAATAGTACAAAAAGTGCACATAAGTTGCACACTTCTAAACCTAGCTATCTGTTAGTCCGTTACTATTCAAATGTGTGCATTGAATAAACCACACTCCTATTTTTATATAAAAAAATTATTGAATTTAGAACTCTTTTTATCATAAAAACAAAAACTTGGCATTACTAACCACGCGGGAATCACAAAGTCGAGCCCTTTTCCTCATTGACATGTCAGATTACTAACCCAATCACCAACCGCCGTAAGCTCCATACAGATAATCAAGAAAACCTTAGGGTCGGTTTACTAACTGAAAAATGTTTTCAGTTTTTTAATTTTTCAATTTTCATTCTATGTTTTCCATTCTCTATTTTCTATTTAGAAAACTTGTTTATTAACACTTATTTTTTTTATTTATTTTTTTAGATTAATGTTATAAAATTACACAAGTTTAATTTCGAGTGATTTTTAGACCTTATATTTAAAATATTTAAAAATATATTTGGTTTAAATAGAATAAATATTATTGGATATATTCATTTGTATGTAAAGCCGTCAAAACGGGCTTAGCTCGGCGGGTTAGCCCGTCCTGCCCCGCAAAAAGGGCGGGGCGGGCTTTGATATTTTGAGCCCGTATTTTGGCGGGTTTTTTAGCCCGCCACCGCCTAACCCGCGGGCTTGGCGGGCCGGCGGGGGCCCGCCAAGAAACACACACACACACACACACACACATATATATATATATATATTAAACCAAGTTTTAAAAAGTTAATATATTGTGTAAATGATTTGTTATTGGCTTATGGATTTTCATATTATGTATTTGATTATTTATTAGTTATTTTAATATATACAGAGTATTTAATAATTTCTTATATTAATTTTTATGTAAATTTAAAATATTTAGAATTTGGCGGGTGCCCGCCAAGGCCCGCGGGCTTAAGGCGGGGCGAAGCGGGGCATCTTTCCTTAGGCCCGTATTTTGGCGGGCTTTTTAGCCCGCACCCGCCATATGGCGGGCTTTGGCGGGTCCCGCCCCGCCGGCCCGTTTCGACACCTCTATTTGTATGACATGTATATAAATACATAATTTTTACTTTGAATTCTAAAATGTAATATATGTGAAATTTCAATATCCGATATCCGGACCAAACTTGTATTACAATATAACATAAGTAAAAATATCTGAACCAATAATCAATTGAGTTCAATCAAAATATAAAACTTGGTATAATTTTCAATTTTGATAATGTGAATAATGTCCAGTAGATAATGGTACAATTTTTAATAGTTTTTTTTTAATACAACTGACCCTATTACATTGTAGTATCTGCTTTAGCCTCCACTGAAGCTTGATCTTATTACCTCCCATATGGGAGAATCACTACATGTCATCTGAGGACAAGGTGTTTGGCTCACGAAATGTTATATTATCTTGGAATGTTAGATTCATGTGTTTGGTTAAAATTAAAGTATGTAGTTGTCCCATCTAAACGCCTTTTAGGGATTGTTTGGTTAACGAAATGTTAGATTACCATGAGAATATTAGATTACTGTGTTTGGTTAAAATTAAGTATGTAATATAAACTTTATTTATAACTTAACATGATGTAATAAAAAATAACATAAAATATATAATTTCAAAAATAATTAAATATAATAATATAATAAGCTAACATAAAATATATATTTTTTATAATAATTAAAATTAAAATTGACAAAATTTGTAGATATTTATGGTAATCTTAGATATAATCTAAGAATTGTGTTACATTCCTTCAGTATGTTGCATTTCTTAGGGAATGTTATATTCCCTTAAAAAAAAAGTATGATAACATGAATCAAAGATGAGAATATAAGCTTTAAAATGTCTTGATTATGTGGTATAACCTGAACCAATCACCTTCTTAGTATATTTAAATTCCTGACATTTAAAGGCGTTGTTTAGAACTTTATTCATGTGTCTAGACGCCTTTAGTATTTTTAAATTCCAACGTTTAAAGCAGCGCAATTAGAGTACTCCAGTCTCCATCACTTCAATCTCACTACTGCCACTCTAACTGCTCTAATCTGTCTGCTCTTCTAAACAGAACCTTAGCTTTTAGTCTCTTTGAATTACTTGTGGAAAAATCAAAAAATTATTCCAAAATGGACAGCATTAAAACACTAATATGAAACCTGTATTTTTCTCAAATTGTGAAACATTTTCAAAACTATACCCCAACTAAAAGAGCAGAGAATTTTAAGTTGATTCTGTGTAATAGAAAGGAATCAATTAAAGATTGAAGTTAAAAGGACCTCTAACAACTGCAGTATTTTGTTTCCGAAACTCGCTAACATGATAGTATATATTTGCTAAAGCTGGCTGTATCCTTACCCCCACACTACTGCTTAACCCTTAACCTTTTTGTGGGCCTTGTGGCTGCAATATGGGCACTTGTATGTCTTGATAGACTGTGCCTTTGCCGGTGTTATTTTAACACACTTGCCATGGAACCATCTCTCGCATATATCACAGGCAATCCAGAACTCACTCTCGTTGTAATTTCCTCCACAGCTCCCGCAAATAGTATTACTTTCATCATCTTCGTCTTCGCCTTCATCTTCATCATCGTTTTCATCTTCTTCATAGTTCTCGTGCATCCTTGGATTTCCTAGGACTTGATTGTCTTTCTGCATGCAAAAAGTGACAATAATGCTCAGAATTAAGTTCTTGTTCAGAAGGGTACCTTTCCATTTGTCATGGATTTACCTTTGCATTTGTCATGGATTTATTACCAACATTGACGATTGGTCTTTCCCTTGAGGGCTTTCTTTCCGATGCAATTTCATAGATTGTAGGCAGTTCATTTATCATGGAAAACAAACGGTTCCTGTTGATTAAGCAAACAGTTAGCATAGGGGTTGCAACTTAAAACAAAGGCATATTGGATCAGAAATGACAATCATAAAACTCAAAACAATTTCTGAAAGTGAATGCTTTGACAATGAGACAAGGGACAATGATAGAGCCACACTTATTAATGAAAACGGAACATCTTGCTTGCAGAAATTTAAAGAAAAAATGCTTTCATTGCGTCAGGCATTTTTACATCACATAACTTTTCAGTTGTGAACCTCAATGACCAAGAAAAAGAAGAGTTTAAGAGTATGACATTCATAGGGAGTTACATATGGTTCCAGAAGGAGTAATAAGGTGAGGAACAGCAAAATTTTGCATGTTCTTCCGGGGCAACATACAGGTCAAGAAAAGGATGGATAGCAGATGCTAAATGATCCAAGATTTATTATAAATAACAAAAGTAAATCCTGCAAAATGAATATGAGTGCATTGATATTTATGAATATGCTAAAACTGGATGATTTTACAAAATGGTTAGAGACTAACTATGAAAACATCCAATTCTCTTAACGGAGTTTGCAGATACTAATTATCCTTCCAATAAGCATCACAAAGTTATTGAAAATTCACCAGAAATAACCCAATATGGGGAACCAGACTTGTCATACAATCTTCTTGTACAATTGGTTTTCTGTTACACTAGTGAGATTTTAAAAACACCACTTATTGCGATAACATACATTCAAAACTTAACCCACTAGAAATTTGGTACTTAAAATTTTCATCTAGCAGAAGAAAACATTTGCAGTTAATCCTCTCAAATTACAACTTTATGCAACACAGCAACACCTATATACTTTCGAATAAAATACTCCATGGTAAACTATATGAACATTTTCAGGACATAAAAGGATTCAATTTGGGAATCCAGAAGTCAAATATTTAGAAAAGCAATCTTTCAATGGAGGGAGAAAATTGAATATTTTTAGAGAAATCACCCAACCATCTTTAAGGGAGCTAATTGGTAGCTTATAAACACAAGTGAAAAAGAGAGGTGATGACGACCAAACATATAGAAAGAGGTACTACTAAAGTGCATCTCCAGGAAAGAAAATAATTTGTTGAAAAACAAAAGCCTTAAGTTTCCATCTGCATCCACACCATTTAGATTAGATTTGTGATGCTCATGCACAAATCTCTCAGGTAATACCAAATCTAAAATATCCAAAATATTTTCATCATGTTATTTCCAGCATCTCATGCAAAATGCTGTTTCAAACAATGAAAGTGTCCATCCTTAATGTCACATTCCCTTTATCAAAATATGGGTTTAGAACTCATTCTACAAATATTCTACTGAGATTATTGATACAATTTGAAATAGCTCCATAATTTTAAACATACCAATTTGCAGTCTAAAATCCTCCCCCCAATTGGAATTAAACCCTAGAAAATTTCAAGTGTTTTACTAAGCTTAACAGCAGGGCTATAATACCTAAGAATGAAGTAGTGAATTGAACTCAATTTGGTAAATAAGGAGAACTTCCCAATTCCACTTACTTGACTCTCCTCTCCTTAACTCTATGTCTCTATCAGTAGGGTAACTTATATTCTAAGACTGAAAATTAGTGCTATGGAATTTAAGTGATGAATGTGCTCTCATTACAACTTCAGGATGAATACGGTATTAGTAAGAAAATCACACAGCTAAAATTCCACAGAATGTACCTTTCGTTTCGATTAAGTTGAGCACCGAAGTAGAAAGCCACAGCGAGCAGCCAAGAATCAGTGTGCATAGCCACCAAAGACAGCCAATCTCTCTTCTCCATCCCGTCCCTCGCAAAATTGATGCCTAGCACCGGTTCCGGGATCTCCGGCGGGACATCCTCCGCCGGCAATGTGACTTCCCACCTCTCGTCCGGATGACCGTACAGGCACAAATTATCTTTATCTGCAAAATTCAAGCGGCACACCGCAAACAACAAAAGGCAAAAAAAAACAAGAAAATAAAAAATTCTGCTCGCACATGCAAACAAACACAAATATTCCACAAACCGAAAGAAACAACTACAAAACCTGGATCGCACTGCGAGAAAAAGTCGTCGACATCTGAGAATTTACAGAACAGAGAGGCGAATTTAGATACACTCACAATAACACAAATATATATATATATAGTAAAAGGAAAACGCAGTTGAGAGGCGGTGGTTTACCGCGAGTGAGGGCGTAGAGAACGGCGGAGCGGCGAGCGGCGAAGTTTTTGAAGATGTCTTCGACGGAGCGGGGGTTTGGGGGGAAAGAAGCCATGTTGATCGCCTCTCTAGTCTCTACTGTACGGAAGATGTGAGGGCTAGGATCGTAAATAAGTGGAGAAATAGCGCCGATAATTTAATGCGCTTTGCGCCCGTCCTAGACTCCTAGATGTGGACTAGGGTTAGCTTATTTACCAACTCTCTCTCTTCAAATACTCAAATTATTATAATTAAATATTTAATTAAAAAATTTTTTTATTAGTATTACTGACTCTATTACAATGTTGTATCATTCATATATACTTTTTCAACAATATTATATCACAAAGAGTCAATATCTAATTATGACTCGAATCCAGTATCCCATTGCGACTCGAACCCATGACATCCTATTTAATATAGGCTAAAGTGCCATCCCGCACCATGAACCATTCACGATTTGTCATCCCGCACCATGATCTTCAATAAGTGATTATTCGAGCCATAAACTAAATTTTTTTTTGCGCCTAGCATTTTTTTTTGTAGGTTTCCAGTAAATTTATGACATGTTGTCGGTGAGAAAGCTGATGTGGCTTTAATTAAATAATTAAATGAGATGAAATGCATGAGGTGGACATCACCCTTTTACCTCATCTCATCCTCTCCTCTATATCAACTAACGGCCGACAAAATTGTTACTGGCATGGAAGGAACAATCAAAATCATATTGAGAACAAATCAGTAAGAAGCTAAGCTCGAGTTTCGTTTCAATTGAGATCAGAAGAAGAATCTTATACCCTGAGTTTCATTGAGCCTTTCAGGGTAGCCTTCACTTTATCAAAATCAGAATTGATACACCGTAGAAAATGATCTGACGGGTTTCTGAGAGCGGGGCAAGGAAATCCTGCTTGTGCGAAGAACTGCAAAATCATGTTGGATCAAACATAAGAATTACGGAGAAGTGCAATTCTTAGTGATCAAGAAATAGTAAATTTTCTTGCCTCGTATGCTTCTGAAGCCTGACCAAAGTACACAGTTTTTCCCCAAGAAAGCAAATATAATCTGTTAAACAGCTCAAACACTTCGCTGCTCGGTTGGTGAATTGAAGCTATTACTGTTCGTCCATCTCTAGACAGACCCCTTAGCCTCTGGGTAACAAAGAACGCTGAGGCACTGTCTCAGATCAGAGAGATACAAAATCGTCAGTTTAGCGTTTTCTTTAGACTATATATTATAGTATTATTTTTAGTTCATTGAGATCTGTAAATTGATTTTCGGGATTCGGATTAACCTGTCTAGGCCACTGGTAGGTTCATCGAGAAAGAGCAATCTGGCTGCATCAAGATCTCGACGGCCATGCTCACTCTCAGCTTCTCTCCTCCGCTGATTCCTCGCAAGTGCCAATTCCCAATCACCGTATCTGCGCAGTCCTAAAGCCCCATTTCTATGATAGTGCTCTCCTCCAGCGCTCGCTTCTCCGTCCTCGACATCCTATCCGGCAGCCGAAGCTGAGCAAAGTAGGAGATCGTTTCCCGGACGGTCAGAGTTCCGATCAGGTTGTCGTCTTGCGTTACATATGCCCGTGGAAATGTTTGAGAGAAGAAATTGATGAAAGAGTTTGGAATGGAGATTTTGATAGGATGGAGTAGAGTAGCGATTTAATTTACTCACCGCAGTTCCGAAGGAGAGCTTGGCTTTGTGGCCGTTGAGGACGATTCTGCCGGAGAGGAAAGTGTTTGCGGCGAGGCTGCCGGAGAAGGCGTTGAGGAGAGCAGATTTGCCGGAGCCGGAAGGTCCCATGAGGGCGGTGAAGGTTCCAGGCTCTGCATATCTAACGAGACCTTCCAGAACATTTCGTGTTTCTCCATTGCCGAGACGTCTCCCATGAACTCCGGGTTAGTTTTCTCCTTCCACAGCGTCTCGCTCAGAGGACTCAACCCCCCAACCACCATCCCATTCCCTTGCGGCTTACTCGCCTCTATCTCCATCATCACCTCCGATGAAGACGCCGTCGTCGTCGCTGTTAAATCCTTCCATGCCAACATGCAGCAATTTTGTCGGCCATTAGTTGAGAGAGAAGAGAGGCAGAGATGAGGTAAAAGGGTGATGTCCACCTCATGCATTTCATCTCATTTAATTATTTAATTAAAGCCACATCAGCTTTCTTACCGACAACATGTCATAAATTTACCGGAAACCTACAAAAAATGCTAGGCGCAAAAAAAAAATTAGTTTAGGGCTCGAATAATCACTTATGGAAGATCATAGTGCGGGATGACAAATCGTGAATGGTTCATGGTGCGGGATGGCACTTTAGCCTTTAATATATATTGTACTTATAATAAAATAGAGTTCCAAAAAAAAAAAAGCATTCTCATCGGTTGCGGAATTAATGGTTGTGAATTCTTTTAAAATTATTGAGAATTTTAATTTAGATTTTAATGAAGTAATACTTCACTCCTTAATTTTTTTTTTTTAACTAATTATTCTTTTATTTTCTTTTTTTACAAATAAAATTAAAATATCAAACTACCTTAAGTGATAAGTAATTGTTCATTAAATTATTATTACATGTTCATTAAGAGCAACAACAATAAATGTGTGTGTACACACACACATATATATTGGTTATTGTCAAGTCAAAAAAGATAGAATAAGATTTTTTTAAAATACTCAATAATTAAAAAAATTTGTCAATAAATTCTCTCACGATTTTTTTTTTCTTAGACAAACATTGCGAAAAAATCAAAATTAAACTAACCCCACCTGGCCACTCCCCTCCCATACGCACTCCCTCACATAAACAAAAAGCTTTTCAAAAACTCATAATTTTATTTATTTTTTTTTTTTTTTTTGTGGAAGAGGGAGGAGGATATCCTAAATCATTAGCTGGTCCTCATAGTGTTGTTGTTCCCAAAAAGCCCCAACTCATCTTCACGCAGGTGCCTTTGTAGATGCCCATCCAGTAGCTTCGTTTAAGAAAAGAAACTCTCCGTCTTGTTTTAGAGCATGGGAAGCCATCAAGTCAGCCACCTTATTTTGGTCTCTTGGCACATGCTCAAACCGGATCTCCCACCGCCAGTTGATGGCATCTCTACACAGCTCAACAAGGTTGCACCCTGCACCCACATACTCCACGCCACTATTAATTAAACGAATGACTTTGGCGCCATCTGATTCGATGATGACTTTTCAATAGCCAAGGTGCTAAGCTTGCTTCAGACCATCATAAATGCCCCACAGTTCCGCCTCCAAAGGTCCACTCATGCCAATACGATGGGAGAAGGCTCCCAGGAAGTTGGCATTCTCATCTCTCAGCACACCCCCACACGCAGCATATTTGTGCTTTGCGCTAGAGGAACCATCAATGTTCACTTTAATCCATCCAGATTCCAAAGGTCTCCAAGGGTTGCCTCTTCTTGTCTCTAACATCTGTTTATCCCCCGGCCCTAGACCTTTATCTAGGGAAGTCTCGATCTCTTTGAACTGATAGTACAACCAAGCCACCTTATCTTCCGCATCTATCCTGGTTCCTTTGAACACAAAATCATTTCGCCACCTCCAAATCCACCAAGCAGTGATTGCAAATCTTGCATTCTGCTTCTTCTTTCTCTGGCCTCCATGATTCCCTATCATGTTAAGCCTTTCCGGGAGAATCCCACAAGTGAAGAAATCGTTAATCACTTTAAAAATACTATCTCCCACAACGTTCCAAGAGTTCTGAAAGAGCATGACGTGTAACCCACCCGGGCCTGATGCTTTGAGAGAAGCCATGTCCATAAGGGCATCCTTCACTTCTTCCTTAGTGACCCTCCTGTTCAACGCAATCCACTGACTATCTTTCAATCTTAGAAGTACATGTACTGATTGGCACATAACCTTTTTTTTTACAATAAAAACCCACATCCACTACCTGAAAATGTGCCTTAGAAAAAATCTATTCATGTCTAATAGACTTCAAACCACACATGTGAAATAAATTGCACCAAAAAGATCGTATGTGACATATTCAACTTAGAGGGCAATTTATATCATGGATCAGAGTTCATATAGCATTATGGCGCAAATTTTACTGTGGACTGCGGTCCACAATGCATGGTGGTTCATGCATCAAAACGACGTCATTTTGAATAATGAAAAGAAACGGCAGAAACGGCTTCGTTCCACGCCGTTGGCTCTGTGTGTATAACATATTCAGTTTCATTTTATATACATTGCAGTTCCTTTTTAACACAACTACAGTTCATTTTCAATATAACTACAGTTTCATTCGACATTATACACTCAAATATGTGAAACTGTTATTCAGCTTTCTTTCAACACAACTACAGTTTCTTTTATAATACATTGCAATTTCCTTTCAACACAACTACAGTATCATTTCGATATAATTACAGTTGAGAAAATTTAGATGAACAAGTGGAGGCGGTATTGACTGATATTGACTCTTGTGCTTCAACAAGTTGAGAAAGTTTAGATGAACAAATACTACAATGTAATAGAGTCAGTAGTACTAAAAAAAGTAGCATACTATTGCCATTTTTTTTAATAATTATTGATCTCTATTAGTAAAAGAGAAATAAATTAATAATTTGAATAAAAAAATAAATTAGATATGGATTATATTATCGTATCGTTTTTGGATTAATTAACTTATGATTTTTTAGATTAATATTAAAAACTACCAAAAAATCAATAATATAATGAAACATATTTAAATTCAACCTAATAGCAACGAATTAAAAATAATTTTAAATACCAAATACATCAAATCAATTTTTCTCTAAGGGATTCGGCTTTATTAGAAAGTACATGTACTGATTATTGGTGCATAACCCACCCACCCCTTTTTTGAGTGATCAAAGAAACTACGCAAATTATAATGTGGACCATAGTCATGGTTGATACTGCAATTGTGTTTAACAGATACTACAGTTGTGTTGAAAAGATACTGCAGTTGTGTTGAAAGGAAACTGAATTGCGCGGAACAGAGGCCGTTTATCCATTCAACACAACTGCAGTATCCTTTCAACGCAACTGCAGTATTAGTTCGACACAATTGCAGTTCCAGACGGATGAAACGACTTCTGTTCCGCGCAACTGCAGTTCCCTTTCAACACAATTGCAGTATCCGTTCAACACAACTGCAGTATCAGCCATGACCCATGGTCTACCATGGTACACGATATAACTACTGAAGAAACTCACGCCCACTATCAGAAGATGTGCCTTACGAAAACTCTATTCATGTCTAATAGACCTCAAGTTACATTAAATAAATTGCACCAAAAGGATTGTATTTGACCAACTCAACTAAGATGGCAAATTATATCATGGATTAGGGTTCACATAGAATTATGGACTTTAGATCGAAATAACGAGGTACAGAATTCATACTCATAATGTACAAAATTTCATAACACAAGACACAAAAATCGCAACACAAGGCACATGTACATGTTATATATTTACTTATTTTTCAAATATGATATAGATACATAATTTGTGTTCATAGACACAGATTGTCACAACACAAACACAAAAATTCATAACATAAGACATAATTACTAATTTGTCTTAGGTACAAAATTCAATATTGTTAAGGTATAAAATTTCATAAAACAAAACACAAAAACTCACAATCTAAGACAAATATATATCACTACTACAGAAATAACATATAACGTCGGTTGTTTGAAAAACCGACGTTAAAAGTGAAAAAATCATATAACGTCGGTTGTTTATAAACAACCGACGTTGTAAATCACGAATAAAAAAATTAAAAAAATGATAATAACATACGACGTCGGTTATTTAATTAACCGACGTCGTATGTTTTTAGTCGGTTAATTAAATAACCGACGTCGTATGTCATAATTTTTATTTTTTTAATTTTAAAATCTGAAATACGACGTCGGTTCAAATCAAACCGACGTCGTATATGCATGATTACTTATTAAAGAAAAAAAAAAGTTGTAATTATACGCCATAGGTAGGTCAGGGTTCTTTTAAAAAAAATATCTTCTCTCATTGTTTTCTCCCGACGACGTTCGCAACCGCCATCCGCCCCAGCTACAGCCGTTGTTGCTGCCGTCCGCCCCAGCCATAGCCGCTGTCGCTGCCGTCCGCCCCAGCCACACCCGCTGTCGCTGCCGTCCGCCCCAGCCACACCCACTGTCGCTGCCGTTCGCCCCAGCCACACCCGTTGTCGCTGCCGTTCGCCCCAGCCACATCCGCGACCACATCTTCCAGTCAGCGCCCCTCAGCAGCTGCCAGCCACCGTCGCCTCAACCGCTGCCCGTCACCGTCGCCACCAGCCCTTCCACGTACATTGTTAGTTTTGATTTATTTTGTAGAATATTGTTTAAATTTAGTACCTGAACTCAACCCTATTTTGCTAAATTATCTATTTGTTCCAAATTGGATTGATATTATCTGGGTCATCTATTTGCCTTACCTCTCATCAAACCCCAAAATGTATTCGTGATTCTTTTGTCTAGGTTATGTTTGATATTTTGACTCAATGAAATGCCCTTTGCACTCATGGTTACCTGCACTTTGCTGGCTGTTTCTTTTGCTGGGTTGTTACTGTTTGAGTGGTAGAGAGATAGGATATCATTTTTGCTGAGGCAGCCACATAATGTTGGTTTCTTGCAGTACTCCGGCTATGTGGCAGTGAATTAACAAGCTGGAAGGGCACTATTTTTTACTGGTTGATTGAGTCTCAGGGTGTTCTTCTATAGCTTATGGGGCTGCTGAGGAGATTGGGCTGTTTCACATTAATGCCGATGGAAAGACTGTTTACCTCAATCCTCATTTGTGGAACAAGTGTATGTGATTGTTCTTCAGATCATCTATAGTATATTAATATTCTTTTGTAGAAGCTTTATTGGGGTTCCTCCATAATCCAAACTTAATTAATCTCTTTTATGGCACAGTGGCAACCCTGCTTTTTCTTGAATCACCAACTGGTGTTGGTTTCTCATACTCAAATACAATCTCAGATTTGTATACTGCAAGCGATCAGAGAATGAGTAATTCTCTAGTTTTTTGTCTTGGTTTTGTTTATTAGCCATGTTTTATCTTGTGCTGTAGTACGTACTCCAAAATGTCATAGTTTCCATGTTTAAGCTCTGATTGCTTAGCTATGCCCTTCTATTATGTAGCTAAAGATGCATACATATTTTTGTCAAGTGGTTTGAAAGATTTCCTAAGTACAAGAATAGAAATTTTTACATTTCTGAATAAAGTTATGCAGGTTTGTCATTTATACACTTTGTATAAGTGTATAACCTTGTCTTGGGTGTTTCTTTGTTGGAAAAGCTTTTTCTAGATATTACCTTGTACTCTGTAACAAGATACTGAATTGGCCTAACTACTGAGTTTGTCATTTCAGGGCCTAACTACTGGTTGTGATATATATATGTATATATTTGAGCAAGTTTGCTATGTCAATTTTTGGTGCTCTTCTCTGATGGCTTATACTAATACTTGAGCAATGAGGAAGTTGTTTCCCATGTTGCAAATTTTATGGAGAAATTTCCTGATGGAGATCCTGCACAGAGGAGCTATTGCTTCGTGCAGCCAAGAAAGCTGGTAATATTTCACTTGATTTTCTTCAATTTTTGTCTTTATTTGTGTTGAGGATAGCCTTTAGCTTGTTTTGGAATTTTCAACTTTATTAGACTGTTATATCTCATTAGTTGTTTAGATGATTTTATATATGCTACACAATAATACACAGACACTTGCACATACAATTTATGGTATTTTTTTAAGAAAAAAGTCGATAGTTTCTTTCCAGTGGCTTTACATTCTGTACATTACCTGCTTCTAAACAAAGTCACTTTAATTCTACTGTTCCTTTTTCAACTTTTGTCTATCATGCTTGTTTCATTGAACAATTGTTTTTATTTCCCCAATCATTTTATAAAGGGTATATTGTTATATGTATGGAGATGATTAGGTTTAACCATCAAAAACATAAAAATTTCATGGTTATTTGATATTGGGGACCATTTAGCATTCCACGTTTGGACATTAAATGTTTGCATAAAGCAATGCCTTAACTCAAAACCTGTTGGCTTTATTGTGTGTGCAGGAATGGATTTACATGAATTGCTTGACATTCTAACCGGAGACCGAAGGAAGTACCATGGCAATGTCACTGTTATAGTAATATCACTCAAAGGAAGAATTTGAAAATCATCACGAAAATACCTTTGAATTCCCCTCCAACAGCACAAATCTCTGCAGTAATTGATTTGCTCCTTGCAAGCTGAACCTGCTATAGTTTCTAGGAAAATTATGAAATTTGATAATGATCTGGCTTCATGTCTCGATAGTATAAATTTATAAATAAACTATTTTTTTTTTTTTTAAATTTGCTCATTGCAAGCTGAACCTACTGTAGTTTTTAGGAACATTATGAAATTTGATAATGATGTGGCTTCATGTCTCAATAGTATAAATTTATAAATAAACTAATTGTTTTTAAATACCAGATATGATTTGCTGCTTTTTATAGTTTGTTTTAAATTAAAAGGAGATATGGCGTCGGTTTTTTAAAAAAACAGACGCCGTATCTCTATTTTACAAAAATAAAATGAGATACAACGTCGGTTTTTTTAGAAAAAACCGACGCCGTATCTCTATTTTAAAAATAAAACGTGATATGGCGTCGGTTTTTACAGAAAACCGACGCCTAATCTCTATATTTAAAAAAAAAAATCCAACATACGACGTCGGTTTTTCTAAAAAACCGACGTCGTATGTACTTATTTAAAAATTTAAAAATAATATACGACGTCGGTTTTATAAGACCGACGTCGTATAATTTATTTATAACGTCTGCTGGAACTACGTCTGGAAAAAACCGACGTCGTATGTCCAAAATAACCGACGTTAAAAGGTATTTTTGTAGTAGTGTATACATATATATATATATATATACTAGAATTTACAATGCACTATGAACCCTGACCCATAGCATAGTATAAGGATTGAACCAAGAGAATGTTGGCAATATAATAAATAACTCTTTTTTGCCATTATTAAGAATGACTTGAATTTTCAAAAAAAAAGAAAAAAAAGAAAAAAGAATGACTTGAAATATAACCTACTCAAATTAACATACATAAAAATGTGAACAAATTGAAAAATACTTCATAAAATGATTTGAATATAAAAAGATATAAACCATTTAAAGTATAAATGGATGCGTTACCAATTCAAATAAGAAGCTTTTTAATACCAAAAGTGTATGTTATCATTACTTGAATTATACGTTTTCCAATAATACGATTATCAAATGTTCATTTTTTGTACCTTTTGTGATTATAGACAGAAACTACACATTTTTGTTTTAAAATTTGTAAACTTTATATTACTCAATCGCAAATTCATCAACCTCAACGAAACACACAAACTTTGTATTACTACTCAAGGGTATGCACTAGGTTAATCCCTCTCTTGTATAATGCAGCTCGCAAATCATACATAAAAAGATAATCGCACTATAAATATCTTATGTGACAAGTTTGAGAAAAAGAGTATTAACAATAAATAACGCATTTTTGCTCTTTATAAGAGTGACTTGAAATTTAACTTACTCAAATTAATATACATGAAAAATGTGAACAAATTGAAAAATAAGTCATAAAATGATTTGAATATAAAGAGATATAAACCATCTAAATTATAAACGGATGCGTTACCGATTCAAATAAAAAAATTTTTAATACCAAAATTTGTATTGTATGTTATCATTAGTTGAATTATACGTTTTCTAATAATACTATTAACACATGTTCGGTTACATATTGGAAACGAATGCTATACTCCTTCTTATCTTAAAATTGCTAAGCTTTACATCTCTTGACCTCAAAATCATCAACCCAACCAAACACACAACGTTATCACATGATTCAATAATACTATTATCAAATGTTCTTTTCCGTTATTTTTATGATTAGAGATCAATACTATACTTTTAACCTTAAAAGTGTTAAACTTCATATCGCGCAATCACAAAAGCATTAGTTCGACCAAACACACACTATTATTACATGACTCAATAATATCATTATCAAATGTTCTTTTCCGTACTTTATGTGATTAAAGACAAATACTATAACTTTTTCCACGTTAAAATTATTAAATTTTATATCACTTTACCGCAAAATCATTAACCCTGCCAAATGCACAACCTTATCACATGATCCACATTTCGATTTTTTTTTTAAGACAACATTTCGATTTTTATTATAAAAACTTTTTAAAAAGTAGTAGGATTCTATCTTCTTCCTTGTTTGCCTATGACTTGCGTGGATGTGTTGGAGACTGAAGTTTTATGCTTATCTTTTAAGTATGAGTCAGATTGTCAGAATGACGGCTCTAAGCCTATTAATAGAATAATAGTAACAAAAAAGCCTCCAAATATAGAAGATTTGTCACTTCGAATTGGCAGATTCTAACGCCACCAAGGGGGTGTTCGGTTGAATACAGAAAAGTTATAATGCGAATCAAAATTAGAATTAGGGAAACTCTACAATGTGCGAATTGTATACTCCAAATATAAACTCCCTGAGCTGGCAGGGTCACATCAGTATTTTTTTATTATTATTATTTTTTTGGTTTGGTTTGGTTTCTTCCTGGAGAAGCCACAGGGTCATTTCACTGCTTTTCTCCCTTTCTTCCTTTCAGAGTTTGAGAGGCAAAAAGAAAAAAGGATGAGCTTGAGAGGTGAAAACACTCCATTTCTCCCTTTCAGAGCTTGAGAGGCGATTGAAAGATCCACCTGATTCCTAATCGATTTACGATTAACATCCATGTTTGCATCGATCTGGGAAGAAGACGTGCACTGCGTTTAAGTTTCTTCAAAATCCCTATAGAGCAGGTCAACGCGGGGTGGGATCGAATTTGATGGGCCATAAGAGAGAGGAACATTCGGAGAAGAAATGAAAGAAAATGGAGGAGGGGAAGAGGAATAGACGAGAAGAAACAGTGCCAGAGAGAAGTGAAGGGAAGAGATAAAGAAGAGAGAGAAAATGAGGCTGAAAAGGAGTAAAATAAATGGTTTAATTTGAACCACATAAATTATTTTCATTTTTAATAAAAAGCAATTACACTTAGGGAGTTTGTTTGGGGAGTAAAGCTAGGGAGTACCTGTAGAAGGACTCTTTTAATAATTGGTATAATCGAGTAAGTTTTAGAAAAAATGTTTATATGTGATTGGCATTTTTAAGAATAAAAATAAATTATAATTTTTAAACAAACTCAACCAAACAGCCCCTTAGGCCTTAGTCTTTTCTCTTTTGTCGCTTTTTGTCTTAAGAACATGCATAGTGTGATGAGTGTGGAATTGTGGATCTTGTCCACTCTCTACCGTTTAAGGCCAGTGGCTTTTTCCCCCCTTTAATATATACACACACGCACCCCTACCCGGGTTAAAATGCGAACAGTACTTTTCATGTGGTAAGTACGAATTCATCATTAAGTATACAAAATATACTATACAGTGTTCGAAAATGTATCAATGCATCACACATAAAAAAAAAATGCATCACACTTAATGATATATTTTCGAATACTTTGTAGTGCATTTATGCGTACCTATGATGAGTGACTGTACGAGAAGCACCGCATGGGAACCTAACCCTATATATATACTCAAATATTATGATTATGTATTCACCATGGTGATAGTTATAGATGCACAACAAGATTTCAATTATATTTGATTAGAAGATGCACTATAGGTGAAGTTTTTATAATCGTTTCAAAAAAAAGTCAATATATAGCTTCAATGGAAAATTAAATTTGAAATTTTATATTATCAAACCAATTATATACATACATATGATTACAAGGAAAATTCGTAATCACTATCTAGAAGTGTACAATCGGTAAACCATGTTTTGTGACTTTAGTCGACAAAGGACCACGATGAGGTCTCATTGAGAGTCAAACTTGAAATATTGTGATTATCGAGTCAATTATATTACCAATTTGGTTAGGGTCCTCCATAAATGCTAATATTTGTCGTGCCAAGATGTGATATATGTTTACGATTCATTTTATGTAAGACGGTTTTATATTCACGAATTAATGTAATATGGGGTCCTCTGAATAGTGAATACAATGATTTTGCTACTTTTAATCCTAAACTTTCAAATTGACTATATATGGTTCTTTGACTTTCAAATTGTTACCCTCTGTAGTCCAAATTAACTACTCATAGTCCTTCACCTTTCAAAATTTAACCTGCACCTGAATAATTAAAATTTGATAGTTGAAGGACTATGAGTCAATTTAAAAAGTCGAAGGATTATGAGTGATCAATTTAAAAATTTAGAACTAAATACGGTAAATTATTATACTCGGGGGACCTTATATGATATTTACTCTTAAGTTTTTGTGTATTATTATTATGGGATGAATATAAATAAGATTAGTCCGTAGTTGTCTTACACTAGTTGTGATTTATTATTGATTTGTAGAGCTGCGATTAATTTATTTCATTTCTGTCACGCCGGTGTACACGTCCACGGCGAAGCTCGAAGCCACTCAACGCTCACTCACTTCTAAGCGAGAGATTCCGGCCACTCATGGCGGACATGGCTCAGACAGGCGCCGACGTTTACGCGCCGAGGAGTCCACAGCTGTGGGGCGCGCTCTTGAACTGGCTGTGTTTCTTCTTCCAGATCCTCGCTCAGATCGTCAGAGGCACGCCGTCGCTCACTCAGGTCCTCTCCTACCTCGGCTTCCGCAACTCCTCTTTCCTCTCCTCTCCGCCGCCGGAGTTCAAGCCGCTGGGGACGGTTGAGCTCTCCGACTTCCCGGAGCCTGACGAGGCGCCGCCTCCGCCGCCCTCCGTGGCCGTTCAGCCAATCGCCAAGGGGAGAGTCGCCGGTTGCGACGGCGAGAATCCTCTGCCGAGGCTCACGGTATGGTCCACTGCCGCAAATAGCGGCTTTTTATGCTTTGTTTTGAATTCCATTGACCGATTGATTGATATCTGCTCTGTCTCTTTGTCTGTGTGATCAGTAGCTTTAAACGCGATTGATTGGTTCTTATTCATCTGGATAAAAGAGAAAAACCTAAAAGGCTGAAATTCAGTTCATCAGCACTTTGGATTGGTTTGCATTTGAAGTTGAAGTTGCGTTTTATTGGTTCCTATAGATGAAAATGAATTTGAGATGGTTTTGCATAAGAAGAAATTGGGGCAAATTGAGTGTTTCCTTACTTTGATAGTTTGCTTAGACTGTTGCAGCTTAGAAGTTTAGTTTCAATTGGGCAGATAATAGATGAAGTTATCAGTTAATGTTTGTATGAATGCAAGGCAGGAATTAAATGCTAATAAATTATAAATGCTATGCCAAGATTCTAATTTTAAGGTCATGAAGATGGAAATTTAAAGTTTTGATCTTCCATACATCTGAAGCTTAATAATTTTTTTACTTTGTTTCTAATTGAGTTGGGTTTTCTAACATTCTTTGTTCCTCTAGAGTTGCCTGCCATTTTTTTTTTCTCTGAAACCTCAATTTCTTCATAGGAAAAGTCAGAAATTTTTTGAACCTTTTAGAAGAGAGAGGAAGGGTACATAGAGAAATTTGGCAATTTGGCAATTTGACAATCTTATGGGAAATGAATAGGAGTATATTCCAGCAACTGCTTTTCAGTTTCTAGTGTAATGTCATTTGAGATGAAAGATTGATAATGATAGGTTTGGTGAATTACTGTGCTCGGGACATTGTTGCTTCTGTTAGACTAAAGATAACGGTTATTGATTACTATCAAGTGTTTTTTTGAGCATGAAGTTCAGATTTTTAAAGTGGAATTACTTCCTGCTGGATTGCCCATTTGCTTCACCTCCAGTTTAGCATTTTTAAATCGATTTAGGGATACATTGAATATTCTACCAAATTGGAAGCTTGCATAAAAAATGGCATTTTGAAGGTGCAGTCTGCAATATTTATAATGAGATATCCTTGTAGCAACGATCAGCATATTTTCATTGCATGCAAATTGGAGTTTTGTGCAAGATGCGCTAAACTGATGCGTAAATAGTGTACTGTGTGCAACTAATTTAAAATTTATTACTAAATAGGAGTTAATTTCAGTACTATAGATTGCATAGCATAATGATGCTCCAACAGTAAATATGTTTGCCACTTTGATAAAAGATTTTCTTTAAATGCTTACTTTCCACTATAGTTTTGTCTCAAGTTGTCGAGTACTGGCAGGTGGTTCTTGACTTGGATGAAACTTTAGTTTGTGCATATGAGACATCAACTTTGCCTTCTATAATAACTACTGAGGCTACTGAGGCCGGGTTGAACTGGTTTGAACTCGAGTGCGTATCTTCGGACAAGGTGAGAACTCAATATCTACATTCTACAATTATTTTAATGATTACGGGGCAAATTTCTGAAATGATTTTTTGTTTCTTTTTTATTTTTTAAAATTGTTTTTGTGGTTCTCAAGGAATGCGATGGCAAACCTAAGATCAACTACGTCACGGTGTTTGAACGTCCTGGACTCCATGAATTTCTGAAACAACTTGGCACATTTGCTGACCTTGTGTTATTTACTGCTGGACTCGAAGGTTTGTTCATCACTTCATGGTTTTATTTCCTTTCCCCTGAACTGTGCCCTTTATTGATGTTTGGTTATTGTCTCCCTGTAGGCTATGCGAGGCCCCTTGTTGACAAGATAGATGTTGAAAATCGGTTTATTCGCAGACTTTACAGGCCTTCGACCACTAGCACGTAAGTATCGCAGCTCTTTCGCCACACTGTATTCTCTAGGTTTTGATTTATCAGTTCTTTAATTTCAAACAGTATCTGCAGCCACATCTTGTCTTGCACCCTTTTGGTTATCTGGAGGCTCGTATTTTATAAATTTACTTCAGATTTTATCTTACTATGTTAGCACATAAACTAACATAATAGGAATTAGAAATGAGAAAATACAACACAAGAATAACGTAAATGCCTAATATCTAGTCTCCTGCTTTGCTGTGAAGCTCTTTAACCTATTCTTGACCTCAACTCCATTTTCACGGGGCATCCACTTTCAATTTTTCATGTCGTTTTTTGCATTTGCATTTTTGAAAGGCCATACTCCATAGTCTTCTGTGGCAATCATCATGAATTTTGTTTGTTTTTAGAAATTATGCATGTAAATATTACCATGGTCCTGTATTCCTGAAGCCCATTCTGTGATATTATTATTATTATTATTTTTGGATGACGAGGGAAACCCGCAGCCACTACATCTTGTAACCCTATTCTGTGATATTATTGAGATTCTATGCATGGAGAATTTCTTGTTAAAAACCGGGCTTTCACCTTACACCTATGGGGTGTGCTATATTATATCACAGGGAATATCGAGAGCACGTGAAGGATTTGTCCGGCATATCAAATGATTTATCCCGAATTGTTATTGTTGACAACAACCCCTTCAGTTTCTTATTGCAACCATTAAACGGGATTCCCTGCATTCCATTCTCTGCTGGACAACCGCACGATGAGCAGGTCTAGTTCGCATACTCAAAAACTCGCACCCTTCCTCAATCCTCTCTCTCACTTTTTCCCAACGTTGTTTGCTCGTGTCTAATTATGTTTTTCCGTTCTATCAGCTAATGGATGTGATACTTCCGCTCCTCAAGCATCTCTCTCAGCAGGAGGACGTGCGGCCGGTGCTCAACCAAAGGTTCCATATGCCGGAATGGTTTCAAAAGCATGGAATCCCAAGTTCTGGATTGACAACGTAGGATGAAGAAGATGTTATTGTTGTGGTAATAAGTTACTTTTCTGAGAAAGGGAATTTTTGTATAGCATGATTTTGTCTGAATGAATATGGCATAGACAAAGTGAAGTAGTGAAAAGAGGTTGTGTAGTCTCTCCCATTCAGACAATGGTGACAGCCTGTATAATTGGTGGATTCGAAGATTCTTGTATAACTCTGTTTATAGCTACCTTGTATTATTGGTGTTCGTTAATGTATGTACAATTGTTCTTATTATATTCCTTCTCCCAAATAGGTTGTGGTTACTTTTATTTATTTATTTATTATTATTTTTAATGTTTTTCATTATCTTTTTTTTTTTAATTGAATTACTCTTTAAATTAAAGAGATTCAAAAGTAAATGTATTACTGTATTATTATTATTATTATTATTATTATTATTATTATTATTATTATTATTATTATTATTATTATTATTATTATTTTGGGGTTTTCACTCTTAATTTTTCGATGAGTTTTTATATTTTGGTAAAAGAAATGAAAAAAAAAAGAAAAAGAAAAAAGAGAAGCTAAATGAAGCTACATGAAACTAGTAACTAGATCTCTTAGATGTGTCAAAATTTGAGTGAATGCAAATTGTGGTTTTGTTACTTTTGTGAGACTATCTTTGAGTAATATTGTTTTCAAAAAAAATCTTTGAGTAATATTATCTTTAGAAAGATAATGTGAGATGGCGAGAATGTAAAATTACATTGTTTGTTTAGTTGGAATTCTGAGAATGTAACATTAATGTTTAGTTGATATTATATTTTAGGTTATATTATATAAATAAATAAATAAATAAATACACACATGTTTGTATATTGTTTTATATATGTATCAATACATGTTGTTATTTGATAAAAATAGTTGATAAGTGTAAATTTTAAATATTAAAAAACGATGTAAGAATTCTTAGAAAATGGGCAATCACATTACCTCCAACATTACCTAGGTGGTAATAATAGATTATCTATGTAATTACCTAATCTGAACCAACAATGTTATATAACATTAGAGCATATTCCACTTTTAGTCCTCGACTAGTGTAGCATTGTCATATTTAGTCATATTCTTTTAATTTTGTTATAATACATCTTGACTTTGAACAACTTTCACTTTTAGTCCTCAACTATTATGACATTGTCACATTTAGTCATATTCTTTTAATTTTGTTATATTACATCCATGACTTTGAACAACGTTCAATTTTAGTCCTTGTCTATTGTGACATTGTCACATTTAGTCCTATTATTTTAATTTTGACATATTACGTCAATGACTTTCTAAGCCCACAGGACCCCTTAGCGATGTTAACGGGGCGGGGGTATACCCTCCATCCTAGCCCCCGACTTTCTCCCCCAATCCTCATCCCCATCGAGGATGGAAAAAATCTCCCCATCCCCATCCCTATCCCACGGGGATTATCGGGGAACGTGAAATCCCCGACGCTATTTTTAATTTATAAAAATTAAAAAATTTATAACAATCTCAACTTAAATACTTCTAAATATTTTACTACTAAATGAAAGAATGCAATATATAGATTCAAAAATTGTGTTGTATTGTTGAACATAGAGTTTTGATATTATTGAACATAGAGTCATGAAATTGTGAACATAGAGTTATGATTGTGAACATGAAATTATGGAGTTGTGAAATTGTGAACATGGACCTTAGTCCACCTTGCAAGGTGGACCCGAATCTCTGGCATAAAACTGTTATATTGTAGAACATAATCCATATTGCAAAATGGACCACTAAGAGATGTTCACTTTAGTACTCCGTAGCTTTTAATATATTGTAGATTCATTTTTTAGATAGTATATCGAAAATGGACTTTCAAAAATAAATTTATGTGACATTAAAAATGAACTTTTTTTTTTTTTGTGTTCTACTGTTACATTGTAGTATCTATTCATAGCTACTTTCTCAACCTACTGAAGCACAAAGAGTCAACATATGCCTCCACTGAGGCTCAAACCCATTCCCTTCCACATGAAAGTGTACACTGGATGTCGCTTGACCACAAAGTCTTTGGCAAATGAACTTTCTAATTTCTATATTTTAAAAATGAATTTGTATGTCAAGGTGGACCATAATCCGCCCACGGTATAATGATTGCTAATTACCTGGGTCTATGAATCTATCCTAATAGAGTTTGAGAGGGTTTGGGAGCAGAGTTGAGAGGGTTAGGTACTAAGACACTCGATATTACCGAACCATTGCGCGGAACAAAGGTCGTTCATCCGTTCAACACAATTGCAGTTTCAGACGAATGAAACGGCCTCTGTTCCGTGCAACTGCAGTTCCCTTTCAACACAACTGCAGTATCAGCCATGGCCCATGGTTCACAATGCATTGTGGACCATGGTACACGGTATAACAACTGCTAAATTTGGTCAATTTTGAACTCAAAATATCAAAACAAATAACAACGCATGAGTCCACAGGTCAAAATTGAAATGAACTCTATAACTTACATAAAGTTGGGACACAACTACATTATAGAGAGTAATAGTAATGAGCCAACTACCATGCAATGTAATAGCATATCGGTTACCACTCCAAATAGGTGGTCATATGTTCAAACCCCGGTGGTGAGGGCTTAGATTCTTTGGGTTGAAAACGTTTGAGAAAGTATATATCATATACTACATTGTATAATAGTAATGAAGTATGTATGGAAGGGCAAATAAGCAAATAATCATTATATAGGTGGGAATTATAGTTGGCAGCAATAACAATTCCCTGGGAACTACTGCAAGTCTGTAAATCTTTGCTCTTCTGCAGTCATATACTTACCTTAATGACTAATGCTGGTACTTCTGAAGTGAGGAGTTGGATACATTGGCTCAAACCTTTTTTTTTTCCAGTTTAGTTGTCTAGTCCCATTTAATTGCACGATGGAATGTCCATTCACTGGGATTTAAGGTGGTTTTCCCATCAGAAGCAACTAGATCATATTCTGAATCTTCGGGGAATTCGGTAGGCATGGATTTCCAGTGTAGGCTTGGCGTCCAATCGGCTTCTTTCAGAACCTTGAGAATCTCTTCAACGACGACTTTGCTGCCCTCTTCAGCTAGGTGAACCCCGTCACTGGGAAAGTATAAGAGACCAAGTTTTAGAAAGAAAGAGAGACACAGTATGCCAAAAGAGAAAAGTGGAGTGTTACTATGTGTTAGAAACTTCATTATGCTCTCTGCAAAGAGTATATTCTTGAAAAGGTGAAACCTGTTTTTTCTGTTGGGCTGTGTTTCCAGGAACATTTAGGACTAGTTTTCTCATATAATGCCTAATGCAAAACAGGGCAAATTTCTTAACCAATCAATGGAAGAATTTGCGAGTTTTGATAGCAGAGTGACAGATCTGCATTTTAGCATTCCCAGAGAATGGTATCCCTTATTTGTTAATAAGAACATTATGGAGCTGATATTGATCATTCCCCAAAATATTACTCCGTATTACATTGTAGATATGATGTTTATCATTCATGAAAAACCGAGAACATGTCAGATTTAACAGAAGTGGAATAGCCTCAAAATATTAGACGTAGCACAAGCATAGTAAACTTGAAAAATCAAAATGGTAGCACTAATAGGTTATTTAGGCATGACCAGTTAGGTGCAAATTGTGTGATCCAACATCTACAACCTAGGGATCAGTGCAGGTTGGAACTATGCTGTGAGACTAGATTGGCTTTCAAATGTTTGATATCAAAATGAAGGCAAAGCAAATGTAAGAAGGAAATGACTGTGTCACTAGATTGCTTAAATTTCAGCAACATTGTAAAAGAAATTGGATTGACCCATATGCATGGCAGAAGGTCTAACTAGTACAAAAGTCAAAAAGAAATGCACACAGAAAATTTAACTTTTAAAGCAACTAAGGAGTGAATGAGTATTATACTAAAATATTAAAATGTCTGCTAAAACAGGAGAGAAAATTAAGCAGGACTAATTTGTATCCAGGGTTTTGTTGATTGCCCTTATAGATTAAAAAAAGATCATCTCACATAGACAAAAAACAAAGAAAATGAGCTAGGAGAACTTAATGCTTACATAAAGCAAGTATTTTCCCAATCTTCACGTTTCTGAATTGAAGTGAAAAGATCAACAACCATCACACCCAGCTCCTTGCACAGATCTATACATGCATCTGAGTATTTTTTGCATAAATCATTGGTTCTAACTAGCTCGCTGAAATATGAACTGTTTGAAAGAGAAAATTTTTAAAGAAGAAAGAAGGTGTCAAATCAGTGTTCGAGAAATCCAATTGGGTGAAAAATGTTGACAAGAAAGTATACCTAGAAAACAGCTCCATTAATTATAAATCAGGATTTAAGACTTAGAGCATGGGTGGAGTATGAACTGATTGGCAAGCATACCTGGACTCTTTCACTTTGGCTTCATTGACAGGGGGGGAACTGAGAAAGATTATTCGAATTGTGTCTGAAAGGCTCTGATTTCACATAACAAAAATAATCAAATTACAGTTAATTTGGATAATTTCTTTACCAAGTGAAAGAGGAGAGAGAAGGTGCAAATATTTCCATGAATTATAATAAAATCATATTCTTGCTCCAAGATAAGCTACCTTAAGATGAAGTGCTACTTTCCTCATGTTTTCAATGTATTCAGGGAGTGGTACATGAGGACCAAGCCCAGAAGAGTGTGGTCCCATCGAGTCATTACCACCGAAATAAGCTATCACCAATTCAGGCTGAACTGCAGCATCCTGCAAACACCAAAAACACTGTGCTGATATAATGGAACCAAAAACAGTCTAGCATACACCTTTTCCCAGTAAATAGCAAGATTCAATTAGGATCAAGACACTACCTTAGGAAAAACTTTATCTAGAATTTGGACAGCACGTCGTGAGTTCCAACCATAATAACCTCGTAATACTATATCCGCCTACAAGAAATCAGTAGAGAAGATGATATTTTTGCACTAAGTTAAGACACCCAAGGTAAGTCAGTTTATTGGAATTATAATGTATAACAAAGAGACAGATCAACCATCTTATGAACTGTACATGCAAAATTGAGTCAGAAACATATCCTACTATCATTGTAATAAAAAGTCCTGCTCTCGGGCAACCCAGCTAAGCTGGTGGTTGACTTGGTAATCATAAGGTTACAAATTCGACTTCAACGAGAGCGGCCTACCTAGACCAGTGGTAGCGGTTTCCCCGTGACTCAAAAAAAAAAAAAATTCTGCTCTCAAAAAACATAAAAACATGTTTCCAACCCGAAGAAGGGCCATAGAGAAGTAGAAAGCCTTACAACTTAAATTATTTTAATAATTATTTACCACAATTGAGAAGTAGTCTAGGAACAAATTTGAAGTGCCTGATTTCTCATTTCACTTTTTAATTTCAGAAATGAAGACTGCTAAACCGGATGAATGGCTATCATATTATCATCATTCAGAAACCAATAAAGACAAGTTCAATTTACTTCCTCTTCTTTTTGCGCTAGAGAGCATCAAACTTTAAGCTCAAAGCAACGATCTCAGAATTACAACATACCTAAACAGCTAAGCAATAAGAAGCCGTAAATTAACAAAATGTGAAATATATGGATCGTGACATCAAAACCAGGTTGAATTTAGCATATCTTCGACGATCGTTCCATACGAACAACAATAGGCATACTGGCAAACGCTTAAAAGTTAAAACAATTCAAAATTCAAATGTATTTAAATGCGTCTGTAACTGTAAGGAGGGAGAGGGAGTTGCGTACTTTACGAGCGTAGACATCGGCGAGAATGGCACCCCAACCGCCGTTGCTGAAGCTGAGCTGAACTATCGACGATCCGAACAGCACAAACTGCGGTCTCTGTGGCCCCACCATTTCTGTGACTCGCAGTATAATGCGCTAGAGAGGAAAGCTTTTACGGATCGCGGTATACGACGCCGGCGCCGGAACGTTTAGTTTTCCGGTGAGTAGCAGCGCGAGTGTTTGTTACAAAGTCGGTGTAAAGTAGCTTGCTAGTCTTTGAGCTGCCAATTTTGAGGTCAGACTCACAGTATGGCCGTATCCGGAAATAAATATGGAAATAAATGTATAATATATCCCTTTAATCTTTTTTGTCAGACCAGGATGCGGTTGTTATACGGTGTGATTGTGGAACATGGTCACAAAACGTCGTTGTTTTATTAAGTAAAAGAAAGAATTACTACAGTTTATTTCAAAAGATACTGTCTCACATTTATTTTTATAGTATCAAATGAAACTGTAGTTAAATGTATTTGTAGTTGTGTTGAAAGGAAACTGCAGTGTATATACAATGAAACCGAATAATAGTTTCACATTTTTGGGTGTATATTATCCAATGAAATTGTAGTTATATCGAAATGATATTTTAGTTGTGTTGAAAGGAAACTGCAGTGTATTATAAAAGAAACTGTAGTTGTGTTGAAAGGAAACTGAATAACAACTTCATATATTTGAATGTATAATGTCGAATGAAATTGCAGTTATATCGAAAAGGAACTGCAGTTGTATTTAAAGGTAACTGAAGTTGTGCTGAAAAGTAATTACAGTGTATATAAACTGAAAGTTAACGGTGCGGAACAGATGCCGTTTCAATCGTCTATTTTTTTTAATCAAAACGACGTCGTTTTGATGAATGATCCACAATCCATTGTGGACCGTGCGGTCCACATTAAAAATTGCGGCCCTGAGCAGACCCTGATTGTAGAAGTGTATATAAACTGAAAGTTAACGGCGCGGAACAGATGTATTTTTAGCCGTATGTTTTCATTAATCAAAATGACGTCGTTTTGATGCATGGTCCACAGTAAAATTTGCAGCTCTGAACAGACCCTGATTGTAGAAGTATACGACTACTTACGCCAATCAAACTGGTCTAATTTCATATCCGTTTAATTTTTTTAAGTTAAAATAGAACACATCATATAAATAATAAATTATTTATATTTTTGTGGTTTTAAGTCAATTAAAGTTATTAAGAAAATTTCATCCCGAATGTATTTTTGGATAACGATGATAAATTTTCTCATAAATTGAAATATCTAAACTATTAATTTAAATTGTTACTTGATGCAATTGTATTTCAATTATTTTGTTTATGTATTAAGTACATGTAATAAGTAATATTATTCATTATATGTGTATCTAATTATAAGTCTTATTATATATAATATTATATAAACAAAAAAAGTGTGAATTTTAATTGAAAATTTCCCTTTTTAATTTATAATTTTTTATATTCAATAATTACATAACACTATGAGTCTATGATCAATTCAAAATCAATATATTGTCTTCTTTTTTATGAACTCTTCCAATGCATTTTACTCGATTTAGATAGTTTTGACTAAATCTTTCCAAAAAAAAAAAAAACATAAACAAAAACAAAAACAAAAAAAAAAAAGAAGAAGAAGAAGAAAGTTTTTACTACATCATAGCAACTTCAATGAGTTAGAATTTTTTACAATTTTTATAGGTTCATTGCCTCGTGAATTGTACAAGGTTAAAAATAAATAAATAAAATTTAGAGTGGTTGTCAGTTGGTGACCACCCTAACAAAACAATCAAGCGTGTGAAGAGCATGTGCTTATTATACATGCAAGTACAGGCTCATACCAAAAAGATCAATAGGCTACTCTCGTTGAGAATCAAACTTAACTTTATAGTTATCAAGTTAATACTAACTTAGTTGAGTTTGCCCTACAAAAATTTTTGTTGAGCTTGCTATAAGTTGCTATCAAATTTCATTTGGATGACTTCAATCTTCATTGTTACCTTCAAAAAAAAAAAAAAAAAATCCTCTATTTTAAGACCCTATTGGAAGGTCTCCCAAATTGGAAAATTCCATTACCCTGACATTTATTTATTAGAAAGTAATAAATATTTTACTAAATTGATAAGTTCTCATTTTGGTAAAGATTATAATATCATTTTAAAGTTTGTCATATTTAGTAAGTCCAAACTATGGTATTAACATGTGATTTTAAGATAAAATTTCCTAAGTACAATTTACAATCCATCTTATGTAAAATAAAATTAAAGTTCTTTTAAATGACGAGAGAAATCCGCATCCGCTATCAAGAATGTGCACTGGGTAAGTCTCGCTCTTTTGTAATAACTTACACACAAAGGTAAATTATACTAAAAAGACCCTCTATGTGAGGGTTCAACAGATAAAGTGTTGGCAATAATCAAATTTGTGATTATCCAATGATCCATATATGACTAAAAAAAAGAGTAATTTTACATTAAGAAAAAAGTTACCCTAGATGAAAAGAGTAATATTTCACCATCTTCATGTACTCCAATTTTACTCGTTCTTTAATGCAACAACAAACCATTGTTAATCATAAGCCGACATATGATGAGAATATTACTGTCGAAAAATTAACCTTTTTTCCAAAAAAAAAAAAAATTAAAAAAATTAACCTACTTGCACTTTCCAAATGAGATGGGGTTTGGTGGGAGGAGGGAGTAAAGAGTCCAACCAAATTGTGTAAGCATTTCATTTGTTCAACCTCCAACATTAATACAGGCACCTTCTTCTTGGTGGAAGAGGGTCACCCCCCCCTCAAACACACAATAAATGCACTTGCTGACAATTGTGCATTCAATTTTTTACCAGAATTTTGCAACTATAATTGTGAACATCATCCCAAAGTAAAACAATTGACATAACAATATGTTGAGTTGTTGAGGCATTGTACTTGTGCAGTTGTGCCATTTAATTCCCTATATGTTATGTTATTTTTCAAATGCTAAATTGGGAGGAGTTGGTGTGGTTCATTTTGACCAATTGCACTTTGAAGGTGACAAAATCATGAACTCCAAGTAAACAAGACACGTGAATTGTGATGCTATTATGTGCAACAACATTTATGACGGTTTGGTTCGTGAAAATAATTGAAGAGGAATGAACTTTAAATTTCATGGAAAAAATTACTCGAAAAACTGGTTATATTGTTTGGTTGGATTTAAAATTGTGAGGAATAATGAGTATAAAGATCAATATGTCCTTATACAATAATAAAAAATAATAGTAATTTAAAATTAAATATTACTCCCTCCGTTCCATTTTACCTGTCTTACTTTCCTTTTTAGTTTGTCCCAAAATAGTGTCCTATTTCTAAAATTGAACATATCTATCATTCTACATTTCTCAATTTACCCTTTTGACTTTTCAACTTTTTAGACCATTAATGAGGTAAGTACAATTGTACTTTGTACAAATAACACATACTTTTGAAGGGCAAAATTGGAAAGTTAGTATCATTTGTTATGTTGCATTAAAAACCGTGCAAAAAGTAAATAAGACAAACAATTAGGGACGGAGGGAGTATGATTTATAATTTAAAATATTAAAAATTAAAAAATTGAATTAAAATATTATAATTATATAATTTATATAATTTATATAATAAATATTATAGTAATGTTTAAATAAGGGCATTGTTTGATAACTTTCATCCCTAAACTATGCTCGATACAATCAAGTCATACTAAGCTAATTTGTTCATACTAGGTTAAACTTTGTTCCTAGTGCCATTTTAAAAGATATCTAAGATGGCTAAAGAAAATATTTTCTTCATATTTAAGGAATTTAAATTCCTTTAAAAAAATAATTCGATGAATCAAACAAAGCATAATTGAATTTTTATTTCTACTTTTAAAAATTATAATTCATTTGAAAAAAAAAAATTCCATCGAGCCAAATACTCCCTTGAAGTGGAGTGCTTCTAAAAGAAACAATGAAGGCACGCTTCCTAAATGTAAAATACATTCAAAATGCATTTCAATGATCAAATTTGAAAGAGAGAAAAAAAAATCAAAAGAAATGTGAGTTCTTGTTCTTTGCTACGATCGCCCTGCCCCCAAAACACCCTCCCCTCCTTTTTTTTTTTTTTTTTTTTTTTTTTTTTTTTTTTAGTATACACACACACACACGGTACTTTAATTTGATGACTTGATCTTTTTATGCATACGTATTATTTTGTATTTTGAATAATATTATTAATTTACAAGTAATTTAAATTCCCAAATATTTGTCAAAGACCTTGTGGTCAAATAGCATCCGGTGTCCCGATTAACACTCCCACATGGATGATAGGAGTGGGTTTGAACCTCAGTGGAGGCAACTGTTGTTGAGAAAGTAATTAAGAACAGATACTTCATTGTAATAGAGTCAGTAGTACTCAAAAAAAATTAGAAAAGATATATTATTAATTTAATTATTATATTTTCAAATAACACCAATTCCCATCAAACATATTTCTCTGAAACATTTTTCTAGAAATTTAATGGATGGGAAAGTACCAAACAGCCTGTTAATACTTAGGTATACTCAAGAAAAATATTTACAAGACAGACCCCTATATTTTATATATGAATAAGTCTTGTATAATGCCGTTTCACATCAAGCGTGTAATACTTTCGAACTAAAATGTAATACTTATTATGGGTCTATAGAAGAATATTACATTTTAACTAAAAAGTACTACTTTTGAACTAAAATGTAATACTCCGTAATTATTAAGGATCCTTAGAAGAGTATTACATTTTAGTTAAAATTATTATATATCTCAAGATTTTACACAAGATTTTTAATTATGTGTGTGTGTGTGTGTGATGTGTTTTCCCACGTTGTTTCCGTGCTACCTAAATCTAATACTGAGATATTTCAACCTTAGAAGACATCAAGCATCATAACAAGTAAAGCATTTCAAGCACATAAGAAAAAGGAAAAAATGCGGTAGCCCATATGGGCCCCCCATGCTAACAAGTAACGATCATGGATGTTCATGTTTGGTTTGATTTCTGTTGTAGTAGTAATGAGTTACACCCTCTCCCTGACATGTCTCAATTCTAAGGAATAATAAATACTCTGTATCATAATCACTATTTCTCTTTAATAAACTGTAAAAAAATGTTTAAAATCAATCAACTGAGGAGATCACAATGCAATCAAATGCTCCCACTGGAATAATGTTTGTACTCGGGACAGTGAAAGAATCGCATCTAATCGGGAAGGAATCACTGTGAAATAATGTTTATATTCGGTATAGTTAAAGAATTGTACCTAATGGGGAAGGAGCCTCTGTCGGATGCAGTCTTTCATGCATCTGATTCATAAAGAATCGCCCGATTTGAAGGTCTATTCTCAAATTATTATTAAGACTGCAAGGGATGATTCCTGAGACAAAGAACACCTATGCCTGCGGCAAAAATGTCATGTAATTTCAGACTAACCACTGCTCAAGGTGGTTAGTGATTTCCAATTGTCAAAACTTTCTGAAGCTGCAAAAGCCACACAGCAAGTTGCATTCCACAAAGCCGGGCTTCTAGCAATATTTTCTGCAACCAGAAGTTGATCCAAGATAATAACGACCTCTTCTCCCACACTGAGTCAAGAACTGCCTCAGAAGAAACTTTTCCAATGATATAAAATGACTCGAGAGAGGAACCTTGGACCTGTAACAAAGCATAACAGAGAAGACTCGTATTGTTTGATATGTCGGAAGAAATTAATTCTATAGGAAATGTGCTTCATGATGAATTTTATGCCATGCATTTGAGAGTCAATTCAAATCAAATCTTGTAGAAGTTTGATTAATGCTTTGACCCTTTCTGTTGTTTTTTTCGTCTGGCAGAAGAGTTTTAGTAATCTTGCATTGATTAAATCTGGTATGACCTATTTATTATTTTGTGTTTCATGGTAAACTAGTCTAATGCAAGGCTAGAGTGCTGGACAGAACTTTGCAAAATTCACAGCAAAAACAAACTGTTTTTTATAAATAAAAAAAATTAATTAATTAATTAACACTTCTAGTTAAGTCATACCAAGGTCCTATTAACTGCTCGTAGACAGTCATTTGTCTTCAGCATTAAAAGAATAACACGAGGCAGTCTCCTGAGTAGCTCAGTAATTTGAGGGAGGTATGAAGAAGCATACATCTGCAAAACAACATGAATATTAGTGAACTTGCTTGAAGTTTTTGTTTTTGTTTTTGTTTTTTGTTTTTTTTTTGTCACATAAAAAACCCCCCAAACTTCAATTGAAATCACGATTCACCTCAACCAAATTATTCACAAGCAGAAACAACTAAAAACTGTTGGCAAATTATATAAAATTACTCTTTCCAAGAATTATTATAAAAAAAAATTAAAAAATTAAAAAATCTCGATCTCTAATACAGTGACACAAATCAATGTAAGTGCTTCTCTAAGAAGAGTGATCACCTGGAGTTCAGAACGCTCGTTATCTGTTCCTTGGAACACCAAATGATCAACAGAAGGGTCTACAACTTTATTCCAAGGTCTCATTGTGAGAATCCCAGCAAACAATACATAAAGATCCTCGCCCGCACCCAGTTTTACACTATTTTCCTTAATACCTTTGGCATCAGAACTTACCAATGCCTATAGCAAAAAAAATCATATAATTAGTAAGAAAAATAATAAAATATGCAGCAATAGATGAGCCACACCTCGTTCTGTTGGACAGCAACTCACCTTCCAGAGTGCAGCATAGCTCATTCTTGTAGAGGAATCAAGTTCTTTGTATAAGCCATGGTCTAAAAGTATCAATTGTGGCTTTCTCTTTCCTACTCAATTAAAAAAAAAAAAGAAAAAGGAAAAGGTCAGAGAGAACAACAAGAATAACAAATTCTCAAATTTAAGTATAGCAGACTTAGGGGGTTCATAAAAATTTCAGCCAACAAATTTGTTTGTATGCCAGGAGATTTTACCATGAAGTCTACCATAGTGGTGTGTGTGCATGCATATCAAGTGAAATTTCTACATGTAGTTTCTGTAGACAATAAAACGACTAAAAGTGTATGGCAGAATAACCAGACTAAGTCTTATTAAGGGTGTTAGAAAAAAAAGGGTGTCATTCTTTTTAAAATAACTTTATAAAGGAATTGTATCCATCACGAAAGGATAGCTACTAGTATGAGAACAATAGAAGAACAAACAGACACAATTCCTGCTACAATTGAAGTAAAACAAAATTCAGAACTTCACATTTTTCTTTTTGCCTTAAATATCAATGAACTACCAGCATTCAAAAGAATTTACATAGTGTATGTGTTTAATCGATAATCAATTTATGTTAGGGACTGTTTCTTTTCCCTATTAATAAAAGGACAAACACTTGATATTTAAGAGATCATTCTGCCACTTTTCAAAGCTAAGGCAATTTTTCTTCAAAACTAGATCTTTGCAAACATCAAAAGTAAATGACCATTTGTGAACCAAACAAAAGCTAAGGGACCAATTGCAATTTACCCATTGAAGTTATTTATAGAGATATGATGTCTCAAGGACTCCACAATGAATCTAACACTATAGAATGGAATAAGAAATATAATTTTTGAAGTTAACTTCCTAACTATACACAAACTAAAGCAATGTGTAGTTGAGTCAGACTTCAACTTAGGGGGTGTTTGGTTGGATGGAAAACATTTTCCATGGAAAATGTTTTCCTTAAAGTGGGAGAAAATGGTGTTTTATTTTGTTTGGTTGGATGGAAAACAAATTCCATGGGAAGAAGTTTTCCTTAACAATGAGGAAAATGTTTTCCTAGCAAATCTTAGGTATTTTGTTTTCCATGGAAAACTAGTATCACAATTCTACCCTCACCTTACTTTATTAAATACTCTTTTATTATTATAATATTATTATTGTGTAGGGTTATATATGTCATTATACTCATTATTCTTTACCATTCCAAACACAACCAAACAATGGAATTTATATTCCCAGTAATTTATTTTCCACCAACCAAACAATGGAATCTATTTTCCTTGTAATTTGTTTTCCATGGAATTTGGAAAATAAAGTTGCAGTAAAGATTACACTGATCTTTGTACCCAAAAAATAAAATAATAATATACTGATCTATCATGTGACAAAAAGGGGAAGGCAAACATAGTTATTTTAAATTAAGTATAAATACAAAATGAAAATTCTGAATTCCTTACCAAAAAGGGTCCTTTGGCCAGATGGCATGGGGCGAACTAACATGTTGGCAGCATGGGGATCACAGTGCACAAATCCATGTTTGAACATCATTTCAGCAAAAGCCTGACTAACCTGCACAAAGTGATATAAGCATTTATTAGTTAAATGAGGAAAAAAAATGTGTGCATAGTTTCTGAATGAACATATCTGGATAAAGTAGATAAAACCAAAACTAGCTCCAGAGAAATCTGGGTTCAAGGTATAAACAACCAAGTAGGTCCTGGCATCCACTAATTTTTGTAATACAGCCAAAAGCCAAAATATTAATATGCTTAAAAGGCCTAGACTAATCATTTTCCACCATATGCCCATATCACATGGATTTGGAACTAAGTCCTGAAACTTACTAATTTTGCAACATCACTTGGCCGGATTCCAAGAGTTTGAATGGTCTTCACATCATTTATTTGTGCAGCATCCATAAATTCCATGGTTAACAACTTTGAGGTACTTAAAGTCCAATATACCCTAGGGGCATAAACATAATCTGCAACATGAGGAGATAGCTTCCGAAAGTTATCCATACATTTTACGCTGTTTTTGGCCTCAACCAAGAAATCTAGTTCCTGATAGACACCACTGAAGATTATCAACATTTCATCAAAAACTAATCAATAGCGCATACTGATAGTAGAAACAAAAACATATAGAAAGCAAGGTGTTAACCTTAGGTACACTTTCACGAACTTCATCAACCAACCACCTATATAAATCAGGAAAATTGATCAGCAATAGATGGCAATGAAACAGGATATATGAGGATTATACCATTAGGAGTCTCCCTGAAATACTCCGGAGCTAGGCTTTGATTTTAACTATACAATAAATGTTACACATATATGGAGCATGAGAAGTGCGAGAATCAAATTTATATCTGATGCATGGGCATAAGTCTGCTCATGTTATCATTGCCCACACAGTAACAAAAGGTATGCTTCAGTACACCAAATCTATTAAAATTATTTCACAAGAAAGAATCATCTTCAAACCTGTAATCAACATCAGGGAAAAACCGATGCAATGTGTTCACAACTAACCCCACAGTAGCATAATCAGCAGCAGCAGTATCTGTCATGTGGGTGTGCTGAACCTGCAGTTCAGTATAAGAGGATGAAGATAAGTCACTAGAAAATTTGTTTATGAATAGTATATAAAGAGTAACATTTTTGAAACCTTCACAGCAACTTTTTGCCCATCATGTGTGCGAGCAATATGTACTTGAGCAAGAGAAGCGCTTGCAATTGGTACAGGATCAAACTCTTTAAATATCTGTCACAATTTTTTTTTTTTAAAAATAGTGAGTATGGCGAAGAAGAGAAGAATCCAATTTAAGAAATTCATATCTAAGCAATGTCTTAATAAGATGCATTATTTTTTTCTTCTTTTTCTGTTTTTTTTTTTTTTTTTTTGGGTCATAAGTAGATACTATAGTTTATGTTGAATTTATTATTTATCATTTTTGAGAGAAATTAATGCATGTGTACTTGATCAGGTGTTCCTCCAAGTTCTTTGCTGACAACTTCACAAACTTGTTCATAAGATGATTGAGGACATCGATTTAGCATGGATTCCCTCATTATGTGAACATATTCATCAGGTACTAAGTACTCCTGAAAAATAAAAGATAAAAGTTGAAGGCTTGAACATAATAATAGGTTAATATATGCAATTGTTTGTCAACTAAACTTCTGCTATGTCATGATATAAAGCTCAAACATGATCCAATCAAATATCTTTGCAATTACCTAAAGAGGAAGGGAGTAGCATACCAGCTGACCAAGATGTTGACCAAATTTTATATATATTCCACCGTTTTTAAAACAAAGTTCTTCAAGTCTACGTGCACCCCTCAAATGAACTTCATGTTTGACTTTTTGTCTTTCTTCACTACCTTCTGGTAGTCCCCAGAGAGAATACTCGTAATCTGATAACAGGTCAAGAGTTCTAAATTCATTAATTCAATTTAGACAAAGGTTTGACCTTGGTGATGAAATTTAACTTCAATACCATAGTTGTGAACAGATTCTATAAAAACGCAAGAACAAATAGGTCATCTTGGGTGTTAATATAGACCAAGATTATCCTTTGAAACAAATTGGTTTCATGAGCTCAGAGCCTCAGACTATCATTGTAAGTATACAATACAGAATGACCAACTTGACACATGCTGAAACACTACATCTTTACTGCAATTTTAACTCCAATACTAAAGTTGTCAAAAGATGCTTCACATGAAGAATTTGGTTCTCTTTGGAGTTAATACAAATTAAGATTTGTCCTTTGAAACAGGTTGGTATACTGAGCTAAGAGCATTGCAATTTTGTAATCCAGATTGAAAAATTGCACACATCCTGGAATTTTCTAAACCTGAAGCCTACTCCAATTGCTTCAATCAGTAGTGCAAGCTAAGAACACCGTTGTACTTTTGTAATCCAGAATGAACAATTGCACACATCCTGGAATTTTACAGTAAACTCTAAACCTGAAGCCTACTCCAATTGCACTCAATTGCTTCAATTGATAGTGCGAGCTAAGAACACCATTGTAATTTTGTAATCCAGAATGAACAATTGCACACATCCTGGAATTTTACAGTAAACTCTAAACCTGAAGCCTACTCCAATTGCACTCAATTGCTTCAATTGGTAGTGCGAACTAAGAACACCATTGTAATTTTGTAATCCAGAATGAACAATTGCTCACATCCTGGAATTTTACAGCAAACTCTAAACCTGAAGCCTACTCCAATTGCACTAAATTGGCAGTGCGAGCAAGAGCATCATTGTAATTTTGTGATCCAGAATGAACAATTGCTCACATCCTGGAATGCTAATTTTTACAGTAAAGTCTAACCCCAAAACCTACTCCAATTACACTCAATTGCTTCAGTTCGATAGAATTTTAGTGAACTTATCTTACATATTCAGCCATTTTAGCTGGCAGATCATACATATGAATAGTTAAATCTCTTTATTTACTGAGGAGAGGCGTACCGAAAGCTATGGCGGCAGCGGTGACGGAATCGCGGTAGAGGCGAAGGGGGACAAGGGTGCAAAGCTTGAGGGCGGTAGCGGGGTCGTCGGAATTGGCAATAGCCGCGGCGGCAGCTCCGCCACCAACGACGGTGGCTCCAAATAGCAGCTTCGTCTGGGCGCGCCACAGAAACCGCGCAGCCATGGCGTCTACTCCCTTACTACCTCCTCCGTCTAGAATTTCTAAGTGAGAGGTAGAAGATGGACCGGACCGGTTTGCGTACAGCCCGATGAATTTACGCGCTTCTTGCGTAGAGACCAAGGTGCCGTTAGACGTTACTCGTTAGTTGGTACTAGTACAGCTGTCATAATTAATTATTATGCTAAATGGTGAATCAAATTTGCAGGAACCAACGGGTTGGATAAAAAATATGTTGATTTTTTTTTATTTTTTATTTTTTTGTACTATTGACGCGGGTTACAATGTAATGTACTTTCATAAATACTTTATTAATCTACTGAAATACAAAAAGTCAATATCGCTGTCAAACTCGAACTCATGACCTCCTATATAGTCCAAATTAGTGTATGCATCAACTTTTTTTTTTTTTTTTTTCACATTTTCACTAATGATGGACCTAGACCTAGTCACCTAGTGCACGAAGTTTATAATCCTAATTTGCCTATCTTAGTAACTTGCCAGTTTTTATATTATTACTTTTAAATTTAAAGTGGTTATCAATTGACGACCACCCTAACGCTTCTAGTTGGGTGCGCGAGTCATGCTCATTCTTTGCTTCTTTGTTTTTTTATCTTTTTGTTTTTGTTCAATTCTAGCAAAAAAACTCAATTTCGCTTAAGTGAGTGAGAGATGAGAGAGGAGAGACAAATGTTGGCTCCATCTACTAAGTTAGTGTGTTAACGTGTGATCGTCAACGGAGGACCATCATATATTTTAAAATTTTTTATTTTTCACCTATTCATGTTTATTCTACTTTTCTAAGAGCATATCATTAACCGTTTATAATTTTCCTCAAGTTTTTTTCTCCAACTAGGAAAGATATGGAGGAAGAAAATGAAAAAAGCAAAAGAAAAAAAAATGTGCATAATTAATTGGTTTTATGCCAAACGACGTCGTGTTTTAGGACTTTATATACGGAACAAAATGCTTGAACGGCCAGGCAACGGGTTCCCGCCCTCTACCGGAGTTTCAGTTGCACCAGCCACCGCAGCCGCCTCTTCTCCGTCGCCTCTCCAAACGACCAATCGAGTCAGAAAATGCATAATCTATGCCTTAAAGGATGCATAAAGGTAAGGAGTGTACGTTTGTATGAGCTAAGGAATTTTCGTTTTTTTTTTTTTTTTTTTTTTTTTTTTTTTTTTTTTTTTTTTTTTTGTATTTGTTTTCATTATCCGGGCAGAGGAGATAAGATGACGGCAATAGGCTTGCGTCGCGTTTCAATCGCCGGCGGTGGAGCAGCGGGGCGGTGGAATGTATTTTATGAACTCGCCTTGCTCGGTGAGCCATCCGATTCGATTCAGGTTCTACCAGTGCCCTATGCCGTTGTTGTTTGCTGGATTATGAAGATTGTGCTGGAGAAGAATAACCACAGGTAAGAAGTTGAATTATTGTTTATATTTGTATTATTTTACAATTTTCATATCCATTGTTGGTTAAATATTTTCATATCATATTTTTACTATGACCTATTATGGAATAACAAAATGCATATTTCTGAAGACTACTAACTTAGAATTAAAGCTCTGTTTCAATCATTGCCTACATTGTGAATGACTTTGATTTTAGTTTAGGTATCAGATTAGTAATTGGATTTGAGTGTTCTGTTAACATTGCCTAATTATCCAATGCAAATAGGCCTGTTAAGTAATTTCTAAGGATAGATTCAGTGCTTCTAATATTGGGAATGAGTAGTAGATCTGGATCAGACTGATTTGGATTTTCATTGAAGTGTACAGCCATGAAACTCAATTTCTGAAACTGTCATTTATTATGCTAGAATTACATTTTTTTTACATGTCTCCTAAAGGGATTTCTTTAATATATTCAATTTACCTACAACTTCACCAATATTCATTCTATCTCTAGGTGATTCTTCAGAGCAGGTGACCCCAATTTCAAGCAAAGAAACTAAGCACTCTTGAAACTCATCATTCCTGTTGTGGGATTTGTGATTTTGTTTGATTTGTGCCTGTTCGTCTCTTTCCTGGATAAGTATAGGATCTGCAATCTCCATCCCTCTCTCTGGTAATGCAGCCTTGGCATAGTTATGAATGTTTAATCCATCTTTGAACAGTTCATCTGTTGGTCTCCTCCCAGTGAACATTTCCAGGATCAGTATGCCGAAACTGTATACATCTGCAGATTTTGATACCTCACTTCCCATTCCATATTCTGCAATTTTCATATCCCACTCTCATGAGTAACAGTCGTAAAAACGTTTATCTGAACTTCGCTCACAGAGTTGATAAAATAGCATTTAGCAGTTTATACAATCATTTCTGTCATGCATGATTTTCTATATCATGAAATGGACTGAAAGAAATCTCACTGTAAAATTAGTTTTCATCTTTCAGCAACTATGCTGGAAGCCATTTAATTAATATTTCTATAAACACCCAAAACTAAATATCTGGTTTTGTTATACGTACCTGGCGCCACGTAACCAATAGTTCCTCGTACACCTGCAGTACTTGTCTGAGATGCTGAAGAGCAAAGAATAGATGGCTGTACGAATCTGGCTAATCCAAAATCACTGACGTGTCCAGTCATGTTGTTATCAAGGAGAACATTGCTTGGCTTGAGATCACGGTGAATTATGGCTAGTTCGCAGTCGTTATGAAGATAATCCAGAGCACATGCCACGTCAGTGGCAATGTTTAACCTTTGAACAAAACTTAGCTTATTGTGCTCCTCACTCTGAGAATTTTCCTGTGGACTGAAATGCAGCCAGTCTTCAAGGCTCCCATTCTCCATGTACTTGTAAACTAAGGCCTTGAAATCATTTCCCTGGAAATCAACACCCGAACATGCAGTTAGCACCTTGACAAGATTACGGTGTCTTGTGTTCTTCAGGACCTCGCACTCAGCCATAAAACTCCTGGTAGCCCCAGAGTGCAAGAGGTTAAGAACCTTGACTGCAAAAACTGTGCCATCATGATCAAAAGTTCCTTTATATACAGCTCCAAAACCACCTACTCCAAGCAGATTGGCTGAGGAGAATCCATTTGTGGCCTTGAGGAGATTCTGATAAGACACTCTTAAGATGGAGTTTTCTTGTGAATCTGGAGGGGGTTCTTTTCTTGATCTTTTAAGCCATCGAATGCTAAGAAAACACACTACCAATGTCAGCACAAGAAACCCGGAAATGACAGGTATCACTATTTTCAAGTAAGTACTTGATTTGTTCTTTTTTGGTTTTGTAGTTTCGCACTCCCGTAGGCCAAGCTGAGATATACCCCCACAGAGATTTCTGTTTCCAGTGATTGAAAAAGAACTTGTATCATTGAAAACTCCTACACTTGGGACTGGACCTTCAAAGTCATTGTAGGACAAGTTCAAATTCTGCAAATATTTGAAGTTCTTGAAGAAGCTTGGGATTTCACCTGTCAAACCATTATTTGAGAGTTCCAAAAATTGCAGGCTCTTCAAACTTTGCATAGTAGAGGGGATGTTGCCTTGAAGGTTGTTGTTTGTCAAGTTCAGCATTTCCAACTGCACACAGCTCCCAAGTGTCTTAGGGATATGGCCTGACAGTGAATTATAAGACAGATCCAAGTAGTTTAAAAATTTCAAATTTCCAACATCTTCTGGTATGGAACCTGTTAATTGGTTTTGTGAGAAATCCAAACACAAGGATGACTGTTGAAGAACTTCCTGTGGGATGTAGCCACTGAGGTTGTTTTGACCAAGATCCAACAGGGCCAAGTTCAGGCATTTACCTAAACTTGAAGGAATGATACCCTGGAGATGGTTTTCTCTCAAACTAAGTTGGGTTAAAAGTGTTAGATTTCCAAAAGAGGATGGGATTTTTCCAGATAAATGGTTCCCAAGCAAAGCCAACTCTTGCAATCCACTAAGAAACCCAAGCTCAGGCGGGATTTCCTCGTTGAATTTGTTGTAAGCCAAATATAGAGCCTCCAAGCCAATGAGATTGGAAATCCCCCTTGGAATTTTTCCGGAAACCTTATTGTAGGAAAGGCCGATTTCTATAAGGTTTCTTGAAAGGTTTGAGATGGATTCAGGTAAGACACCTCCAAAGTTATTCGTATTAAGCTCTAAAAGCTCTAAGTTGGTGGCATTGGTTAATGAGGAAAGGAAGTTCAGGTCACCATCCTCCCCTTCCCCAAGATGATTGAATGCCATCAAGAACCTTTGAAGTTTATGCAAGTTCCCAAGGTCAGGTACTTTTCCTGTGAGTCCATTCCTGCTAATATAGAAGAACTGCAGGTTTGTAGCATTTGATAATGTGGGGGGTATATTTCCAGTGAAAGTATCATTATGAATACTAAAATAGAAAAGGCGAGGAAGGGTGATAAAAAGGTTGGGAGGCAAAGACCCCTCTATGAAATTGCTTCCTACATCTATAGCCAACATGGATGAATGATTGAATAGAGAGGAAGGTAGTGTGCCACTAAGGTTATTTTCATAGACTATAAGGTATTGTAGTCCTGATATTCTGCATAAAGAATCAGGTACTTCTCCTACCAAGTTGTTCTTGTTGGCAAAGAATTCATACAGAAGAGAAAGATTGCCAAGAGAAGGAGGGATTTTACCAGTAAGGTTATTGTGAACAAAATGAATGGTTTGGAGATTAGTTAAGGTGCCAAGTTCTGATGGAATGCTGCCCATGAGATAGTTATTTGAGAAATCCAGAGCTTCCAAGTTGGTGCAGCCAGAAATATTTGAAGGAATGAAGCCAGTAAATGAGTTATTGTGCAGAAGCAGAACCTGCAGCCTATGCAAATAACCTATTGCTGGCGGAATTTCACCCGAGAAACTGTTGTTTTGAAGGTCCAGAACCCGGAGAAAGCTTAGGTTCCCAATGTGCGAAGGAATCGACCCCACCAGCTTCATGGAGCTGAGGCCTAAGGCAGTGACTCTCCGGTGGCGGCGGCCGCATGAAACACCGGGCCACTCGCAGAAATGGATGGTTTCGTTCCACGAGTTCATGACACCGAAGGGATCACCTTTGATCATTTTCTTGAATTCAAGAAGCGAAACCCTATCTGTTGCATTGCCTTCTAGTTTGGAGGCAGCTGGAAGTAAGAAACTCAGGAAATACAGCAAAATGATAAAGTTGGAAGTACTGAAAGGTGATGAGCAAATGGGAAAAGGCATCATGTGCGTGTTGAAAGATGACACTAGCCACAAGGTGCGTACGAGGTTGAACATTTAAAATGGTAGAGTGGGCATATAAATAATGCCACAATGCAAGTATTTTTATTTACTAATTATACGATGACCCTGTTTGTTGTTAGCTGATTATGTTAGAATGTATAATTAATTGATAATATTAGCTAATTGTATAAAAGTGTTTGGTAAATTAGCTGATAGCTGTTTTGTATAATTTCTTTTCTCAAAAGTCTAATTGAAAAGGTTGTTTTGAATAGCCTTTTGAAATTTAGTATTTTGGAATTACAAAAAGCTTATTAACCAACATTTATATTGATATTTTAACCAAATCAAACAACTAACAACAGTCAAATAGACGTTTCAAAATAAAATAGTCAAATACTCAAATAAGTCAAAATTAGTTGATAGACTAATTATTTACCAAACAAGATCGATAACCATTTAACGTGTGAGAAATTGTGAATAAATCTAAATCATTAATCTGCAATAGATGAAAAGTAAAGTAAAAAACACCACCCGTCTACACTCTACACTGTCTGATGAGACATTTTACGTAATTTATTGTATTATTCAGCGCTGCATTCCAATTAATCAATGATGTTTACTGGATTTCACGTGAAGATTCTCTTACAGTGATTACTAATTAATTAATTACATAATGTCAACTTGATTATTATGTTTGTCTGAACTGTTATGGTAACAGACAGAACAATTAGGCAGGCATTACTGTTCTTAGTAAAACACAGTGCACTGCCCATACTGCCCTCGGCTCCCCATTTGCCTGACTCTGATCTTGACGTTGACGTTGACCGTTGACGCCGACACGATGTTTGATCATCAAGTTTAATATATGTACATTCTTTTTTTCTTGAATTATGTATTAATTAATCAATAAATACTTTCCATCCTTACAATAATCACATAATTTTAACTACTCCTTAACGCTATTTTTGTGTGTGTGTGTGTGTGTTTTTGTTTTAAATTTTAAATCTTAACTTACCACAAATGACTGTGAGTGAGTTTGTGTAAGTGATAAATATAAAAGAGTGAAGCAACATTGTAATTAATTAATCTATTAATACTTTGTCCAAAAAAATTAATCTATTAATACAAAATGTGAATTCATATTCATTATATTATTCATGTAATAGAAGAATCTTATCAGAAACTACATTTTTTTTTAGTACTACTGACTCTATTACAATGTAGTATCTGTTCATAGCTACTTTCTCAAAAACTACTTATTATTCACATAACCAGGTTTAATTGAATTATTTACAATTTAATTGTTTATAATATTTCAATTTTAAGTTGCATTTGGAAGTCCGATGAAAGTCAATATTTAATTTTTCTTTTTGGTGTTTGATTATTTGAGGGAAATAAAATTAAAGAAAAATATTCACTATGCTTAAAGAGAAAAACTCATTTTAGCAAAAAATTCTTCTAAGATGTTTATTTTGAAGATATTTTCTGTAAAAGCCAACCCACCATATGTAATATATTTTTATTTTTTTTAAGTGAACCAAACATATATATATATATATATATTTCAACGAACACTAAAATTTTGAATTATTTAATGAAAAAATAAGCTATTTAAAAAAATATTTTTTTGAATTTTTAAACCAACCCTTAAAGTGATAATATTTATTTGATATGATCAAATAAGTATGTTTATTTGTATTGGATACTACCAATAATAGTGTCAACAGTTAAGTTAGGAATCATGAGCGTGGTTACATAATAATACTAACAACATTCAGAAACTACCTACCATGTAAATAAATAAATAAACAAATAAATAAATAGAGGAAAAAATGAAGTTGGTTACCAAAACCTGGATTAATTTTTCTTTTTCTTCCAATAAGTAGAAGTCAAGTATATTTTAAATTTAAGGTAAGGAATGGGAAATATAAAAAATGTAAAGAAAGTTGGTAGGAAGGAGACGAGGAGTTGAACAAGGCATGCATGCACCCTTCAGCTTGATCAAGTCTTTTACGCAAAGTGATTATATTGCACGCGTAAAGGAGTGATGTTGCACTCAGAAATGAGCGATTAAGTAGATGATATATGATTTTTATATTTAAATGTTACAAATTTATTTTTTATTAATATTTTTTTATCAAGTCTTATACGTAGTGTACGTATTTTTACTGAGATTTATCTTTTCTTCTTTCTTGATATCTAATGCACATTTTTGGGTAGCGATGCCAGGTTGTGTGGTAAACCCCATCATCATCAATAAGCTAATCACTTACATAATTGTTTGAAAAAGTATTTCCCACTTGCATGGCCAATTCCAATAATGCTGAGTGGATTTCACGTAAATTAAGATTCTGTTATAGTAATCTTCGATTAGAGTATAATTTGTCAGTAAGTTATCTATATCATTTTAGGTAATATATTTAAGTATTTTTTTCATTTAAAAAAAATACTAAATAGTAATATTAGAACACCAATTTTGACTAAGAAAACAATAAATTATTTTCGATAGTTTCGTTTTACATAAAAGTACAAATTTAAGAAGGTGTTTGGTAGTTTCATATCAATTAAATTTTCAAAAAAAAAAAACATTTTTAAGAATGTATTTGATGAGAATAATTTTGTAAGAAAAATTAATTAACATGTTTGGAGCTACACAGGAAATATAAAAATGAAATTACTTAGGAATTTAATTAAGATGTTTGGTTTGTTTAAACTTTTCTATGATTTTTTTTTAAAATCTCTAATATATCCTTACTATATATATATAACGACTAGAAATAAAAAAAAATACAACGAATAAATAAATAATTGAAAGTTTAATAAATCACTTATAAATTAATGAAACATATGCCAAAAGATTTTTGTATGCAACAATAATATCTAAAATTCAAAATAGTACTTATGTAAAAAAAAGTATTGAGTGAACAAATTTCTTCAATAAGTAGTGTATTAGTGTTGTTATCATTTGTATGGTGAAAGAGATAAATTTCTTATATTTGGAAGATATTTTTAACATAGGCTAAAAATGATAAATACGTAATTGAATATATTTGATAGATTCTCAGTCACCATGGAAAAAGAATCATACATCCCCTAGCTAGGTGGGATTTACTTTCATTGATATCATTGAATTATATTTACACTGACTTGAACTTTTCCAAGCCAAAAATTGCACCAAACGTGAGAATAATTTTATCACAATTTAAATTTTCAGAAAAGCTTGAACTTTCCTAACTAACAAACGCATTCTAAAATAAGCATAATTTACCCAATATACACACTCTAATAGTGACTATATGTTTTTCTATCACCAAAAAATAAAAATAAAAATAAAAAGTAACAACCATTTTAATTAAATAGCTAAGGGCCTAATGCATCCCCAATTGTGATTTTTGAGAAAATCAAGTTTATGTGGAGGAGAGAGCGTAAGGAGAGAGATTATTTGGGTGCACACTCCAAGGACTTGGTTTTTACTTTTTGACAGTAAAGTGGGTCCCACAATAGCGCTACAACATCATCATTTGTGATGTGTGAGGTGCAACACAGCACCCGCTGGACGCATTAATATAAAGATTTTTTTTTTTGTTCAGATTTGTTTTGCTTTCTTTTTTCCTTCTCTTCTATCTTCTCTTTCCTAGTTATATGTAAAAACTCTTCAAAACTACAATTATGGGAGATGTTGTATAATTAATCATAAATTGGTCGTACCAATTTAAATTTTTATTGTCGGATAATTGTGGTATTAGTCCTTTGATTATTGCGTAATCGGCATTAATAGGACAAAAGAGTGACAGACACTAGACAGTACAATTAAGACATTATTTCATCGACTAATCTTAGTGAGAAAGTAATATGTAGTAGTCCTCTAATTCGGTCAAGCATATTGTATACATTTTTGGAATTTTGAATTGAGTAATTATATTATAAAATAAGTAATTTTAGGTTTAATTCTTAACTGTTTAAATAATTTTCTCCTTTCTAAAAACATTTTTCTTTTCTTAAATCTAACAAATAAATGTTGTTTTTTCATAAGGAAAAGAAGAAGAATTTGGTATGGAGTAATACTACATCTTGCTTTCAGTTTTTATTTTATTTTTTTTTTTTAATTCCAACTTAAGAAACATGTTTTGATTCGTTAAAAAAAGGAAAAAGAAATTTAAAAAAAAAAAAAAAAGAGCCACAATTTTTATTATTCTCTTTATTATTATTATTATTATTAATAAAATCAAAATTTTACCCACTAATCAATATAACATTTTTGTGATAATTTATATCATGGACCAGAGTCCACATAGTATTATGGACTGTGGATTGAAACAACGACATACAGAATTCATACTCGTAAGATACAAAATTTCATAACAAAAAAATACAAAAAATCAGAACACAAGCACATAGCATAGCATTATGGACCCAACTAGATTGAAAAGACGAGATACAGAATTACTCGTAAAGTACGAAATTTCATAACACATGACACAAAAAATCATAACACAAGACACACATGTTATATATTTACTTATTTTACAAATCCAATTTAGCACAAAATTTCAGAACACAAGACATAGAAATGTATAACATAAGACACAATTACTAATTTGTTTCAGGTGAAGCATTTATACTCATAAAGTACATAACTTCATAACGCAAAATAAAAAAAAAAAATCATAAACACAAAATACAAACACATGAATTGATCTCAATAGTACAGTGTGAACCCTGATCTATGGTATAACGATTGCATTTTTGTTGGGTCGGCAATAAAGCGTCCACGGAAGTTGCCGGAATTTTGAACCATTAATAGTGGAAACATATATAATCATCTTTTGTTGACAAAGACGATTTCATGGCCAAAAATTGGCAACCGTGATTTACTCACATCTCTAGATTCTACGCGGTTTGTGTGTAAAAATAGCTGTGTTCAACTTCAATATTGAAATATATGTTGTAAGGGGTAATTTTGGCTAAGTTAGTCATGTTGCTGACTTGGTAATCACGATATTACAAGTTCGACTCTCATTAAAAACGATTTATAGACCGTGAATTTTCCTCGTTACGAAAATATGTATTGTCATTTTATATTTTTCTTTACCAAAATCATTTTGTAATGTCCATGTGACATTATATTATTTATAATAAAAAAGGATTAATAATTTTCTAGTGTTTATAGATTTCTCGTAAAAACATTCTTTAATCAATAAACAATAATAAAATATTTTTTAAATAATATAATATAATAATGAAAATAATGATGTGATTTTAGACTTTAGTGAGAAGATATAGATTGTTATAAATTTTAAAGGATTTAATACTTAAAATGGCCCGTGACGTACTATTTCATAATTCTCTATTAGTCCTTAACTATTAATTCGCTCAAAATTGATTCTCAATTAAACAAAATTTTACTCATTATAGTCAATTGCTGATCAAATTGAATATATTTTTACATAATCAATGGATCATTTTGGGTGAATTTGTAATTGAATACCAATTTAAAAATTATGACATGACATTTTTAGATATTATTATGATTAACTTTAAAGATGAGAAAAAGTGTGGGTACAAAGTAAGAGCACCATTATCAATGGATTTTTTAGGGGATAATGTCAGATTTTTGCCATGTTGGAAGGAGAGAGGAGAGGAAAGAGAGTGAGAAGGGATTATCTGTAAGTTGGGGTGCATAGCACAGTAATTTTGAGAGCAATCTGACACACACATATTCCTGTTGTGCGCGTTATGCGCACAGCAGGCGCCCGGTGGGCGCGTCAGGCGCGCCTGACAGGATTGAATTTTAATTTTTTTTTTTCAAAATTTGTTTTGTTTTTCTTTTTTCTTTTTTTCCTATTTTCTCTTTTCTACTCACACTTACAAAAACTTCTCAAATGCCGCGAATAAACTCCATTGATAAGGATGCTCTAATTCTCTTGTAAATTCATTGATAAGATGTTGTGCAATCACACCATGGTGGTTTGGTCACATCAAAAGATATCATGCTAAGGGTTATAAAATTTGGTTCACATTAAATGACTAGTTGGTTTGGTCACATCAAAAGAACCGTGCCAAGGGTTACCACATTTGGTTCACATTAAATGAATAGTTAATAATGAGTATAGCATAATACAAATAGTGCTCAGCCAATTGCAGTGTCAAGTTTTATTCAATGTAGTGAATTTATTGTGAGTATCATGTATATAGCGATCATCTCACCTAATGAGTTACTAAAGGCATCCCGATCAATGCATTTTTGGTAGGTTCTTGAGAAGGCCAAATTTAAGTAGAAGAGAGAGAAGAACTTTGGTCTTTGCTGAAGAACCAAGGTTTTTGTCAGCTTTGTGAGCCTCACTAAGAAAGAAGACAAGGCAGTCTATGAGTCTATCTCGCGTGAGACACAACTCTTGCGTCCAGTTGAGCGTGTGCTTTGCTTTTTATTTTTTTTGTTCCCCCCTCCCCCCTTTCCCCTTCCCCCACCCGGCCACCCCCCACCCCCACCTATTTTTTTTGAGATTAGGTGTAAGAAGATCAAGATATAAATTAAAAGCAATAGGTCATTGCTCAAGTGGTCGTTTATAACCGAATGAAGATCTCTATTGGAAAAGTCATTACAAAATAAAATAGGGAATGTTTCGGTAAAAGATACAAGGGACTATTGCATCATGGTATCAACATTCCTTATGTAAAAATAAAATTTTTTTATCAAGTTTTTTGTAGCCCACCGTTTCATATCAGTATATCAACATTCACTATGTAATTTATGTTCTACTTAGTAGTTATATTTCATTTTAATTTAAAAATAAGTTATAAATCATGTTTGATAAAACATGTAGAGTTTAAAATAATATTTTATTTTGAAGCGCTAATACAAGTAGCATTTAAAAATAAACTATTAACTTTTAATTATATTCTCTCTTTTAATCTTTATTAATTTACATAAATGACATCATTTACCCTTAATTAATCAAAATCTTAATATTTTAATTTATCCTTTTATGTTTTTTACACTTATCAACTTATTCAACAACTCACTTATTTACCAAATACTTTAATTTCAATCAATTAATTT
>CP025648.1:2359956-2396941 GCA_003576665.1 Ipomoea trifida
CGTCCTCTTGACGGAGAGCACGATTGTCGTCTAACCCTTCCATTCGCAACAGGTTCAATAGATGAAGAGCGGGCACTAGGTACACCAGGTCTACCTCTAGTTGCTGAAGTTGGCCTATCAGATAGTGAAGTCCTCAAATTTGGTGGAGCATCAAGGGAGAAACCCGGAATATCCGAAGGTTTCCATGGCCTGGGTTTCACAGTTGGAGAGCTAGCGCGTGGTGGTGCTGGATTTTTTATTGCAGTGGTAGAAGGCTTGGCAACTGAAGAGGAAGACGGAGACCGGACAGGAGGAGCAGATATATTTGTTGCAGTCGACAATGTCATTGGCCTTCGAGTAGGTGTTGCTGCCCTGGATGTGGGCTTTGATCCAGGATTAGGCTGCCTAGTTGGCGTAGAGGACCTCACAGTGGACCTTGAATCGGGCGTTGAAGATCTTGGAGTAACTGTGGGCTTAGTTGACGGTAGTGTACCACGAGAAGTAGGTGTTGCAGACCTGGAAGGTCTAGATGAGGTTGCAGTTGACGACGTTGTTTTAGAAGCAGTGTTCAATGCCGGTTTACTCGATGAGGTCAAGGTGGATCTGGACGCGCTCAATGTAGATCGGCCAGTAGGAGTTGAAGGTCTTGAACCACCAGAAGAAGAAGGTCTTCTAACACCTGTACTTGAAGTATTCAACCCCGGCAAAGAAGATGCCTGTCTCGATGTTAAGTTGCTTCTCGCAGTGGGCTCAGGTGGATTCGCTAGCTGCAGCCATAGAAATGAATTGCAGGTCAAAATCAATTTGCGATTCCTTAGAGCAAGTTAATGTTACAACAGTGAAACATTGTCAAGTTAAAACTGTGAACTGTCAAATAAAAAGCTTATTATCCATTTCCACTAAAAACCCGAGACCTTTAGAGGTAGTTGTACTTTGACTCTTCAAGATGATAACCATCTGCTTATTCATTGTTTTTGGCATTTTGGAGGAATCAACTGCTTAAGCAAGTAGATTATCCACTATTCAAATATTTTTTTAGTTCGGTTCATGTACATTAAAGAAGACATAAATGACTTCATATCCACACCTATACTTTTCCCTCTTGTGGCAAAGCAAAGATTCCCAGTTTAACTGTTTCAGATGCAAACTTTCAAATACCAAATGCTCCCTCCCAGATACTAAATGCCCTTTTATGATTAAAAAAGAATAGAATTCCGGCCGCTAATAAACAAAGATGGGGCTAATTATGCAAAAGAAAAGATTGCCAACAGGTATTTTACAAGAATCTATATATAACATTTAAAACTTCTCACTCGAGATTTCAGTGCTGTTGGACGCGCTTTCAGGTTTCCAAACTGACTCATCACTGTTTTCTGCGACTCCATCTCCAACGAAGGAAAAAGGGGGGTGCCGGGTGGTGTTAGAAGCCTGAACAGCATCACATATAATTAATAGAAGATTAGCCATTATACAATCAGACAACGTGCAATGCGGTAAAATAAATTCCTAGTTCCAGTCATCAAGAAACGTAAAACAAACACGCTTCCAATTCCGGACAGACTCTGATACCATGTTATAATCTAAAATTGGGTTAGTGTAACTCAACTATGCTATAATGCACATGGGCCAAACCACAATAAATAACTGGATTCAATCAATTAGCTAGTCTAACTCATGACTGATAAACCCGTATATTCTCTCTTATATTTTCAATGTGGGACCTTTAACAATAACAAAACTACAAAAATGAGTAACAGTCACAAAATTATGAAGATTGAACAAGAAGATGCCAGGAAAGGGTGACATGATTCTGACATTCCAACTCACAATAGAACATGACATGGAAATCAACCTACCCCCCACCCAATACATGATTAAGCCACCAAAAACAGTCACAATCACCACATTCTTGGCAAAGAATAAGAAAACATTAATCAATTACCAATCATAGTCATTTTTATCGTTCTCAGAATTGAGGAATTCATCGGCAACAGTCTTCCGAGCTGGTGTGCATGCCACCCCGACGTTAAAAATAGGAGAATTGCCAGTCTTAGATCCTGCAGGCAAAAGAATTTTGCAACCAAAACAAGAATATGGCTCAAACATCTAATTACCAGAGCAAAGCTCAGCAAAAAGGCTGAAAAATTCTAGTACAACCAAATGATTTGTAAAGAGAATCATGTCCCTAAAATTCCCAGTAAAGTTATCCATTTCTTGATGAATAAGAGCCATCTATTCCGTCCAAAAAGCAAAGATTTTTCACACAAAAGATAAAAGAATATTCCAAAAGTAAGAAACAACCAACTGTCCAAAGAACAAATGCATTACCAAATCGTAACAAAACCTCTAAATCAGTAATAAAATACACATGAAAGCTTTTCATACCAAGAAGTGAATCGAACTCATCGGATTTCTGGAGAAGAAGAAGATCGTTCCGTTCCTTCTCTCGCCTCCGCATTTCATTGAACAGTGCGAGCTCCTCGTCCTTCTCCGTCATCATCGACCTCCTTAAACTCCCCATTGTCACGTACACAAACCCTAAACCCTCCAATCCATTACCAAACCTCCAAATACCCACTCAAAACCTCAGTTTCACTCCCGAAAACCTCAGAGCACAGAGCATACGTCGTCGTTCCTCTTCGCGAATTCAAAATCAACAACCGCAGATCGCAAATCCAGCTCCCGATGCTCCGAGACTCAGCTCAAATCATCCCGCATTTCAAATTCGTATTCCACTACGCGACAATTTAAGAAAATACAAAAACAAAAACCTAATCTAAAATTTTGATTAGATTACAACATAGAAATTCGTGAACTATATGTCCAGGTAGTAAGAGAGATAAAATACACTATATATATACATTATATATATAGAGAGAGAGAGAGAAAGGGAGGGAGGAAGCTTCAAAGACTCGGCATTGCTGAGAACGGAGCTGAGATAGTGAGGAGAAAAGGAATTTGAAGATGAGAGAGAGAGTGTGACAATTACGTAATTTAATGGAAAATGAGGGGCAGATGTGTAGTGGGATTGGGGGTTTTAGAGAAATTTGCCAAATTTGGAGGGGTTGGGAAATAGGAAAAAGGAATTTAAGGTAGGCGAGAAAACAACAGTGGGGTTCAATGTTAAATGCAACTAACAGTTATGTGCTGTTTTTTTCCTCCCTTTAAGGTCACGTTATCTGGATTGTTATCGTCCCCCGGATTCCAGATAATTACGAAATCGACCCCACTCCTTTCCTTCCCAAAATATTGAATCTTATCACGCCTCAACTCGACAAAGTATCTAAAATGATGTAAATCATGAAATATAGAGTTTTTTTTTTTTGAAATAGAAATATAGAGGTTAAATCTTTGTTTACTGTAAAATACTGTGCACCTTGATCTTTTTTTTTTCAAATTTCACATATGTGACCAACTGAACTGCTCATGCGAATAGCCACAAATCTTTCCTTTTCATTTTTATGATAGCATTTATTAATTTCACTTTTGGTTAAGCCGAAAACCTTGTGGTCAAGTGGCATAGTTGTGACCTTATCACAATATAGAATAAATACGGGTGTCTCATTGTAGGGACTCATAACATCTTAATAAGAATAATAGTCTTTTGGAAAAATAAAATAAAAATTCATAGAATTCTCTTTTTGAATTTTGACGTCAAAAATCTTTCCAAGATTATGTTTTTGACTTATTTGTAGCCTAAATAAATTACTCCTTAATGATGCCAATGTCCAAGTAGTTCTTGATTTCAGAGTATGATTTTTTCTAATAATTTTAATTGCCAATTGACTTGGATTGCATTGGAGATGACTAATGAAGTAGGATTACTAATGATCATTAATTATAAGCAAGTCATAGGGTTGTTCCAACTAAATAATCGTTGAACAAATCATGATGTTTGGTTTTTACAAAGATGAATTCAAATCATTAGTTATTTTTAGAATATGTTCGGAGGAATTACTACAGTTCTACGCCCAACTCGACTAAGTTAGCAATAGGGTAATGTTTAAGGTAAAATGAGACGAACAACATAACTAATAGCTCTACTATATATTGTTCAGATATGTTTAACGACTAGGATGATGTTAGAGTTAGTTACGTATGATGTCAGAGTTAGTTACGCCTAATAGATTTTGCCTGATGACACATTAGAGTGGATAGCAAGAGACACGAATACAGAGGACACAATTAGACTTTTAGAATTTTGGCTAATGATTAATGGTTAAGGATTATTTTTGAATTTTGGCTAATGATTAATTCGGTTTGAAAGTGTCGTTAACCGAATTAACTAATTGGTTAAGTTTTAATTTTTTTATAATTCATAAATCTTACTGTTAGACTAGTTTTTCAAATTTTATCATTTATGTAATGTAATGGCTATTTTGTGGTGTGAAAGTATGAATTTACAAATTTTATTCATAATTTTTAAGTTTAAAAAAAAATTAGACTAAAATATTTGGACTAATCAATTAACCGATTAACCCAAAAAAAAAAATTAATTAAGTTAAATTGAAAATAAGAATTTCAGTTCATTTAACGGTTAAAATAGTTTACAAATTCGGTTAAGTTATTAACCAAATGAACACCCTCTTGCTCTAGGCTAGGTTCATATAAGGTATCATAAGACAGTTCTTATATCGTGGACTGCGGTCCACAATGCATTGTGGACGGTCCCCAAAACGACGTCGTTTTGATTAATGATTAATGAAACAGACGGATGAATTCGCGCCACTCACTTTCTTTTCATATATACTGCACTTTCTTTTCATATATAATGCACTTTCTTTTCATATATACTTCACTTTCTTTTCATATATACTGCACTTTCTTTTCAACACAACTGCAGTTACCTTTCAACACAATTGCAGTTACTTTTTGATATAACTATAGTTTCATTCGATAATATACAACTGTAGTTATATCAAAAAGTAACTGCAGTTATGTTGAAAGGTAACTGCAGTTGTGTTGAAAAGAAAGTGCAGTATATATGAAAAGAAAGTGAGTGGCGCGAATTCATCCGTCTGTTTCATTAATCAAAACGACGTCATTTTGGGACCGCGGTCCACAATGCATTGTGGACCACGGTCCACAATATAATTTGCGATCATAAGACTTTCTCTTTTGGATCTTGCAGCACAAGGTTAAAGTTGTGAATTTTAATGGAAGTAACAAGAGAACTGTCTGTTGTCAAAGGTTTTTCACTATTGATATTTTCTGATGATCTGATCTGATGCCCACAGTTACCAAAAGCTTCAGTCAAAAAAGTTGCAACAACTAAAAGAAAGTTACTAGTTTGAGGATGAGAATATTTGTCTTCTATCAGTATTCAAGATTGCCGCCACTTTAAAGCCATTCAATATGGATTTGTGAACAAGAAAAGTTATCAAGAATGTGGTGTGAAGGAAATAAGCAACCCTTTACTCTGAAATATGTGTTCCGTCTCAACTAAAAACTTAGTCATAGTGAAATTATGTATATACATATACACACATATCGCATTCGGCATTCTAAAAACTTAGTCATGGTGAAATTATGTATATACATAAACACACATATCGCATTCGGCATTCTCATATAGTTTAGTTTACTAACGTTTTGTTTGGGAGAGGTAAAATTAAGATGGTTAGAGCAATGACAGTCAAATTGTACTGCCGGTTAGAATAGTTAGAGGTATGAAAAATAGTTAACTTATCATTCAATTTTGACTTATTTGACAACTATTAATTGTTTGACTTGGTTAAAAAATCAATATAAGTGTTTGGTTAATCAATTTTTTTGTAACTCTAAAATACTAAAATTTAAAAAGTTACTCAAAGCAACTTTTTCAATTAGCTTTTTGAGAAAATAAATTATACCAAACAGCTATCAGCTAACAGCTAATTTACTAAACACTTTTCTACAATCAGCTAATGTTATCAACTAGTTATACCCTCTAACCCAATAATCTAACAACTAATAGTCGTTTCCCAAACAGAGCTTTTAAGTTTAAACAGCATTCTCATATATACTTGATTCACAAAACTTGAACATGAAACTGACATCATATCATTATTGGATTACTAGGTTTCACATTTTCAATGATGAGTTAGGTGTCTGGCTAAGCATACTGAACTACGCAACTTCAACAACTTATAAACAATGTTCACAATATGGATAAGGATAAATGTTTCTAAGATTCATACATGATACTTAGCAAGCTATAGAAGGTGTCAAATGACTTAATTATCAGTTTCAGAATCCAAAAGTTCAACAAGAACAATGGGGGAGATTGGAGAATGTACAGGTGGTTATGAAATCGGATCCGAAATGGTGATCAAACATCATCCGCATCGCTCCCTGCGACGCGCGCTTCATGGTTGATCCAGTAGTTGTTTCCTTCCGGACCGGAAATCTTAAACCTGTTCATTAAAGTTAATAAAGAAATCTAATTAATGAATTTACATGTGTTTGGTTTCCTTGTTTCTTTATTTTCATGTGGTTGGCTAGGTTGAAGTGGGGTGTGTGCTTTAGTGGAACCATCATAGGCCTCTACAAGGTTCGGTGGTTTAGCCTAGGGGCGTAAGTAAGCAAGCTACTAGTCAGCTACTTGGACTCAATTTGATTATGTTCAAATTCTATTTGGTTACTGTTGAGTTGAGCTCAAACTCGATTAGTTCGAGTAATGATTCGAGTTGAATTCGAGCATCCTACTACTTGACTCAATTTCTAAATTTTTTATATAATTTATATATAATATTACAAATTTAACTAATATATTTATATCTATATATTATACAAATGCTATAATCTTAATGTAATTTTTAGTTATATTATGATATTTGGTTGTAAAATACTCATTATTATAATTTTTTTGAGTAAAAAAAAAAATCTCTATCCTATTCAAGTAGAGCTCGAATAGCTCGAAAAATTAGAGCTTAGTCAAACTCAAGCTTCAATTTTTTTAATCAGGCCGAGCTTCAAGCTTTGACTATTCAAGCTCGGCTAAACTCAATATCACCCCCACTTTAGCCTAGATTTGCATCCTATATTTCCCACCCCTATCCGGTGTACCAAAACATTTTATATATATATATATATATATATATATATATATATATATATATATATATATATATCATCTGACCTCTCAAGGACTGATCTCCCTTCTTTGTACTTCTGATCCTTCTCGTAAGCAGTTTCCTGAAATTGTTGATCAGATGAGTAACTCGCATTAAAGACATAAGAGGGCAATTTGGGACTAAGAGAGAGATTTTTCCGGGTCTGAACTCACATATTTCCAGCCAACAATTGACCCACAACGGACACAGAAAATGTCTGCAACAGTGTGCAAGCCAGTCGTCATCATTCTATCTTCATTCTTCCCAGAAGTAACATTCACACTGCCAATTCAAATTTCAGATCAAAAGAATATATAATAGCCAAAAAGCATGCTGTCTTTCAAAATCTCCCTGACCCCAAAGATACAGATTGTAATCAAACAGATGGCTAGAAGTGTGAAATATCGGTTAACGAAAGTAATGCAACTCTCAAATCACAACCAATTTGAAAAGATATTCTGGAATCTGGAGTCCAGAACAATGGTCAATTTGCATTTAACATTCATGGTTCTCAATTAGTTGTGCACTTAAAGTTCCTTTAAGTCATGTGCCAGTGCACCGAGCAAATGAAATCTAGGAAATGATGTTCTAAATCTCACTGCTTTCAACTATACCGGTTGGAGAGTACGAAGACAGTAATAAGTTACCTAAATGATTTTGCTTCCGGGATCTCAATTACATGCCGTGCCATTTTAAAATTAAAGCTAATGTTACATTAAAGCATTCACTGCGACTAGCAGATTGAGTGTGCAGAATCAAGGAGACTTACACCTTATTGAAGAGGTAAGCCTTCCCATGTCTGCACTGGAAAGCCTGAAGGAAAGAACAGAAACAGAAACAGAAAATGAAACCTGATCATTTATAACAAGGGAGACCCCTAAATGCAGTGCTTACAACTAAAAATAGAATTACAGAAAATATGCAACTAGCCAAATAAACACTTGAAAATATCTATGAAGTCAGGGGCTTTTGTACCAATGTCTAAGATTAAACTAAAACGTTGAGGGATATGAATGGATGTTACGATAGGCAAATGGAGAGAAACTCTGGGTCTCTGGCATATTAAGTTTAACAAAACAGGAATCCAAAAAGATGTGCATCATTCCCGTTTACTAATCCGAAAATGAGGTTATAACTACACAAGTTGCCCATCAAATTCAAGAACTGCGGAAAATCTTCTTCGATGTTATCCTATCAGCATCTGCAGGCACACATATTCCCCTTTTACCCAACCTGTTTTGGCACAATGCTAAACCTCTCAGATATATTCTTATCCTATACTAGATAATCGAGTAATTGATCAAACAGTTCTGGCAAGCATAACACAGATTACTCTCCTGAAATTTTACCATGAAAGCACAGAATACAATCCTGAAATTGATTGATCAAAATTAGTGTATACATAAAGTAGCTAAGCAAAAAGAATCATAGTCCAGTCCAATCCAAACTCAACCAGTACACACAAAACAACTTAAAATGAATCCTAAACTCTATTCTCCAACCACTAAAGCAACTGATAAACAAAATTTAAACATAAACACAGGATAAAATGATTAATCAACCACCGATCAAGCATGAACGACACTAAATTGTTCCGATTCAAAACCTCAGACAGCAAATTGAACAGAAATCGCGAGAAAACAAGTTGTAAACGATTGAAATCTGTGATGGATTAAGGAGGGGATAAATCTAACCTTGGAGAGTATATCCTCAGAAACAGCAAGATGAGTTCCACAGTGCTTGCAGCTATAGACTTTGCCCTCGAGATTCACCACAAACAGCCTCCCCATCTCCTTCTCTCTCTCTTGAACAGCAAAAAGGGGCGGAGAAATGCGAAATTGGAGAAAAATCAGTGAAGAAAAAGAAGACTTACGAATTAAGCATGTAGGATTTTGGTGAGTTTGATTGATCGTCAGTGCATTGAACGCGCAGAAGCGGACGAAAGAAAAAGTCCAAAGCGGAAAAGAAGAAAGAGGAGACGAAGAAGAAAAGTGGCAATGAAATTGAGATGAAGAGGGAGCAGTAGAGTATAGGAGGAGTTACCTTACAAGTACCGCTACCGTTCGGCTTAGAACCAAAGACTACCCTTCACGCACAAATGGCACAATGCTCTGTTGTAGTGTTGTACACCCATTTTTCTTGTGAGGTGGACCCCACTACTCCGTCAACTTCCACGATAAAATACTCCGTAAAAAAAATCTAATTTTTCGCGTTAAAAAAAGTTAAAACATATTTTCAAAAAAAAAAAAGAAAAAGAAAAGAAGAAGAAGAAGAAGAAGTTAAAACATGGGTGCGTTTTAACTTTGGAGATCCTATTTTCCGAGTTTTTAATGTCTGACAAGATTTACAAAATTAAAATCATAAAAATCAATTCTGGTTAAAGAAAAAATTTATCTTATTTTTTCAGAAAATAATTTTTTCTTTTTTTTTTTTTAAGGGGAAGTCATTTTCTATGCCTCTTCTCTTCGCTTCTTTGGACATTCTTCCTCGGCCAATTGCCTTCTACCAGAGAAGGCGACCAACTGATCACCTTCCATCGGAGAAGGCGAACAGTTGGTCGCCTTCCATCCCTGGTAGAAGGCAACTAGCGACGATTAGACCGTCACCAATCACCGATCTTTTCTTCGAAGTTGACCGAATGAAATTTATGGCATTTGTTCCTTTTCTTTTCTTCTCATTTTCGAAAACATGAATCGAACACACCAAGACAGTTTTCTGCTCCATAAAATAAACTTTTACTCCATAAATTTTATTTTTATTATCATTGGAGCATGACTATTGTTTTTTGTCACTTTTGATCTCTCCCTTTAATAATTTAGTGAAAATTTGTTAAAATTCATACATTTAAGGAAAAGGGTCAAATAATTCCTTGAACTTTACGTAAGAATTTCATTAGGTCCATAAACTTTTTAAACTAGCAATTAAATTCATCAACATTGTATTTTGGTACAATCAAGTCCAAAAATCGGTTAGTGATAAACTATCACAAGTCACTAGTCCCGTCAAAATTATGGCCACTTCCAACAATATTTCCGATGAATCAACGTTAGAGAAAACTGGAGAAGGCAACCACTACAAGATCACGAGATGCAACCATAGCTATTGTAGAGCACGAGGATCTTCGTCCTCATCAATAGATACGGTACTACAAGACAAAGAGAAGGATCAATCTACATGAAGACCTTCGTCCTCATTTATAATATATGGTTGCTATGGTAGCCATTTGGCTGGCCATGGCAATTTTTTTTTTTTAATTATTAAATCATATACATGCCAAAAAATAAAAGGCTAAACACACACATCATCAAATTTTCTTTTGACATGTTAACCATCAACTCAATGCTAACCCACTAGGTAATTTTTAATGAGAAAGTAGTAATTACACTTTTCCAAGATCAGCTATTTTTTTAACTCGCTTAGTTGGTGTAAGTGGTCATGCACTCTCATCCTTTAAGAGAGGTTGGGATTTCAAACCCCTCTTATATAGAAAAATTAATTTGGCTAAAAATATTTGCTTTTTCCTAATTAGGGATTTAATTAAATGGTTTGTTTAGCTCTTTCTCATACAAATTTTGAAAGATGGTTCATTTTCCACCATTCTAAGGTTAAATTGGTTAGTAGCCAACTTGCTCAGCTATATAGGGAGGTAATTTACACTTCTTCTTTTTTTTTTTTGGCTGATACAGAAACTTACCATCACCATCAAAGGATGTGTACAAGGTAAACCTTATTCATGTGTAATAACTTATAAATTTCACCGGAATGGTAAATCATACTATGAAAACCCTGCACATAAGAGAGGTAATCACACTAAAAAAACCTATGCAACTAGCTCAATCGAGAGGGTGTTAGAGCATCTACACTAGGAGCTTTTATTTGGTCTTTGGAAAAGTAGCAGGTGATAGGGAAGGGAGAGAAAACAAGAGAGAGAAGATTGGGTGCTTAGGCAAAGATGAGTCTTTTGTGGGCCCCATTAATTCACTGCAAAATCCCATGACTTGCAAGATAAATATTTCCACAAATTTTACCTCTTCCCATTTGTTTAAACTCATGCACTAGTTGTTAGGCCTAAGACTTTGTGCCAAACACCACTAATGGTGAAGGCCTTAAGCTTGTCTAGTACATGAACAAAGTTCGTAATAATTATAGAAATGCCACATCATTTTGCTTTTTCTCCCGATTTTTGAACCATTAATCATCCCAAATAGACATGAGATTATTTCATATATTTTTAGCCCAATGGAAAATGACCCATTGATCATCCCAAATAGCCCGTCAACTCGCTAGTCAACCATTGTATAGTGTAAGTAATTTTGTGGAAGGAATTCAAGAAATGGTAGTTGAGGATTGAAAATTCTAAGAATAATGTTTCAAGCAAAACTACTTTAATCAGACTATCAGAGTATCTTCCCTCAATCAACTGATCAGAACAATAATACTATATTAATTTAATTAATTCTTTAAAAAAAAAAAAAAAAGAAGAGATTTGTACATATTGGGTGAGCAGAACAATCAGTGGTGAACTGCTGAATCATCCCAAATAGATTGATGAATAGAAAGCTGATGATTTTCTGCACTATTTCATAGCTTCACATGCATGTTTGCTAATACTAAATTTTTGGACCGACCAATCAGGCTGCAGATCCCCCTTTGGAGTAACCTATCAAAAATAAAAATAATACAAAGTAAATGAAGTAAATTATATACAATGACAACCAGTGGCATTATCTAAAAATAATAATAACATTTACCTACGATCATTATAAAAAGTTTCAGCAATCATGTATATTCATTTTCGGTTTCTCACATTAATTCATTTTTTCCATCTATTTTTTGATTGATAAAAAAATATTATTAATTGAAAATTTTCAATTATATATTATATGACCTATATATTACAGACATTTTCGTTTTTAGCATATGACAAATTCATTTTTAGTGTCATATAATTTATTTTTAGTATATTATCTAAAAATAATATTTATAATATACTCCATATTAAAAATAAACCGTTAAAATATTAAAATATGAATATTTGGGATCCACGGTATTTTTTTAGGCGAAAGTTATAGTAATTATGATGTGTTTTTTTTTTTTTGAAAACAATTATGATGTGTTTTAATTTGCAGTATTACCTGAAACCTGGAAACTTGACTGGTCCAAGAATCACCCAAAAAACATACCCGGCCACATGTTGGTATGTACTTTTTTTTTTTTTTTTTTTCACAATTGTCTTTCTTGGAATATTTTAGGATATCTTGAAAATCCATTCTTGCATGCTGAGACCTGCGTTCATGTGACCATGTGGTCCATGTGCATGTCAGTCACTAATTAAATAAAATTTGAGTAATTTCCATTTTTGGTCCTACTGTTATTAGGGCATTGCCAATTTTAGTCAACTTCATTAATTTTTGTCACATTGCGGCCAGTCTTATTTAGTCATTGCCACTTTTAGTCCACCGTTAAAATTTTTGTCAAATGGTCGTCTAAAACAGGGGTGTTTTTGGTGTTTTCATGCTTTGGTCATCTTCTTGACCATTTGTAGTGGTTTTTCTTACACATTTTCATCCAATGAAGAGGTCCGGCAAAAGCCATGGCTTTGTAATGTGGCTCACATGGCTTTCGTCGGACCTCTTCATTGGATGAAAATGTGTAAGGATGTGTAAGAAAAACCACTACAAAGGGTCAAGGAGATGACCAAAGCATGAAACCACTAAAAATACCTCTATTTTGAACGGCCATTTGACGAAAATTTTAATGGTGGACTAAAAGTGGCAAGGACTAAATAAGATTGGCCGCAATGTGGCAAAAATTAATGAAGTGGGCTAAAATTGAAAATGCCCAATAACACTAGGATCAAAAATGGAAATGACTCATAAAATTTATACAAATCGTTATGAAAAATCTTATATTACGATCAGAAATCTCATATTTTGATAACTAATCAAAGGCATATAACGTCTACTTAAGAAATGGGTAAATTAACTTACAATTTCGATATTAATCTTGAACACGAGGAGTTTCCTCCTCTCTCTACAACTGATCCTATATGCCATCACGATGTGTGCAATCGCCATCAGAAATGAGCATGCAAATAGCGCTACATCTACTACTGTATGACCCAATCTTTCTCTATTCGAGCCTAAACTTGAACTCGAATAATTTCCAAAAATATACCCAGCTTTCAGTGACAAAAACACCAATGATGAAACCGAACATATGGTCGCAATTCCCAAATATGGTCCCCTTGATAGCCTTGGACCGTCACACAAACTATACACACCTATATTCATATAATTGCCAAAAAAAAAGTATTATCACAATGAAAGTAATTTATATAAAATAATTGTGATACATTTATAAATATACTTTTTTTACTTGAAAACCTATTGAAGCACAAAGAATCAATATTGACTCCACTGAGACTCGAACCAGATAACATAAGTGTTACCCTTTTTTGTTTGGAGGCGAGAGAATTGCTTACATAGAATGATGGCGGAGCGGACGATGGAAATGAGGGGGATGTCGATGAGGGAGTAGCGGAAGTCGTAGTTGCTGAGGTGAGAAGAGAGCGATTGCAGGGAGATGGACGCCGGAGACGACGACGGCGCCGCCGACAGCAGAGCGGAGGGGAGAATGGCGTCGGCGATGAGGAGAAGAACCGGCGCCGATAACAGGAGGAGTGAAACTAACATGGTGGCCAGAAAGAAGAGGGTTTTCATCCATCTTAAGACTCTGCAGTTTCTTCTGTCTTCTTTGGAAAATGCCATTTTCATTTTCTTGATTATTGGTTTTCGATTCTCAAATGGAGACTTTATATAAAGACACAGACCACAAATACAAAATAATACACAATAGTCCAAACATGTGTTGGACCAAAGATATTGAAACTAATAATAAACATAAAATACAAATAGCCATACAGCTTTTGTTGAGCTGAGTCCTCAACCTGACCGACAAAATCTGAGAGGATATAAATCATTGTAACTCTCAATCCCTAATCATTTACTCACAAATTTCACGCATGTGACCAATTGAGTTGCCCATGCAAACAATAGCTATACCTCTTCAACAAAAGCTGAAGAAGACAAGTATGCATGGGGATTTTATTATAAAACAAATTGGTGCTATACATATAAAATTAATTGTTTAAACATTTTAAAATTGGTATATATGTATTCTTTTTAAAATAAAATTTGCCATGATTGTAGTTAGGTGATGAGCATCCGAAGGTGGAATTGACTGCCTCACTCCATGTGGCCACATGCAAAAATATTAGTATTTTTTTTTTCTTTTTGTATATTTTACTAGTTTTTTGAAATTAAATCAACATTGAAAAAATAATTTTTTACGCTAAAAATTGTATGAGACAGTCTCGCGGATTCTTGTCTATGAAACGGGTCAAGTCAATATAAATTGTAATACTTATACTAACAAATGTAATATTAAATTAGGAATAAAATGTTTATTACTTATAAGAGAAAATATAATACTTTTGAAAGAAAACATAATACTTTTATATCATTTTCCATCAAAAGTATTATATTTTCTGTACTACGTAACAAACACTCCACAACATTACTCATAAAAGGAAAATATATTACTTTTGATGAAAAAACTAATATTTTATATCAAAATATAAAAATATTACATTTATCCTCAAAAGGATTACGTTTTCCCTTATCAATTACATTAAATTAGTATTACATTTTTCAGTATAAATATTACTTTTGCATAGTAAGCTGACCCGTCTCACAAATAAAGATCTGTGAGACAGTAAGAGCCGTAAAACGGACGATCTAAGACGCCTTAAAAAAACATCATCCACGCATTAATAATTAATTAATTAATTAATTAGGCCACTTTTGTAAGACCAATAAGTTTGGTGTTTAGCCGGCGCAACCTCTGCAGAGTGCAGATTCTTTGGAAGTTTGTTGTTCCTTATTAAACTCGAATTTATTGTTTTTGTTTTTGTCCGGAAAAATGGAATTAAGGGATTAAGAACAAAGACAGAGATGATGAAAGAGGAGAAAATTTTAGGTGTTTTAGCTAAGAATCTACATCAATGGAAGCAAATAAATTCTTTTATTAATTGTGATGTTAAAAACATGCAAGTTATAAGTATCATATTTAATTTATAAACAACTCCACTAATATATTTACAAAATTATCCCTCTATTGCATTGCAGGCTCGTTGCCGGCCTCCCGACCCAGGCCCATGTAGCGAACTCAGTTCGAGTTTGAATCACGGGAGACATGTTATTGATCCGTTATACAATAGTTAATTTTTATTTTTTTTAAATGAGGAATATTGGAATTTGTATGAATTATAGATAATTAAAATTTGTTGAGAGGAGAGTTGAGAGTATATGCGCCAGATAAGCTTAGCTTTGAAGGGATTTTAAGATTCTATGATACAAATTATTGTACTTAACAACCCAATGATAAGTTGTTGGAATGAGTGTGCTAGTGTATTATAAACAATCTCTTATATATTATCTTGCATTTATATACTTTGAATTATTGATTTAAATAAATAAATTCAACATTCAATTACCTATCAGGCTATGCATGAACATCTCCTATATAATTTTGCATTGATATACTTTGAACTGTGTAACACTGTTTTTAGACTATATATCTTTGTTGGAAAAACATGCATTTCAGATCAAGAAGGAATCAATGTGAGAACTGTATCACAAAACTGCATACAAACCCTTTATCTTTTACCTCAACCAATTGACAGAAGCCATTCTACAGAATGTTGGACTATGGCATGGCATCAGTGTATTTCCAGATGCAAAAATTACAGTGTTTCCATACTTTACCTTAACTACAGTCAAGCCAGGAAAATGAATAATGCCAAAAAGAATATTAGAACAAGGAATATCTTGATCATAAGCATCCTGTTTGATGATATTTGGTTCAAGTACTTCAACAAAGAATTCTGCGCACCTTCAACGTTTGCCAACGTGTCATCCATATTGTCATCAATCCTGTCCATGTTCACCAGGCAAATATTTTGCCCCAAATGAGAATGCTAAGAAGAGATGAGTAAAATGACAACCTTATCATGCTAGGATAGTCAGATGAGTAATTTCAGCTTTGCAAACAGTTATGATTAAGGGTATTGAACAGGATGGTGAGTATCCAGAACGAGGTAGAGAGGAATTGCAATTCCTTTTCAGTTTCTACTTAATTCCAAAACATGGAAAATTCTAGAGTTTGGTTGGGAGGAATTGCAAATCCCACCTCCCCCTAGGAATTGCAATTCCATAATAAATGTGAAGAAAGTTTGTAGTGTGAGGATCAAATTGCCCTCCCTAATAGTCCTCCATCTTTCCATATTGCAACGGGCGTTTTGGTCTTTATATTAATTCCCTTTCAATCCCCATATATACCAAACACTATAATTAAAATTTCCAATAATTCTATTATTGCCTACCAAACAATGGGATTTAAATCTTACTTTATTCTCACCTTATTCTTTTCCCGCGGAATTACAATTCCTTTCTCTCTTAATTCTCTCATTGCAACCAAACAACAAGGGAAACGAGTAATGAGACTTCCTAAATCATAGATATGAACATGGAGAAATAGAACGAAGCACAACCTTATAGCAAGTTCCCCTTGCTGTGCGACCATTGTAGCAAGATTTGTGAAGATCCCACTCAATTCCGAAATTGTGGATTCCACACTTTGAAGAGCAACCGCTCGATTCTGTGAGTAACTTTCATGTCTTGGAACTACCTGTTGTATCATGGACACTTCCATTTGATGGGATGGAGTGTTGTCTGTAGCAAGCCTTCGTCTGCATGCAAAATTTCTCATCAATCCTTAGAGAAACGTGTGTGGAACACTAAATTTCAGGATTGTACAAAGAAGCTTTCAATCATGGAAAATCCATAACAGCAATATACTATGGTGTGGAATTATGCAAAATAATGTTATAGGATAAGCCATCAACATCTATTGGGGCTATTTTAGCACATCTGGAATGTCACTAATTTATATGGACAAGGGAACACACCTTAGTTGGTTGCCAACTTGAACTCCATTAGCAGGCGGTCTGAAATATTCAGAAATGAGATAGAAGAAGGAAAGTTAGAAGAAAAGATATTGACGAGCATATGATAGGATGAATTGGCATGACCATGAAGTACAATATTAGAGTGTTTAAGGCTGCAAAAACACTTTTTTTTTTAAATTTATTTATTTATGTAACCCAGTGTTTCCACTGTCGGACACAGTAATTAATCCTAGGGCGGGACAACTAGCATGAAGATTTAAGGTTGCTCCATATCCAAAGCCAAAAAGCACAAAAACATGCACGTATCACAATTCAAAATCAAGAAGCAAAAATGAGAAACAGAAGGCCTTCAGAATGAGCACTTAAAATTAATTAGGCACATCTCACAAAACAAATTGAAGAAACCTCAAGGTATGATACTCTTCCATGCAATACAACACACACATTTCAAAAAGTAACAATACAGGCAAAACTGACCAACTTGAGAAGCTAGTTATTCTATGAGTGAAATCAAGGAAGCGTGATAACTAGTTAATTACTGATCAAATCTATCAGGAAAAAAGTTCATACTGCAACCACAATAGGTAAGAGTCTGAGACTCTAGTGTCAATGGAAAACTTGTCTCGATAATCAAAGTGCATCTATCAAAACGCCCCAAATGAGAAGCACACTTACACTGATGAAGGCAGAATACCACCTGATGAAGGTGAGGTTGTCCAAGGGGGTGGCTCTGTCACAGAAGGTGTTGGTTGCCTTAAAGGGCTCTCTCTTGACATATTCGTAGAAAAGATCTGCTTCCGGTTTTCGTGCGCTCTCATATTCTGCAAAAAAAGATATCAAATTGGAATCAAGCACTATAGTTTCAGGGCAAATCTAAAGGAATAGTAAGCTAGGTATTCAAATTGGAATAAGCACCTTTGTTCTAGTGGTTAGCACATCCTGAAACTGTTTTGTGGCACCCATAAGTCTACTCTTCAGATCATCACAAACAGCATTACAATGAACAATTTTATCTTGAGAATAGTTTCCATCAGAAATCTCAATACTTTGAAGCGTTTGCAAATCCGAAACTGCTACATTAAGTCCCGTGATTTCATCTTTAATCAAGGCCGTTAATTCCTGAATCTCCTTGCTTTGATCGTCAAAAATAGATGATTTTTTCGCCACTGCATTAGAATGCAAACATCAATTCTATAAACTCTTAAGCAAGCTGCATATTATATCGATAGAACAAGTATCAATCAAGTTTAATTTTCAGTCCAATCACGAGTGAGAGGCGGAGAAAGGAGCTTACATTTCGCGAGCCTATCGATTTTCTGCGAAGTTTGGTGAATCCGCAGCCCGATTCGTGAAGCTTTCTTACCGAACTCGGATCGGTCCGGATTCGGCGGCGATTGTGACTGTGAGGGGGACGAAACGGCGTCGCTCTGGTGCTGGTTTGGCAGTGGAGTTGCTCCGATCTTCTTCAGTGTTTTTGACAGGGATAAGAACTCCGACGTCCGATCTCGATATCCGGTGGACGTCATGGAGGACACCGAGAAAGTTGAGATTGACTCGGTGAGTTTGTGTGCGATATCGGGCAAGCTTGGAAGTCCTAGATTCAGGGAAATGGCGGGGTGTAACGTCATCGTTGTCGGTATTACGTCACTACGGTGGGCCCGGCAGTTGGGAGAAATTCTCATTTTGACCCCAAAAGTTTGACACATGATTGAATTTACTCACTAAAGTTTGATTCATGCTCAATTTATCATTGTGAATATGAATGTGATAATTTTAACAATTTACATTTTTATATACTGAAAGATTGAGCTCGAGATATTGAAAGGGTGGAGTACAAAGTGAAAAGAATGGGAGAATTTGATGGTCTAAATATGAAAGACATCGAATTTAAGAGAGTTGTATGCAAAATTAATGGGAGATAGATCGAAAGTGAGGGGAGATTTATACTATGCTTGGATTACTTGATCACTCGAGTTATATTACCTTAGTGCCTTGTTGAGTGTGTGATACAATACTATCATGCGAGGGGCTAACTTGGGCGTACCTCTCACTTTTACATATTTTTTACGGGAGTAACTAACTCTCAAACTATTAGTTTTACTGATTTACATTTTTTTTTTTTTACACAGAGTAACCAATTCCTAAATTATAAATAAGAGTTTTTAAGAGGCATTACATCATAAAAAATCTTCCTATAAATTTTTTTCATTATTATAAATGTATAGATAGATGATTAGATAGATAGATATACATGTTTGAAAGAAAAAAAAAAGAGGATTATTAGGGGCTAATAAGAATGTCATATATTGTAAGTTTCTAATATAGAGGCAAATTATTGTGTGGATAACGGTTTACACAACACTGTTGACCATAACAAAATGTATATTTTTAATATATTTAAAGTATATTGTTTGTGTACTGAATATACATTATACAAAATAATGTATTTTTATTACTCAAATAAAGTATTTTTTTTATAAATATAATATACATTTTTAATATACTCAAAATACATTATTTGTCTATTGAATGTACATTATTTGATAATATGGTCCATACAGCTGTGTGCCGGACTTATAACATAGACTATTGGGCCTAAGACTACTTTTAAATAAGACCACTCATAAAAGATACAGCCCAGGGCCCAAAACAAACTTCCAGCCCACCAGTATAACCTAGATTTAATCTCTACCGTTGGGGTTAACAAACGAATCTGTACCGTTGAAATTAGGTCGTCATATCTTCCCACTATATATTCGCTTATCGTTCCGCTTCATTCTCCTGTGCGCACTTTCAAGCCATTTTCTTCCTTCTTCCTCTCCACATTCCAACTCAAAAACCTTAGGTTAAAGCGACGGCTCCGAGCTGTCCGCCTTGACAGGGTTGTTGTCTGTCTTGGCCCTAGATTTTTGCAAAACTTAGGGTTTAGGAGTGTTTATACTGTACACTATCTACTAACTGTATCAATGGCGGTGAAGCAGACTAAGGCCGAGAAGAAGATCGCTTATGACCAGAAGCTCTGCCAGCTTCTCGATGAGTACACTCAGATCCTGATTGCCGTTGCCGATAACGTCGGCAGCAATCAGCTCCAGAACATCAGGAAGGGGCTGAGGGGCGACTCTGTGGTGTTGATGGGGAAGAACACCATGATCAAGCGTAGCATCCGTGTTCACGCCGAGAATACTGGAAACACCGCCATCCTCAACCTCATTCCTCTCTTGGTTGTAAGTGCTCTTGTTATATTGCTCGGGAACTGAACTACATATATTGATGTTTTAGTATTTGTTAGTGGTATAATGCTATAGTTATAGAGGTTATAGCATTTAAAGTTTGTATGGTTGAGGCTTTGAGCTGAGTATTTTAATATTAGAGAGATTCGTTTTATACTTATGGCTTTATGTTGTGTATTAATTGTTGGTGGTGGATAAATTTGGCTTAATTTATGGAATTGTGATTCGTTTTTAGGGCAATGTTGGATTGATTTTCACTAAGGGTGATTTGAAGGAAGTGAGTGAGGAGGTTGCAAAATACAAGGTCAGTTTAATACACTGCTGCTTTTTTTTTGTTGTTAATTGCGGTTTATTGAGTATTGTAGGTTCTTTCTTTTTGTAATGCAATATGCTATGTATGAATAATATATTTTTTTTTTGTTTGCTAAAGATGATTTAGAAGCATATTTTGGTTGCAGTGTATGAATTATTGTATTGTGCATTAATAGATGCTATGTTTCTTTGCACTTGCATCTTTAGTTTATCAATTATCAGCATCATATTATTTGTCTCACTCGTGTAATTACCTGGTTGGTTTCATTTGACATTCTTCTTCTGTTAATTAGATAATTAGGAACAACTTATCCTGTCAGTGTTGTGTTCAATTTAACATTATTAGTTACTTTGTTATTTGTATATACTGCAGCTTTGTTATAGTTCTGTTGAAAATTATTCTCTGTTGATATTATTAGGTTGGTGCTCCTGCTCGTGTTGGTCTGGTTGCTCCAATAGATGTTGTTGTCCCACCAGGCAACACTGGTCTTGATCCCTCTCAGACCTCTTTCTTCCAAGTGCTGAATATCCCCACTAAGATTAACAAGGGTACTGTTGAAATTATTACCCCTGTGGAGCTCATCAAGAAGGGTGATAAAGTGGGATCCTCTGAGGCTGCCTTGCTTGCAAAACTTGGGATCAGGCCATTTTCCTATGGTCTCATTGTGCTCTCGGTTTATGATAATGGTTCTGTCTTTAGCCCTGAGGTGCTTGATTTAACTGAGGATGATCTCATTGAGAAGTTTGCTTTGGGTGTTTCAATGGTTACCTCACTTTCTCTGGCTATTTCTTACCCCACTCTGGCTGCTGCTCCCCACATGCTTATCAATGGCTACAAGAATGTGCTTTCTATTGCTGTTGAAACAGATTACTCTTTCCCACTGGCTGATAAGGTCAAGGAGTATCTCAAGGTTTGTATATATACTTTTTTCAATAACCCGTCACTGTTCTATGGCTAGAGATTTTGTATTCCAGCTTCATTCCTATGTTGATGAATTACTTTGTTAATTATGCAGGATCCTTCCAAGTTTGCGGTTGCTGCTGCTCCAGTCGCAGCTGCTGCTGGAGGCTCTGCCCCGGCTGCTGCTGCTGCTGTGGAGGAGAAGAAAGAAGAGCCAGCTGAAGAATCAGATGATGATTTGGGTTTTAGTCTGTTTGATTAAATTTGATGTTGTGTTTGATGGATTTCTGAGTTTTTGTTGTGCTGGAGATTATTATATGTTTTAGACAAGTTTGCTCTTTAATTAGATATAAACTCCTTAATTTTCTCATCTATTTATTAGCTATTTTTGGATATTTGACAAGTTTTAGACAAGTTTGGTCCTTTCTGCAAATGCTATTTTGATGCTTGTTATCTTCATGTACTCAATACTCAAATAGTTCCTTATACTCTGTAGGAATATGATATTAAGCCACTCGTTGTTTACAATAGTTATGAAGATAATTCAATGTCATGTTGGTTCACAATTTATGAAGATAATTCAATGTACCCTTAATTCAAAGTACCTTTCGTGAAAAACCCAACGTTCTCTTCAATCAAAACTTAACGTTCTTTTCAATCTTAGAGTTCTCTTGAGGACTAAAATGCAACAATTTTTCAAAGTTTCCATTAAATTAAATATTGATATCGCAATTGGAGATTTGGAGTATATATTATTTGTAAAACTGTAAAAGCAAAAAGGAATTTCAGAATAGTTTTGGTATGGACTAACAAAGATAGATTTAAATAAATTAATCATTCTGAAATTACGATCCGATAAAGCAAACCATCATATATCCTACTTCGATTTCTACAATGAATTCTAGATGCAGCTTTAACTCAAGAACAGAGCACCAAGGTTCCACTTCCATTGCAATGGAGTTTACGATGTTTCATTTGCATTTTTCTTGAGGAATGAGTTTCTGTTGGAAATTTTATTATCATAAAAGTTACAGCATATAAATCATAGCGTGATCTACGGAATAAAATTTTAACAGGATAGAATACAATTCCTATTCTAAGCTTATTCCAACCAAATTTGCTCTAGTAATCAAGAACTTTAGGCATTTGTTCTTTGGTACAAGAACATCATGCCACTTATTTTCCTAACCCTACAATCTAAGGATATCTTTGCTTTATTTAATTCACTCACAACATCATGAATATTCATTCTATCCGCTGGAGATTCCACAGAACAAGCAACCCCTATTGTGATCATTGAAACTAAGCACATCTGAAAGTTGTCATCTCTTTCTTGAACAATTTTTGGATCTACAATCTCCATTCCCCTGTCTGGTAAAGAACCTTTAGCATAGCCATGAAGGTTTAAGCCATCTTTGAACAATTCATCTGTTGGTCTCCTCCCAGTGAGCATTTCCAAGATTAGTATTCCTAAGCTATATACATCACCTGCTTTTGATGGCCTACTTCCAAAGGCATATTCTGCTCAAAAAAAAATGAAAAATTTTAAATCTAAATGTAAAAAGATGAAAAAATTTAAAGCATTGATGTCATTTATAATACATATAATGCATACTTACCCGGTGGTGCATATCCAACAGTTCCTCGTACTCCATTGGAACTGTGAATTTCTGAAAAACATTGAATCTTTTGTTGCACAAATCTTGCCAATCCGAAATCACTTACATGTGCTGTCATGTTTTCATCAAGAAGAACATTGCTTGGCTTGACATCGCAGTGGATTATTGCAGGTTCACAATCGTTATGAAGATAATCCAAGGCGCTGGCCACATCAATGAGAATGTTTAACCTCTGAGAAAAACTTAACCTCCTATTCTCTTCAATATCGGAATTCTCTTGGGAACTAAAATGCAACCAGTTCTCAAGGTTCCCATTATCCATGTACTCGTAAACTAATGCCATGAAATCATTTCCTTGAAGATCAAACCCCGAGCAAGCAGTTAGCACCTTGACAAGATTACGGTGTCTGGTGTTTTTCAATATCTCACACTCCGCTACAAAACTTCTGGAAGCTCCATGACGCAAAAGATCAATTACCTTGACTGCAAAGGTAGTTCCATCATGATCAAAACATCCTCTATATACAGCTCCAAAACCACCAACACCAAGTAAATTTTCTCGAGAGAACCCATTAGTGGACTTGAGGAGGGAATGATATGACACTCTTAAGATTGGGTCTTCTATCAAATTAGGGAAGGGTCCTTTTCTTTGTCTTTTTAACCATCTAAGACAGAGAATAAACACTACAACAGTTAGCCCAACAATCCCAAGAATCAGAGGAATTACAATTTTCAAATAACCTTTTGAATTCTTCTTTTTGGACTTTGTAGTGTTGCATCCAGGGAGGTTCAGCTGAGGTATGCCCCCACAGAGTTTTTTATTTGCTACAATAGTAACAGAGTTTGTGTTGTTGAAGATTCCTATTGTAGGCACTGCTCCTTCAAAATCATTGTATGAAAGATTCAAATTCTCTAAAAACCTAAAGTCATTAAAGAAAGCTGGGATTTGACCTGTCAAATGGTTGTGAGACACTTGTAACATCTGCATACCTCTCAGATTTCCCAAAGTTGATGGAATTGAGCCTTCAAGATTGTTATTCATTAGATTCAAGGCTTCCAAGTAAACACAACTACCAATCTCCGGGGGAATAGGGCCAAACAATGAATTATAAGACATATCCAAAATGCCTAGGTTTATCAAAAATCCAATCTCTTTTGGAATGGAACCTATGAATTGATTGTAAGAGAGACCCAAATACAATGACAAGGATGAGAGTTTAAGGACTTCCTTAGGGATGTACCCACTAAGGTTGTTGTGGGCAAGACTTAATGACTCTAGGTTTTGACATTTCCCGAGACTCGCAGGAATTTTATCATGGAGGTAGTTTTCACCGATATCAAGCTTTAACAGAAGTGTAAGATTTCCTAATGAAGGTGGAATTTTTCCAATAATATCGTTTCCATATAAAAACAATATTCTTAGATTACTAAGAAACCCAATCTCATGTGGGATTTGTCCACTGATTTTGTTGTTATACAATCCTAATGTTTGCAAGCTGATGAGATTAGAAATCCCCCTTGGGATGTTTCCAGAAACTTGATTGGCATGAATGGTGAGATATCTAAGGTTTCTTGAAAGATTAGTGATTGATGTAGGCAAAAAACCTCCAAAATTATTCTCTCCAAGGTTCAACCACTCTAAGCTGGTTGCATTGGTCAATGAAGAGAGGAAGTTCAAGTCAAAAACATTCCCTTCCCCAAGATTATTACATCCAGCTAAGAAGTTCCTTAGTTTTTGCAACTTTCCAAGGTTAGGAACTTTTCCTGTCAAATTGTTTACATTAGCACTGAAAATCTGCATGTTTGTTGCATTTGATAATGTGACAGGAATATTTCCAATGAAATTGTTCCCAGAAATAGAAAAAAAGAAAAGGTGGGGAAGAGTGACAAAAAGGTTAGGGTTCAAAGTCCCCCCTAATTGATTTCCAGACACATCAATAACCAACATGGATGAATGGTTGAATAGAGAGGAGGGTATAGTGCCAATCAAATTATTTTCAGCAAATGCAAAGTATTGTAGTGTTGGTAATCTACATAGAGAGTTGGGTATTTCCCCTGACAAGTCGTTGAGGGAGAAAACTATGTCATACAGCAACGAAAGATTTCCAAGAGAACGAGGGATTTTACCGAAAAAGTTGTTGCGAGAAAAATGAATACTTTGAAGATTTGTTAAGGTGCCGAGGTCTGATGGAATGTTGCCTGTGAGATTGTTGTGTGCGAAATTTACCTCCATCAAGTTTTTGCAAGCAGAAATGTTTGATGGTATAACTCCACCGAAAGAGTTATTGTTCAAATACAAAATTTGCATCCTATGCAAATTTTTTATCTCTGGCGGGATTTCACCTGAGAAACTGTTATTTTGGAGGGCTATAACCCTAAGAAAGCTCATGTTTCCAATGTGTGAAGGCATTGATCCTACAAGCTTCAGAGACTCGAGGTTTATGGATGTGACCCTCTGGTGGCGGTGAGAGCAAGAAACACCAAACCATTCACAAAAATGGATGGTTTCATTCCATGAGGCCATGACGCCAAATGGATCATCTTTGATCATTTTTTTGAATTCAAGAAGTGAAACTTTGTCTGTTTCATTACCTAGTAACGTAGAGGTACAAGAAACCAGCAATAAGCTAAGGAAACACAACAAAATGACAAACTTGGTGGAAATCAAATAGAGAGTTGGAAAAGCCATTATATCAAAGTGGTGTGCCAAGGGGAGATAGTAGGAAGTGCTGTTTGGGTATGCCACATGATTGCTATCATAAGCCTACTTATAATGTTAGCCCCACACCGTTTATGTAGATATTGTTATTACTAAAATAAATTAACCAAGAAAATGCGTTTTCCTTGAAAGATGGAAACTTAATAATTGAAGATGTGAAAATTTTCGTCAAAGTCAACATATATATACTAGTGTAAAATTAACTTTAATGCCGTGCTACGGAATGTGTGTTTTACAAAAGAAGTATGAATGAAAGAAGACTTGAAAGTAAAAGAAGCATTATCATATCCAAAACTTGTGAGAAACAGACAACCATTTTTTTTTTTGAAACCAAACCAGAAGTTATATTTAATCCAGGTCCAAAGTCGGAACATTACAATGATAACTCAATGGGGTAGTTCAAGTGGCAAGTGAGTTCTCTTTGTGGGGAAGAATTTCGGGAGAACCTGAGTTCGATTCTCACAAGTGACGATTATCTCTGGATCAGCTCTTGTGCTTCCCGAAGCGAACGTGGGTGGACCGGATCAACACAATGAATTTACCAAAAAAAGAAAAAGAACATTACAATGATAGGGGAGAGTTATCAAACCACTCCGAACAACCAGCTTTAAAAACGGACTGCAGGCTTAGCAAAATTGTGAGCCGTCCAATTCGCTAATAAGTAACAAAAATTTTATTCTTGAATTAGTATTACATTTGAGCATATAAGTATGACATTTGTGCAAAGTGTTACATTTGCATCTTGACCCGACCCGACCCGACCCTTCTCATGGTGAGACGGCCTCACACAAGTTTTTGTCAAAAAGATAAATTGCTCGACCATAGATCTTTAGAATTGGCATGAAGGACTGTTTTTTGACAAACAATTGTTATTCTATTAAAACTAAAATAACTTAAAAAACTTTACTTATAGTATGTCTACTATAAATTATGCATTTGAAAGACCAAGTATCGTGTATATATTTTTTCTTAAGTAAAATTAATATTAAAATAGATCAAATGTATAAACAACTTTAGCTAAAATATGTATTTTAGTATGAACTAGCTATTGACCCGTGCGAAGCACCGACTAATATTATATAAATTAAATGAAGTATTGCTATAAAATAAGAATATGAAGAGATAATATTATTTAAAGCACAAATTACAATTATTAAAAACCTCTTTGTAAATTGCATTAGTAGTAAAAATACAAATATTTTTTGATTCTATCGCAAACTAAAATTTTGAGTCTGTCTGGTTGACTTATTATTATTGATGCATCCACATATCATTGACCATAAACAACAACTGGTTTCTTTAGTATCAATCCAACATTTGATATTGTTTGTCCTTCACTTTTGTTGATAGTAATTGCATATGACAACATAAGTGGAAACTGCTTTTTGTTGAACTTAAAAGGCAATCTTGGGTCTGATGGTGTGATAGTCGTTCTAGCTATTAATACCTTTGTTTCAGCATTAGGTCCTGCCAATATGCTTCCTTCAACAACATGGTTAGCTAATTTCGTTACAACCAACCGAGTTCTATTGCATAGCCCAGAAGTGTGGTCAATTAAATAAAACCGTAATAAAATATGTATTTTTTTTTAAAAGAAAAGTTGTCCTTAAATTAAACATACTATCAACACTATGGTTTAAAGTATAAGTTAGCCTAACAATAAACTAGTTGAATTGTAACTATATTCGGTAACTTTACCCATGCGCAACCTTGAATAGTGGCTACAACCCACAGTGTTGCAAAAATCCCGCTTAGGCACGAATTAATTGGCGCTTAGGTGCTAGCTGACCGCGTAGCGTATCACCATAATCGGTGGTCAAGGCGGCCGCCTAGGTGCTGACCGCCTAGGCATCTTAGGCACCGACTAGGCTGCCTAGCTGGTCGATTACCTATTGTTCTCTTTTTATTTAAATGGGTTATTTCACTCAAAACGATATCGTTTTGAGCGAAATAATCCTAAATTGTTTAAACTCTAGATAGTTTTTAGGTTAATATTTAATATTTTAGTATTAATTATTAAAGTATTAAATAGTTTATAATTATAAAGTCCTAAAAAAATTAAAGAACTTTAAACAAATTTTAAAAAAATAAAAAATAAAATAAAAAAATACACAGGTGCCTAGACGCTGATTAATCCTAGACCCTATGTATCTCTGGACGCCCGATGAGCGTCTAGCAATTTTTTCAACCATAGCTACAGGTTACCCTCCCCCTCATCATTCAAAAAAATGTTATACTTTACACAAACCTTTATTACCTACTTCTATCAATTAAATCATGCCAATAAAGTTTGTAGAAGCAAAACAACTGAAACAACTAATAACTCATTAAGGTGTGCCCTTGCATTTGTAAGTGCATATCAACCGAAAAAATTTCAGTCAAGTTGATAAGACAATTGACTTGGTAACCACAAAGTTTCAAGTTTGACTCTTGTGTGACTTGTTTTTTGTTGAAGACATCCAAATCTAAAAAATGAAAAAAATAGCATGTAACAATTTAGTATTTTTTTTAATCGTTTATTAAGAAATTGATAAAAAAAATTATTTTTATTTAAAAATATTTATTGTCATTAGTATTTGTATAATGAGCAAAAAAATACAGTATTGATGCCCAATGGGCGGAGCTACAATGGCGGCAGTGGGGCAACTGCCCCCTCACCCCCACCCCTTTATATATGCATATGTATGTATAGATATACACATTAGCAATAAAATAGTGTATAAAATCAATATTTATATATAAATTAATAAATAATTGAGCAACTCAGTTGGTTGTAACCTTGGATATGACATAAAATGGCGTGGGATCAAATTTTACTAGCACCAATTTTGTATATGAATATGATAATGTCTTTTTATAATCAAAATATTTTATCCACGGTTGCAAAAATCCCCCGCCTAGGCGGCGCTAGGTGCCCCTAGACTGATGTGAATTGCTCCCTAGATGGCCGACTGCCTAGGCAGCCGCCTAGCGCCTAACTTGGCCGACTGAGAACCATCTTTTAAATGAAAATGTGCGAACTACTACATGAATGCAAACAATCTAATATTTCAAACACATAATGCACACGATGTACCTAGGTACTGATCATCTGGCTTGCATGCTTAGCTATTAGATCGGTCATCACATTTTGTTTTGTGTACACATGATTCAACGAAATCCCCCACTACTCTCATAGGATATTTTGAAGTTTTGGGAGAAGATATTTTGAAGTTGTTAAATTTGTAATTAATGTATGTTTACAATTGATGAAGAAAAGAAAACCTTAATTATCGGAAAAGATAGATAGAAGCCAATTACACGGCAATACATATTCTATACTTATGAAATTGTGGACCCTTTTTCCCATTAGATTAATCTTGTTCATTTATTTACACTATTCTTCGGCGTGAATTTTGGTTCACAAATTAAGACACCATTTAAATGGTCATTTGTGAAATGGACAGTATATATTGAGATACTTTCGTTATCAAAACAATTTTTGACAGAATACCAAACTTAGCTGTGTCAATTAAAAGTTCAACCGACATAAACTGGAAGGTCATGGGTTCAAGCTTCAATGAGTGTAATATTAACTTGTTGTATTACAGTAGATGGAGAAAGTATATATATGTACCATGTGGTCAATAGTACTCAAAAAGAAGACTTAAGAAGAATTGAGCAAGTATGTCTTTTTAACAAAATTATTATTAAATTTAAAATATAAGTTTATTTATTTAAAGTATATATGTTGAGCTTATGAAATTTTAACGATTGAGCAAACTATATTTGTTTGCAAGTAATAATATACGGAGTAATTATTTATAAATTAAAAGTGCCAATAAATTTTTTTTTTTTTTGGAAAAGGATAAAATAGACCATTCAACTTTTAGCAAAAAAGTAATTAGGCCTTGTAAATGCGAAAAACTTGAATTGTATATATTCAAAATTCAAAGTATCAGTTACTTAAAGTTTGTCTAAAAACGAGTTTCGCTGGAAAATTCATCGAAATGATCAGAAGTGTTCAAAATATAATAGTCTGAGATGTCAAATGACAAAAACGATAGTCTGAAACTAAACGGGAATTGTCACAAAAGACAAAGGGCATCCATTGAAACTAACCCTTGTTTACAACAGTCGCAGATACTAGGGTCGAGGAAAGCCTTGACTTTCTGCGACTATTGTTAAACAGTAGTGGAATGCTAAGCATTTGTTGTCGTTCTTTGAGAAGAACAGTCGCAGATTATATATTTTTTTATTTGAGAAATTTTGTGATCGTTCTTAGTACAGAACGGTCACGGATTATTTTTTTTCCTTCACTTTCTGCTACCGTTCTTCAAAAAGAGCGGTCGCGGAAAATGTTAAAAATTTTTTTATCTCATCAGCGACTGTTCTTGGTGAGGAACCGATGCGAAGGTTATTTTTTAAAAAATATTTTATTTATTTTAAAACCATACCCCTAATTTTTTAAAATTCCTATACAACTCAAAATCCATTTCAACGCATGCTATACTAATAACTATCAATAAACTATGACCCTGTTTGGTAAATGGCTATTGGCTGATTTGGTTGGCTGTTTGGGTTAGAAGGTATCATTTGTTAATAACATTAGCTGATTGTAAAAAGTTGTTTGATAGATTAGCTGTTAGCTGATAACTGTTTGGTATAGGCCCTGTTTGGTAAATAGTTGTTGGTCGTGTTTAGTAAATAATCAGCCTATCAGCTAAGTTTGGCTTATTTGACCACTATTAGTTGGTAAATAATAAGTTTTTTGTAACTTCAAAAGACTAAAATTCAAAAGGCTACTCAAAGTAGCATTTTCAATTAGCTTTTTGATAAAAGAAATTATACCAAACAGCTATCAGCTAACAGCTAATTTATCAACAACTTTCTACAATCAGCCAATGTCATCAACAAATCATACCTTCAAACCCAAACAGCCAAGCCAATCAGCTAACAACCATTTACCAAACAAGGTCGTTAGCTTATTGGGTTGGCTGTTTAAGTTAGAAGGTATGATTTGTTGATAACATTGGCTGATTGTAGAAAGTTGTTTGATAAATTAGCTGTTAGCTGATAGCTGTTTGATATAATTTCTTTTTTCAAAAAGCTAATTGAAAAAGCTGCTTTGAGTAGCCTTTTGAAGTTACAAAAAGCTTATTATTACCAACTAATAGTGGTCAAATAAGCCAAAATTGACTGATAGGATGATTATTTACCAAATAGGGCCATAATTTTTTTTTTTCTCTCAAAAAGCTAATTGAAAAGGATGCTTTGAGTAGCCTTTTGAATTTTAGTATTTTAGAGTTACAAAAAGCTTATTAACCAAACAACTAATAGTGATCAAATAAGCCAAAATTGGCTGATAAGCTGATTATTTACCAAACAGGGTCATATCAACACAATATAATTTATCTATCAACACACTATATATCAACACAATATAATTTATCTAACAACACAATATTATCAACACAAATACTATCAACACATGCAATACAAATTAACTAACACGATATTATCAATACACTTTCAACACAATAATATAATCAATGCAATATTTTCAACACAATAATTGGCTCAAAGATACCGGAATTGATAATATTGATTTAGAAATGGATTCACAAGTTCTCTTTCATGCTATTTTTTCCTCTTCGTTTAATTCTACTTTTGGACTTTTAGTTGAGGATGTTAAAGAATTGGCATCTTACATTGATGATGTCGAATTCCGTTTTGTTAGACGATCTGCGAATTGTGTCGCCCACACTGTTGCTAGGGAGGCCTTTTCTTTGCCAAGTTGTGGGGAATGGTTTGACGTTCCTCCTACTTTTCTTGTAAATTGTCTTGCTTGAGATTTAATGCATTAAGTTTTTATCTTAAAAAAAAAAAAGTTATCAACACAATTTGAGTTTCGAAAATGAATTTTGAAAAAGAATAATTGGACAATTATAAAACTAGAGAAGCTAAAATTAAAGAAATAGAGTAAATGGGCCCTGAAAATGTTAACAAATTGTTACTGAAGTAAAATGGTTTAAATTATAGTTGTTCATATGTATATTTTTTAAGTACAACTGACTCTATTACAATGCAGTATATGTTCATAACTACTTTCTCAACCTATTGAAGCATAAATTAAAGAGTCAATATCGCATCCACGGAGGCCTGAACCCACAACTTCCGATATGAGAGTGCAACTTGATCCCCCTAGACCACAAGGTCTTTGGAAATAATTAAGAAGTGTAGGTTAAGGGGTGAGAACTTGAGGATTAATGAGGCGATCGACTTGCGATTTTACTTCCTTAAACGGCTCTTGGATAGAAGTTTTGGAGGGAATTAGTCTGACATAAGTTGTAAAACTCAATACCCTGCTTCTTTATAAATGAAATTTCAATATATCCAAATAGTTTTATTTATTTAACTAGTTTTTCTATGCACAATGTGCAAAAATAAATGTTCAATATTAGAACTCAATGTTAAAATTATTGTTATATTGAAAAGTAATAGTATATAAATTTATTTTTAAAAAGTCATAAAATGATGAAATTCTTAGTTGTAGAAGCTAAGTCATATTATATTTAAAAATATAGTTGATAATTTGGTTAAGAATTTTTGTATGTTTAATAATTGTTAAAGTAAGATTTTAAGATATGATAAATTATTAAATATAACATATTCTGTACTTACAGATAATAATTTATGTGTTTGTAATTACTATGTTATGTGTCTGCAGTTAGCATATTTTGTACTTGCAGTTAACAATTTATGTATCTGTAGTTATCATGTTATGTATCTATAATTACCATGTGATGTGCCTTCAATTTGTTTACATGTACAAAAATGATTAATTGCAGGTACAAAAAGTGCTAATTGTAGACACACAATTTTTGGATCAAGATTTACAATGCAATATGAACTTGATCCAATGGTATAACAATTATTTTACGAATCAAACAATGGAATTGAATTCTTATTCTATTCTTGACATATTTTGTTCCCAATAGAATAAGATTTCTATTGCCTTAAAATTTATTTTGTGAACCAAATATATTGTAAAGAATAAATTAATTTTTTAAGAAGACTTATATTAAAGTGTTTAATAAAGCATGACTGCGAAAAGCTTTCCTTATCAAAGAAAATATATAATGGGAAAATTGTAATTTTTGCCCCTCCATAATATGCCAATTATCAATGTTACCCTTGAATTATTAGTGGTGTAAATGTTGCCCCTCAATTTTTTAAAACGGTACATATATTGCCCCTCCCGTACTAAAGAAGGGGCAATATTTACACCACGAGAGGGGCAATATATGTACCGTTTTTGAAAATTGAGGGGCAACATTTACACCACTAATAATTCAGGGGTGCCATTGATAATTAGCATATTATGGAGGGGCATAAATTACAATTTTCCCATATATAATTATTACATTAAATATATAAATTATAAAGAGTTCTATACATGGACTCCCATTTTCTACTCCCCCACTTTTATTTCCTGACAATATATGATAGGTTATTTTCATCAAATTTTTGTGTGAGGGAGTAAAAGTAGGAGTCTAAGTAGTATTTTCCAATTATAAATTTAGTTAAAGCAATAAAGCATGTTGAAAGTACACGTCAAGATAAATACGGAGTATATATATACTCTTTGCTGTTACTATTAAATCAAAAGTGTGAATTACTTTAGCAAAACGTGTTTATACTACACAATCAAAAGTGTGAATTACTTTTAGTATAAATTAAAGGAGCCATTGTGAGTCAATAAAGATAAGCGAAATTTATGGGTGCGTTTTTAGTTACAATTAAAGAATTAGGGGACAAAATCATAATTTAATGGGGATGAATAAAGTAGAAAGATAGATTTCTGAGAATTATTGTTCAACTGTAAAATCTTCAACTTATGCAAATGATAGATTTCTGTGGAATCTTACTTGAGAAACTGTTGTTTAAAGCTCCAAAGTTTTCACGAATTTCATCAACAAATTCGCAGAAAAAAAGGGAAGAAATTGAAAGGAAATAGAGTATTATATTGTCATTTAAAACACCAACACATACAGATTATAATGATAGAAAAAACAAGATAATAAAACAAACTCCTAAGCTTGCAAGTCCGATCCTTCTCCAGTCATGTGCTAACTTACATCAAGAAGGATTTCTTTGATTTATTTAATTCAAACAACAACATCACCAATCTTCATTCTATCACCTGGGAATTCTACACAACAAGCAACCCCAACTTTGAACATTGAAACTAAGCACACATCAAATTTGTCATTCTCCTCTGAGGATTTCCCTTTCTTCCTCATTTGTATCTCTTCATCTCTTTCTTGGACAAGTTCTGGATCTGCAATCTCCACTCCTCTGTCTGCTAAAGCAGCCTTAGCATAGCTATGAAGGTTTAAGCCATCTTGGAACAATTCATCTGTAGGTCTCTTCCACTCAGCATTTCCAAGATTAGTATGCCAAAGCTATATACATCACCTGCTTTTGATGGCTGCTTCCCATGCCATATTCTACTCCAAAAATGAAAAAAAAAAATAAAGAAAAAAGGTGACTATCCAAATGTAGATTACAAGAGTAAATGCATTAGAAAGTATAAGAAGATTGGAAAAGTTTTTATTAGGTGTGAATTATAAAACATACCGGAGGTGCATATCCAACAGTTCCTTGTACTCCCATAGAACTATGGTTGTCTGATGAAGAGCTTTCAATCCTTTTTTGTACAAATTCTTGCCAGTCCAAAATCACTTACGTGTGCAGTCATGCTTTCATCCAGGAGAACATTACTCGGCTTGAGATCGCAATGGATTATTGCAGGTTCACAGTCATTATGAAGATAATCCAAAGCGCATGCCACATCAATGAGAATGTTTAGCCTTTCAACTAAACTTAACCTCCTATTGTCTTCAATCTGGAGTTCTTTGGGGATTAAAATGCAACCAGTTCTCAAGGTTCCCATTATCCATGTATTCGTAAACTATAGCCTTAAAATCATTTCCTTGAAGATCAAACCCGAGCAAGCAGTTAACACCTTGACTAGATTGCGGTGTCTGGTGTTTTTCAACACCTCACACTCAGCAACAAAACTTCGAGAAGCTCCACGGTGTAAAAGATCAAGTACTTTCACTGCAAAAACAGCTCCATCATGATCAAAACATCCTTTATATACAATTCCATAACCACCAACTCCTAGTAAACTTTAGACTTTATTTTAGATTGAGAAATTTGAAATGTGCATTGTGGACTTGTTTAGATTTTTAAATTTAAATTTTTAGTGAAAATAAATAAATATTTATGTCAGCAAGAGAACTAAGGAGTTTTTGAGTTCTCAAACCAAATCGAACTGAACTAAGGGTCCGTTTGGAAAGCAGGAAAATGACTTCTGGAAAATGTTTTCTGGAAAATGAGTCATTTTCCGGAAAACAGTTTCATTTTCAGTGTTTGGATGTATTATGAAAAACTGTCTTTGTGTGTTTGGTTCATTTTCTGGAAAATGGATAGAATTGTATAATTAAACATTGTAATTGTTTTATTTAAAATATAAAATATTATAATAGTTATTAAAATAGTGGTATTTAATAAAAAATAGAATTTATAAAAAAAATAAAAAAAAAAAATTTTAAAAATGTAGCAAAGGTTTTCGGCGGTTTTCCCACCTCCTTGGTCCATGGTCATGGGTGATATGGCTTGGTTTTGGTTGAAAACATGTGAAACAGCTATTCTGGCGATTTCGTAAAATGACTTACGGAAAAAAATTCCGTAAGTCATTTTCCGAAAAAATGAACTGATTTTCCTTGGTCAACGGAAAACATTTTCCGTTGACTACATTTTCCGGACGTTGCCAAACACAAAAAACTCGGAAAACATTTTCCGGAAGTCATTTTACGGGTTACCAAACACACCATAAATTCGAGTCGAAACTGAACTATTCCAAACCGAACTAAAATATGAAATTGAATGGTTTCATTTTTTTCAAAACCGAAAAGATCAAAACGCCCACCCGAATAAATAGAACATTGACTACTGACATTTATCAATTTTCATCATCAATTTTCAATTTGATCATAAATGGTCTCTTGACTACTGATTTTATTCCACATTTTGTCTTTCAGTTAAATATCCATTTAGTAAAAATTAAATTTAAGAGTAATAATGTAAAAATTGATTTCTTGTTGTGATGGGTAAATTGAGTTCATAAACTTATTACATTGGATTCATCATTAGTGGAAATGTGGAGAACTAAATTTTTACATTATTACCCTTAAATTTATTGTTTACTCACTGGAATTATTAGTAATAGTTTACCAAATTATTACTGGAATTAACTCTATCGATCACATAATAATAGTTTAATCAATCTCATCAGAAGATCGATCATGTTCTTCATCTGGTGCCTGCTTCTTCGTCTAGATCTGTGGATGAAGAAGGCAATCCTTCAGCCCTACACAGTATGGGAATTTCTCACCCTTAGCTCAATAATTGCATTATATTTAATTATTGTTCACAAATATATCTTTATGTAAAGTTGATAAGTATTGTACTTTTGAGTCTTCTTTCATTGACTCTTATTTCAGTCTTTCTTTAGGTATTCTTTATGCAAATTCTAAAGATGATTGACACAATTTGTCGATAGGGAAATGAGTCAAATGACCCTAAAATAATTCATTTCACATTTGAATGGCATCTACTTTTGTGTTCGATTTGATGCCTTGGAGGTGACTCATAAGTCATAATTTACACAAACACATAACCTCAAATTATAATAATAATAAAAAAAAAACTTTTTAAAAATTGCAGCAATTCATTGTATCATGTGAAATCGACACACTCCTAACACTCTTAGGATGAAACGGAGCGATTTTAAGAATATTTTATGTGACACAAACTTTAGATTAATTTTGTATTGTACCATGGCTGAAATATATTTCGAAAAAAAATAAATCCCTACTATACGACCTAACATACACTAGTCACGATTGTTGTTAGTTTACCAACAACAATAGGTAAACCTTTCATTATCAAAAGAAATTGTGACAGAATACCAACAGAAAGACTAGATATAAGTAAATCAAATTAAAGAAGACTACAGAACAATTAAGCTATTTCATCAAAAAAAAAAAAA
>CP025648.1:2396964-2516156 GCA_003576665.1 Ipomoea trifida
ATTAAGCAAAGTATGTCTTTTTTTTTTTTTTTTTGGAAAATTATTATTAAATAAGCGAGTATAAAATATAAGTAACTTTATTTAAAATAGGGAAAATGACACTTTTTCCCCTTATGTTATGTGCTTATAGCAATTTTCCCACTTTTCCACGAAAAAGGCGACCGGCGACGATTCGGTCGTCGCCGGTGGCCAGAAAGTGTTGTCGGTCGCCGGAAAATTCACACACAACATCATCATGAATGTTCATTCTATCTGCCGGTGATTCAGCAGAACAAGCAACCCCAATTGTGAGTAATAATGAATTTTTTTTTTTAACAGGGCAAAATACAATTCCTACTCTAAGCTTATTCAAAACAATTTTTTTTTAACTGACAACATTATTTTCCTAACCAAGCCTACAAGCTAAGGACCTCTTTGCTTTACTTAATTCACTCACAACATCATGAATGCTCATTCTATCTGCTGGAGATTCCATAGAACAAGCAACCCCTATTGTGATCATTGAAACTAAACAAACTTGAAACTTGTCATCTCTTTCTTGAACAATTTTTGGATGTGCAATCTCCATTCCTCTGTCTGGTAAAGCAGCCTTAGCATAGCTATGAAGGTTTAAGCCATCTTTGAACAATTCATCTGTTGGTCTCCTCCCAGTGAGCATTTCCAAGATTAGTATGCCTAAGCTATACGCATCACCTGCTTTTGATGCCCTACTTCCAAAGCCATATTCTGATCCCAAATAAGAACAACAAATGTTTATCCAAATATAGATTAAAAGAGTATACAAATTTGGCAGTTGAAAGATGATTAATTCTATGCAACCATGTTTATCATAGTACTTATAATGCATAATTACCTGGTGGTGCATAACCAATAGTTCCTCGAACCCCTCCTCCGGTAGAACTATGGCTTTCTGATGAGCTTTGAATCTTTGGTTGTACAAATTTTGCCAATCCGAAATCACTTACATGTGCAGTCATGTTGTTATCAAGGAGAATATTGCTTGGCTTGAGATCACAATGAATTATTGCAGGTTCGCAATCATTATGAAGATAATTCAAAGCACACGCCACATCCATGAGAATGTTTAACGTTTGAAAAAAGCTTAACCCCGTGTTGTCTTCAATCCGAGAATTCTCTTGGGGACTAAAGTGCAACCAATTCTCAAGGCTCCCATTATCCATGTACTCGTAAACTAAAGCCTTGAAATCATTTCCCTGAAGATCAAACCCTGAACAGACAGACAACACTTTAACAAGATTGCGGTGCCTAATGTTTCTCAACACCTCACACTCAGCCACAAAACTCTGGGAAGCTCCATGGTGCAAAAGATTAAGTACCTTGACTGCAAAAACTAATCCATCATTATCAAAAATCCCTTTATATACCGTTCCAAAACCACCAATTCCTAGCAAATTGTCTGCAGAGAAGCCTTTAGTGGACTTGAAGAGGGTTTGATAAGACACTCTTAAGGTCAGGTTTTCTAGCAAATCAGGAAAAGGTTCTTTTCTTGGCCTTTTGAACCACTTTAGGCAAACAAGAAACACTGGCAAAGTTAGCCCAAGAATCCCAAAAACAATAGGAATTACTATTTTCAAGTAAGTTTTTGATTTTTTTCTTCTTGGGCTTTGCACTATTGCATTTAGGGAGGTTAAGCTCATGGTATTCCCCCACAGAGCTTTCTGTTTCCTACTATTGAAAAGGAACTTGTGGTGTTAAAGATTCCCGTGATCGGGACTTCTCCTCCAAAATCATTGTATGAAAGATTCAAATCCCGCAGGGATTTGAAGTCCTTGAGAAAAGTTGGGACTTCACCACTCAAATTGTTGTGAGAAAGTTGTAAGATTTGCAACCCTTTCAAATTTGCCATGGTTGGTGGAATTAGTCCTTGAAAGTTATTATTAGTCAAATCGAGCCATTCCAATAACACGCAACTACCAAGCTCCAATGGAATATGGCCGGATAATGAATTATGGGACAGATTCAAGTGATCAAGATTTTTCAAATATCCAACCTCCTTTGGAATTGGACCTACAAGGTGGTTGTGGGAGAGATCCAACTCCATTGACAAAGATGAGAGGCGAAGAATATCGAGGCTTACTTTTGAAAGTTAATTGAATTTGTAGTGATGCCGTGTGAATAGTAAATGAATTGCAAATTGAGTGATGTAAAAGTGTGACCCACTTTTAAAAGTGAGAGAGTATTGTAGAGATAAGGATAACCTTATACCATGCAGCATGATTCACCTTGTATTGTAAATTTTAATTAGAAAACATTTAAATTATGTACTTATAGTAAATATATTATGTATATTCAATTAATAATTATATTCATACTCTTTATTACTAACATATTACGTACGTATATGCAATTAATAACTTATTATGTATTTAGTTAACAAATTATATATTTAATTATAAATATACATAATATATTAACTGTAAATATATAATTTGAATATCGTTTTAAACTAAACTACACTATGTGAATCCAGTCAATTGTATAGTTTTCCTTCATTATGAATTGAATTGATGTGAAATTTCCTCAAAAAAAAAAATGAATTGATGTGAAAGTAGTCGTTGGCATCAATTTCCATCCGTCTGTAAGAAAAATAGGTGAAGTCAATCCACATTAATTGAGTTGACTCTTGACTTGGATTATAACAAAGCCGTGTATACTACTTCCCAGAAAAGTGGCTATAGTAATAGTTGCCTTAATTTCTTTTAGTTGAAATTTCCACCAAATTTGAACGGTTGGCAATATAAATAAGGAATGTATGCAATAAAATCCTGGCTTTGATTTCACCAATCAAATTAAAGAAGACTACAGAACAATTAAGCTATTTCATCAAGTCAAGGACCTTGTGGTCCAGTGGCATCAAACCCTTCTCTTTATACGGGAGGTGGTGGGTTCGAGCCTCAGTTCAAAGTTATAAACAAATACTGCATTGTAATAGAGTTAATAGTCTTAAAAAAAAAGCTATTTCATCAAAAAAAAAAAAAAAAAAAGAACAATTAAGCAAGTTATGTCTTTTTTTTTTTTGAAAAATTATTATTAAATAAGTGAGTATAAAATATAAGTAATTTTATTTAAAGTATGTTGAAACTTATAAAATTTTGATGATTGAGCACACTACACCAAAACGTCATTTAGTGGTGGTTATTTAGCTGCCATTTGAAACTGCCATGAAATAAAATGAATTGTAACTAATATTTGTCAAATAATAACATTCAATAGTATTGAATAATATTTGAGCATAGTACGTAGGTTACATATTTATTAAATTTTATACAAATCTAAAAAAAGAAAGTATTTTATATGAGAATATAAAGTATTTTTTATGAAGAAGATTGTTGTTGTATCTATAAATTAACTTGTTTGATCTCGGCATACCTACACATCAAAATAGAAGAAAACTTATCAGATGAGTACTACTGATGACTTTGTTATAATGCATTATCTGTTCATAACTATTTTCTCAAGCACAAAGAGTCAATATTGTCTCCATGAAGACACGAACACACCCCGTGTAACCGGATGTCACTAGACCACAAGTTCTTGGTCTAGCATGATTTGTAGAAGCTAAGCAGAAAAAGAGAAGAAATTGAGAAGGAAATAGGGAAATAGAATTAAAAACAATATCCAGAATAATTCTTCATTCAAATACACCAAACACAGATTGTAATGACAGAAAAGACAAAATATATTATGAAACAGACTCCTAAGCTTGCTAGCTCCAAGAATACCAGACAGATTAATCTGACAGATTACTTCAAGAAGGATTTCCTTGCTTTATTTAATTCACCAACAACATCGCGAATCTTCATTCTATCGGCTGGGAATTCCACAGAACAAGCAACCCCAACTTTGATCATGCAAACTAAGCACATTTCAATCTGTTCATCTCTTTCTTGGACAAGTTTGGGATCTGCAATCTCCACTCCTCTGTCTGCTAAAGCAGCCTTAGCATAGCTATGAAGGTTTAAGCCATCTTGGAACAATTCATCTGTAGGTCTCTTCCCACTCAGCATTTCCAACATTAGTATGCCAAAGCTATATACATCACCTGCTTTTGATGGCCTGCTTCCCATACCATATTCTACTCCAAAAATGAATTAAAAAAAAGAAAAAAGAAAAAAAAAAGAGAGTAAATGCATTAGAAATTAGAAAGAAGAATGTTGAAGTTTTTTAGATATTAGTGTGAATTATAAAACTTACCCGGAGGTGCATATCCAACAGTTCCTTGTACTCCCATAGAACTATGGTTGTCTGATGAAGAGCTTTCAATCCTTTTTTGTACAAATCTTGCCAGTCCAAAATCACTTACATGTGCAGTCATGCTTTCATCCAGGAGAACATTACTCGGCTTGAGATCGCAATGGATTATTGCAGGTTCGCAATCATTATGAAGATAATCCAAAGCGCATGCCACATCAATGAGAATGTTTAGCCTTTCAACAAAACTTAACCTCCTATAGTCTTCAACTTGGGAATTCTCTTGGGGACTAAAATGCAACCAGTTTTCAAGGTTCCCATTATCCATGTATTCGTAAACTATAGCCTTAAAATCATTTCCTTGAAGATCAAACCCTGAGCAAGCAGTTAGCACCTTGACAAGATTGCGGTGTCTGGTGTTTTTCAACACCTCACACTCAGCAACAAAACTTCTAGAAGCTCCACGGAGTAAAAGATCAAGTACTTTCACTGCAAAAACAGTTCCATCATGATCAAAACATCCTTTATATACAGTTCCGTAACCACCAACTCCTAATAAATTTTCTGCAGAGAACCCATTAGTGCACTTGAAGAGGGAATGATATGACACTCTCAAGATTGGGTTTTCTATCAAATTAGGAAAGGGCCCTTTTCTTTGTCTTCTTAACCATCTACGACAGAGAATAAACACTACAACAGTTAGCCCAACAATCCCAAGAATCAGAGGAATTACTATTTTCAAATAACCTTCTGAATTCTTCTTTTTGGACTTTGTTGTATTGCATTCAGGGAGTTTTAGCTCAGGTATACCCCCACAGAGCTTTTTATTTGCTGCAATCGAAACAGAGCTAGTGCTGTTGAAGATCCCTGTGGTTGGTACTGCTCCTTCAAAATCATTGTATGAAAGATTCAATTTCTGTAGAAGTTTGAAATCTTTCAGGAAAGCTGGGATTTGACCAGTCAAATGGTTGTGAGAAAGTTCTAAGAATTGCATACCCCTCAGATTTGCCAAAGCTGCTGGAATTGGGCCTTCAAGATTGTTATTTGTTAGATTCAGCATTTCCAAGTAAACACAACTACCAAACTCCGGTGGAATAGGGCCTGACAATGAATTATAGGACAAATCCAAGTAGCCTAGATTTTTCAAATATCCAACCTCTTTTGGAATGGAACCTACCAACTGGTTGTAAGATAGATCCAAACCAATTGACAAAGATGAGAGGCTAAGAACTTCCTTTGGGATGTAACCACTAAGGTTGTTGGAAGAAAGATCTAACTCCTCTAGGTTTTGACATTTTCCCAGACTTGCAGGAATTGTATCATGGAGGTAGTTTTCTCGAAAACTAAGGTGTAATAAAAGGGTTAGATTTCCTAAAGAAGATGGAATTTTTCCAAAAAATTTGTTTTCAAATAAAAACAAAATTCTCAGATTACCAAGATACCCAATCTCAGGTGGAATTTCTCCGCTGATTTTATTGTCATACAATGGCAATGCCTGCAAGCTGATGAGATTTGAAATCCCCCTTGGGATGTTTCCTGAAATCTGATTGCTCCAAAGGGAAAGATATATAAGGTTTCTTGAAAGGTTAGTGACTGATGTAGGCAAGAAACCTCCAAAATTATTAAGACCAAGCTCCAACTCCTCTAAACCGGTTGCATTGGCCAATGAAGAAAGGAATTTCAAGTCAAAAACATTTCCTTCCCCAAGATGGTTACCTCCCACAGAAAATTTCTGTAGTTTTTTCAACTTTCCAAGGTCAGGAACTTTTCCTGTTAGTCTATTTAAAGTTGCAGAGATGAACAATATGTTTGTTGCATTGGATAATGTAATAGGAATATTTCCTGTGAAATTGTTCTTTTGAATAGAAAAAAAAGTAAGGTGGGGAAGTGTGATAAACATGTCCGAGGGCAAAGTCCCCTCTAGGTAATTCATGCCCATATCAATAAGCAACATGGATGAATGGTTGAATAGGGAAGGGGGTATAGTGCCACCCAAATTATTTTGGCCAACTAAAAGGTATTGTAGTTCAGATAATCTACATAGAGAATCAGGTATTTCCCCAAATAAATTGTTTAAGGAGAGACCAAAAGTATTAAGTAGTGAAAGATTTCCAAGAGAATGGGGGATTTTACCACTAATGTTGTTGTGATAGAAAGAAAGAATTCGAAGATTAGTTAGGGTGCCAAACTCTGATGGAATGTTGCCTGCAAGATTGTTGTATGCAAAACTTACAAGTTGTAGGTTTTTACATGCAGAGATATTTGACGGTATAAGCCCACTAAATGAGTTATTGTTCAAATGCAAAATTTGTAATCTATGCAAATGACCAATGTTTTGCGGGATGTCACCTGAAAAACTATTGTTTCGGAGATCCAAAGCTTTGAGAAAGCTCAAGTTCCCAATGTGTGAAGGCACTGATCCCACCAATTTCAAGGAAGTGAGATTTACGACCACGACTCTCATGTGGCGGCGGCCACACAAAACACCATGCCATTCACAGAAATGGATGGTTTCATTCCAAGAGGCCATCACACCAAATGGATCACCTATGATCATTTTCTTGAATTCAAGGAGTGAAAGTTTGTCTGTTTCATTGCCCCCCGGTAGCTTGGAGGCGGATGAAATGAAGGGAGATGGTAGAACCAAGAAAGTGATCAAGAAATACATAGAAAGGATAGGCTTAGTGGAAAAGAAATAAAGAGTGGGAAAAGCCATTATTATTAGTGTGGTGTGGTGTGGTGTACTAAAGGAAGATGGTAAGTCTTATATAAGAATTGTTGGAAGGGCACTCACTGTCTATATGAATGCCAAAGGAAGATCAGATGAGACAAGTATTTGTAATGTTATTTTCTGTTCCCATCCACCTTTGCTTCTACAACTGGCGTAAGAAAAGTAAACCAAGAGAAGAGAATGCATTTTCGTTAGAAGACAAAAGCTTGAGTATCAGTCATTTTATTTTTTAAAATGGAAAATTATATTCCTACTCAAGTTGTCATCTATAATAACTTTTTTTTTGAAGCTTCTATAATAACTTAATAATTTAATAGTTATAAATCCAATACATTAAAAATAATGTCTAATCCCACCGGGCCGGTTTTTTTATTTGCGTGGCCCTGTGCTGGTAAATAAGTGAGGCCTTATCAACTTTTTGTTAGAAAACATTTAAATTATGTACTTATAGTAAATATATTATGTATATTCAATTAATAATTATATTCATAATTTATATTACAACATATTACGTATATGCAATTAATAACTTATTATGTATTTAGTTAACAAATTATATATGTATTTAATTGTAAATATACTTAATATGTTAACTGTAAATATATAATTTAAATATCGTTTTAAACCAAAGTCCACTATAGAATGTAAATCCAGTCAATTGTGTAGTTTTCCTTCATTATGAATTGATGTGAAAGTAGTCGTAGGCACCAATTTCTATCCGTCTGTAAGAAAAATAGGTGAAGTCAATCCACATTAATTGAGTTGACTCTTGACTTGGATTATAACAATGCCGTGTATACTACTTCCCAGAAAAGTGGCTATAGTAATAGTTGCCTTAATTTCTTTTAGTTGAAATTTCCACCAAATTTGAACGGTTGGCAATATAAATAAGGAATGTATCCAATAAAATCTTGGCTTTGATTTCACCAATCAAATTGTATATACATAATTTTATTTTATTTTTCTTTTCGGTACAACCAAAAGATCAAGAGAAAAAATGACACTACAACCCGATATGTCTAACTAGACTTGGGAAAATTATTGGTCCACACCAGTGTTGTGTGGACCATAAAAGTACATTATTTTAAATATATTAAAAATATATTATTTTTGTACTAAATGTATATTATACAAAATAATATATTTTCAGTATTCAAATAATATATTTTATACATTATTTTACATGTTTGTGGTACTAAAGTGTCATCATATACTCGGGAGGCTAATCAAGCACCAAAGTACCCTAATCTGTCATTTGTCCCACTAACTGAATATGAGAGATCCTAGGAGACTAGGAGAGTGATTTATGCAAAACAGAAGGTATTTTAATGAGATAAATATTTTAGGTATGTATATGACAACATACATAGTTTTCTAAGAGCTCGGAGATTAATATCGATGACTTATATATTTTCTAAAAAAAATATCGATGACTTATAAAACAAAGGTGGAAATTAGGGGCAATTGTACTCTAACCAAGTTTGTAAAATTATTCACTTAATAATCACAAAGTTACAAGTTTGACTAACAATGAGAATGTCCTATTTTTTGAAAGGAAAAACTTAATTCATTGAATCAGCAGCAATGTAGTCACCAAGAAAAGGATGAGGGAGGTCAAATCACTCCCCGCAACCTGACTCAGAATTGGCCTCTCTAGCAACAATGAGAATGTCCTATTTTAGTTAGTAGTTGTGCATTATTCCCTCCTCATCCAATTTTTTTAAAACCAAAAAAAAAAATGGTAGTCAAGAACCCAAATATTACTCATTCATACATAACATTTAGTGTCAATTATCACTAACTTAAAAAATTAAGATCTTATTTTGTGTAAAATTTGATTGGTAAGAAATTATGACACAATTTAATTGGTCATCATATGTACGTGAATTGGAATTTTGGAGATCCTTTCATTATCAAAAGAAATTGTGACAGAATACCAACAGAAAGACTAGATATAAGTAAATCAAATTAAAGAAGACTACAGAACAATTAAGCTATTTCATCAAAAAAAAAAAAAAAAGAGAACAATTAAGGAAAGTATGTCTTTTTTTTTTTTTTTTTTGGAAAATTATTATTAAATAAGTGAGTATAAAATATAAGTAATTTTATTTAAAGTAGGTTGAAACTTGTGAAATTTTGATGATTGAGCACACTACACCGAAAACGTCATTTAGTGGCGGTTATTTAGCTGCCATTTGAAACTGCCATGAAATAAAATGAATTGTAACTAATATTTGTCAAATAATATTTATTTTTATAATAATTATAATTAATTTGTTTCTCATTTTTCCCATATTTATTTTAGTAATAATATAATTATATAAGTCATATTACTTATAGATCTTTTTAAGATAATTTTAGACAAACAAGTCATATATTATTCAATTAATTGAGTAATACTTTTGCACTAATCTTATAATCAAATAAATGCTTTCACAAAAAAATTAAATTAAATAAATGTACACGTTCAATATTAGAATTTTTTTATAATTTCATCTTTATTTTTATTATCTCAATATATATTAAAAAAATTTATCCACGCACAGGTAATTGAACAATTATTTGTTATAATTCAAGCCATGAAAACATCAGAAAATATAATCGATCCAATCAATTTCATCAATTGCGCTATATAATATTCGATGTTATAATATATATAATTGTATATCGATCCAAATATTCTTAAAATATTATAACAAATCCATTCCGTGCAACGCACAGGCGAAAATACTAGTAGTATTGAATAATATTTGAGAAGTTAATACCCAATATAGTTCTCGACTATAGTGATTTTACTCGATTTAGTCCTAAGTGACTTTCTGTGCTTAAATTAATCCTAGACTTTGATAAATTTAGTCCTAGACTTTGATGATTTTACTCAATTTAGTCCTTTGTTAACAATTCCGTTTGTCGACCGTTAGAAACAGGGTAAGGTAATTTTTCTTCCTTTTCTTTTTTGGGGGTCAGATTGCATTCTTCTTCCCATTATTGACCTTGTTCCCCAAGTAATGGATGGCGTAAGAAACTGAACAATAAACATTAAAATCACTCTATATCAAAATGCAGTATTGGTAGTAGTGAACAGAAAATGGAGTATCATTCATGTTATGGGTCCGTATCCGCTGCCGGCGTCCATTTTCACATACGCATAAACCATTTCGAACAACGCCGAATCGAAACCCTCCGAAAGTCCCATTTCCTTCCTTCGATCGTCACCAAACGACACCATCCAGTACTTGGGTAACAAGGTTAGTAACGGGAAAAGAAGACATGACAATAAAATAAAAAAAAATAAAAAAAAAAAGAAGGGAAAATTACCATGTTAACCATTCTTCTAACGTAACAGCCAACTGACGGAATTACTAACAGAGGACTAAATTGTGTAAAACCATCAAAGTCGAGGACTAAATTAAGCACAAAAAGTCACTTAGGACTAAATTGAGTAAAACCACTATAGTCGAGGACTATATTAGGTATTAACTCTAATATAGGTTACATATACGTAGGTTACATATTTATTAAATTTTATACAAAGCTAAAAAAAGAAAGTATTTTTATATGAGAATATAAAGTTTTTTTATGAAGAAGATTGTTGTAATATTGGCCGACTTGTATCTATAAACTTTTTTTATCTCGGCATACCTACACATCAAAATAGAAGAGAACTTATCAGAAAGCTTGTTTTCTTTCAAATCCTAGTGCTAGATATCTTAGCTTTTGAGTACTATATATTGACTTTGTTATAATGCAGTATCTGTTCATAACAACTTTCTCAAGCACAAAGAGTCAATATCGTCTTCATGAAGACACGAACACATCCCGTGTAATCGGATGCCACTAGACCATGAGTTCTTGGCCTAGTGCTTGATATCTAATCCAATTAAAATGATAATGCATAAACAACTGGGCGTCTGCGTGATTTGTAGAATTGAAGCTAAGCAGAAAAAGAGAAGAAATTGAGAAGGAAATAGAGAAATAGAATTAAAAACAATATCCAGAATAATTCTTCAAATACACCAAACACAGATTGTAATGACAGAAAAGACAAAATATATTATGAAACAGACTCCTAAGTTTGCTAGCTCCAAGAATACCAGACAGATGAAACTAAATGGCGCAGAACGGAAGCCGTTTCATCCGGTTTGTTTTCATTAATCAAAACGACGTCGTTTTGACGCGCGGTCCATAATCCACAGTAAAATTTGGGCTCAAAAAGGGTTTGATTAACTTAGCTAGTGTTATATTACGAATAGAGATGGGAGGAAAAAGAAAATATTATGAATAGGGTAATTGGTGTGAAAAGTGTTTAATGTAGAAAACAAAAGTCATGAATTTCCATATGTGTAATAAAAGTTGGTAACGTCAATCCACATTAATTAAGATTTGACGTTGCCGTATATACTACTTTCTTCTCCCAATATATACTACTTTCTTAATTGGTTGATTTGGTAAAGGTGACTATAGTTGACTTAACTTCTTTTACTTGAAATTTCCACCTGTTAACGTGTTTTAAGATTTGGAAACAATTTAAAAGTGTGTCACACTTTATTTGTGTGAGAGCGTCTTTCAAATCTTTATGTAGGATGAGACGAGACTCTACCTGTTACAATGTAGTATCTGTTCATAAACTACTTTTTAGTGTCTTAACCTATAGTTAGCGTGTCCACTGAAGCTCGAACCCACCCCTTCCACATGGGGTGCAACTGGATGCCACTAGACCACAAGGTCATTGGCAAATATTAGTTACTTATAAAGAAAATTGTAATACTTTTAAGAGAAAATGTAATACTTTTATATTTTGATGTAAAGAATTACATTTTTCGTAAAAACGTGTTATACTTTCCCTAAGTAGTGTTGACAAGATCCTGTTACTTATAAGAGAAAATGTAATACCTTTGAGAAAAAATATAATACTTTTAAATCAAAATGTAAAAGTATTACATTTTTTCTTAAAAAATATTACACTTACCCATTTAAGTAATAAACATTTTATTTATAATTAGTATTACATTTTTCATTATAAGTATTACATTTTCATCTTGATCCAACCTGTCTCACAGACAAGGATCCGTGAGACGATTTTTACAAGTTTTTGCCTTTACAAGTATACTAAGCTGGCCTCGATTTCTTGTGGGCAAATTGTATGTATAAATAAATTAAATCGATCAAAATGAATGCAAAGTAATAACTATTGGAACTCAATGTATGCCAAACAAGATTTTAGATAGATTTTTTTTTTTTTTTTAAAAAAAGTTAAAACAAAAAGTATTTTAACATGACAAAATCATTTAGGTGCATAAAATATGCTTCTTTAAGAGTTTAATATCGACCCTGTACAAATAGATGGAAGTCATGAACCCAAACCCATGAATGATCATTTAGGTGCATAAAATATGCTTCTTTAAGAGTTTAATATCGACCCTGTACAAATAGATGGAAGTCATGAACCCAAACCCATGAAAAAGTTAAGTGTGAACAAGAAAAATTTAATACTCGAAATTTTTGTTTATCAATTATTATTAATTTCCAAAATCCAAATCTTCTTTGGAGTGAAATTTGGTTCACAAATTGTGACACCATTGAAATGGTCGTTTGTGAAATAGACACTTTTGAGATCCTTTCATTATCAAATTAAAATAACTTGTGACAGAATACTAATTAAAAGAAAGACAGGGCTATGTGACAGTCAAAGAAGACCTAAAGAACAATTAATCAAAGTATGCCCTTTTAGGAAAAGTATTATTAAATTTAAAATATAAGTATATTTATTTGCTAATAATTATTACTAAATTAAAAGTTTAAATAAATTTCATTGGAGTATGTCAAAATTACACAACCTAAAAGCTTGCACAAAAGTGCTATAAATGTTTTTACCCAACTCTTTCTTTTTATTGCATATTCTGGTCAGTTCTACACCAAATTAATTAGATAAGGAAATGTCATAAGAAGATTTGAATTAGTAATTAAGTTAATGATATGTAACCCTAAAAATAATTTTATTCTTCTCCTATAAATGTTATTTATTTATTCCGATCCTGAACCTATAAATACCCATCCTCACTCTTTGTAAAACACACACAAGAGAAAGAAATATATACAAGATCCATACCTTTCTACTTCAGCTACATTTTGTTCTTCTTATTAGTATTAGTATTGATGGTTTTAACGGATCGGGTCCACCATAAACCGAATATACGAATATAGGATGCACTAAGGCCCAAACAATTATAAGATGGATAGGGGAATCGAACCCTGGACAAAGGGTTGAAAATAAGGACTTGGAACCACTAGACCGTAGTATTTGTCGTGTTTTTGATGTGTCCTCCATGACAACCGCACCGCCTATTTATACTGAGGCACCCCCCCTCATGGGCCGTCCACGTGTACGCTCAGAGACCTCCCCCGCTACTTGTGCCACGTGGTCCACGTACCCCGCCTCTCACGCCACACCCCTCACACCTCACGCCATCCTCACGTTTCACACCCCCTCCGGCCCCGCGACGGGGCGCGAAGGGGGTGCCTGGCCGCGGTGCGGCCACGCACTTGGCGCGCTGGCGCGCGCCGTGGCCGGCGCCACCAGCGCACCCCCGGCGCACCCGACGCCCCGCCGGCGCTACCCTACGGCCGGCGGGCGCATGTGGGCCTCCAGTCTGCCTTGGCCTGGCCCATCGACCCCAAGCCCAATTTCCTACGGCCCGCACCCGATATCCCCATCAAGTATTATTATTATTCACAACAAAAATGACATTTTAAAAATGTTAATGTTAACTATTGATATACGGAGTAATATTTTATACGTACGAATTGAAGCAATCAAAATTTTGTGTTGACTATATATTTTGAGTTGTCTAAAAAAAAAGTTGTCGTCTATTATAAGTTTAGGGTAACACTTGTGTGAGACCGTCTCACGGGTCATATTTTGTGAGACGGGTCGGGTCTATATAATTTGGGTCATAGTATTAATTATAATTTGGCTAGTTGGTCGCTACGGAAAGTAAAAAACAATTGATCCAACTGTAATGCGCATTTCTACTTCACTCTGCGTATGTATTAGGCTTAATGCCAACCTTTTTCCAAATTAATAGGCAACTAAAACTTCTCTCACTTATCCTAAGAATACAAATGTAAATTTATATTACATTTTACAAAATATAGTAAACTCGTTCATATTCATACATTTTCATTGCATTTTACATTTAGACTATAAAGTATTATGTTTAAGGTTTAAAGTATTAAATATATCTATCTTAAATTATATATGTACTAGATTAGTGCTATGAAGTATTACATTTAGACTATTAAGTATTGTATTTAAGGCTTAAAGTATTGAAATATATCTACGTATTAGATTAGTGCTATGAAGTATTAAATTTAGATTATAAAGTATTGTGTTTAAGGTATAAAGTATTAAATATATCTACATTAAACTATATACTAGATTTGGGCTATGAACTATTACATTTAGCCTATAAAGTAATGTGTTTAAGGCTTAAAGTATTAAATATATCTACTTTAAACTGTATACTAGATTTGCGCTCTGAAGTATTATATTTAGGCTATAAAGTATTAAATATATCTATCTTAAACTGTATACAAGATTAGTGTTATGAAATATTACAATTAGACTATAAGGTATTGAATTTAAGGTTAAAGTATTGAAATATATCTACGTACTAGATTAGTGCTACGAAGTATACAATTAGACTATAAGGTATTGAATTTAAGGTTAAAGTATTGAAATATATCTACGTACTAGATTAGTGCTATGAAGTATTACATTTAGATTATAAAGTATTGTGTTTAAGGTATAAAGTATTAAATATATCTACCTTAAACTGTATACTAGATTTGGGATATGAAGTATTGCATCTAGGCTATAAAGTATTGTGTTTATGTCTTAAAGTATTAAATATATTAACCTTAAACTGCGTACTAGATTAGTTTTATGAGGTATTATATTTAGGCTATAAAGTATTGTGTCTAAGGCTAAAAGTATTAAATATATCTACCTTAGCTTAAACTATATATTAGATTAGTGCTATGAAGTATTACATTTAGCATGTAAAGTATTGTGTTTAAGACTTAAAGTATTAAATATATCTACCTTAAACTGTATACTAGTTTTGGGTTCTGAAGTATTATATTTAGGCTATAAAGTATTGTGTTTAAGCCTTAAAGTATTAAATACATAGCCAACCATTTAATTTCAATTTCAGGAAGAAGATTGACAGAAGCTCAATCATAACGAAGAAACTTACACCACAATGATAACATCATCTCCAAAAGCAGTCGTCCTGTGTTAAGCAACACTATCTCTAGCTATACAAATCCAAGACTACATAAACACAGAGCTATGAATCAATACATGATCATCAAAATGAAATCAATATAATAACCATAACCGAAGCTAAACTGAATCGAAAATGACGATTCTAAAATCTACTCAAAATGGCATCGGAAACAAATACTTATAGAAAGAGAAAATCCATAAGAATCAGACAACAATGTCGCTTAGGATGATCTATGGATTCCCTTTGATATGATGTCGCTCAGGCGTCGATGATGGCAGAGGAGGTTTTCTTTCTTCCACATCAAGTCGTGGAAAAAAGGTGCGGACACTCCGATCATCATTGCAAGATCAAACTTGGTAGCTTTGTAGACGGTAGCTCAAATGCATGTTGAGGACGCCGTGGAATCTTCCAGAAGGGCGTTCTATCTGGGCGGCTATGAAGGCTGGAGTTCCGGCGGAGTATAAAACAAACGGATCCAACCAGAATATCCTTGATGCAGGCAACGATGTAGAACTCGAACGTGATGCTAGAGGTTTCACTTGAGATGAAGTCGGGTGAGATTCAGAAGAGGAACTTGTCGCTACAAGTGGGGTTTTCTCTGCAGAATCAATCAATGGTTGTTCTATGCTTGGCGGAGGAGTCGACCCAGGCAATGGCGTATGTTTGCATTCTGCGAAGGTAAGAGTTTGAGGGTTGTGCGCCACATCTTGACCCATATTATAAAAGATCCGACCCGTCTCACGGATTAAGATCCGTGAGACGGTCTCACACAAGTTTTTGCCATAAGTTGGGTTTAATATTATAATCTTTATGTCGTTTCATTAAAAATAGGGGCCATGTATGTTTAATAGTTTAATTTGAGTAAATTACCTACATATCAAAATAGAAGAGAACTTATCAAGTTTTCTTTCAAATCCTAGTGCTAGATATTTTTTGAGTACTACTGACTCTGTTAGAATGCAGTATCTGTTCATAACTACTTTCTCAACCTACTCAAGCATAAAGAGTCAATATGTCTCCACTGAAACACGAACACACCACCGCACAACCGGATGCCACTAGACCACAAGGTCTCGCCCTAGTTCTAGATATCTAATCCAATTGAAATTATAAATGCATAAACAACTGGGCGTCTGCATGATTTGTAGAAGCTAAGCAGAAAAACAGAAGAAATTGAGAAGGAAATAGAGAAATAGAATTAAAAACAATATCCAGAATAATTCTTCAAATACACCAAACACAGATTGTAATGACAGAAAAGACAAAATATATTATGAAACAGACTCCTAAGCTTGCTATCTAGCTCCAAGAATACCAGACAGATTAATCTTCAGTTCATCACAGATTACTTCAAGAAGGATTTCCTTGCTTTATTTAATTCACCAACAACATCGCGAATCTTCATTCTATCGGCTGGGAATTCCACAGAACAAGCAACACCAACTTTGATCATGCAATCTAAGCACATTTGAATTTGTTCATCTCTTTCTTGGACAAGTTTGGGATCTGCAATCTCCACTCCTCTGTCTGCTAAAGCAGCCTTAGCATAGCTATGAAGGTTTAAGCCATCTTGGAACAATTCATGTGTAGGTCTCTTCCCAGTCAGCATTTCCAAGATTAGTATGCCAAAGCTATATATATCACCTGCTTTTGATGGCCTGCTTCCCATACCATATTCTACTCCAAAAATGAATTTAAAAAAAAAAAAAAAGAGTAAATGCATTAGAAACTAGAAAGAAGATTGTTGAAGTTTTTAGACATTAGTGTGAATTATAAAACTTACCCGGAGGTGCATATCCAACAGTTCCTTGTACTCCCATAGAACTATGGTTGTTTGATGAAGAGCTTTCAATCCTTTTTTGTACAAATCTTGCCAGTCCAAAATCACTTACATGTGCAGTCATGTTTTCATCCAGGAGAACATTACTCGGCTTGAGATCACAATGAATTATTGCAGGTTCACAGTCATTATGAAGATAATCCAAAGCCCATGCCACATCAATGAGAATGTTTAACCTTTCAACTAAACTTAACCTCCTATTGTCTTCAATCTGGGAGTTCTCTTGGGGATTAAAATGCAACCAGTTCTCAAGGTTCCCATTATCCATGTATTCGTAAACTATAGCCTTAAAATCATTTCCTTGAAGATCAAACCCCGAGCAAGCAGTTAGCACCTTGACAAGATTGCGGTGTCTGGTGTTTTTCAACACCTCACACTCAGCAACAAAACTTCGAGAAGCTCCACGGAGTAAAAGATCAAGTACTTTCACTGCAAAAACAATTCCTTCATGATCAAAACATCCTTTATATACAGTTCCGTAACCACCAACTCCTAGTAAATTTTCTGCAGAGAACCCATTAGTGCACTTGAAGAGGGAATGATATGACACTCTTAAGATTGGGTTTTCTATCAAATTAGGAAAGGGCACTTTTCTTTGTCTTCTTAACCATCTACGACAGAGAATAAACACTACAACAGTTAGCCCAACAATCCCAAGAATCAGAGGAATTACTATTTTCCAATAACCTTCTGAATTCTTCTTTTTGGACTTTGTTGTATTGCATTCAGGGAGTTTTAGCTCAGGTATACCCCCACAAAGCTTTTTATTTGCTGCAATTGAAACAGAGCTTGTGTTTTTTAAGATTCCTGTGGTTGGTACGGCTCCTTCAAAGTCATTGTATGAAAGATTCAAATTCTGTAAAAATTTGAAGTCTTTCAAGAATGTTGGGATTTGACCAATCAAATGGTTGTGAGAAAGTTGTAAGAATTGCATACCCCTTAAATTTGCAAAAGCTGATGGAATTGGTCCTTGAAGATTGTTATTTGTTAGATTCAAGATTTCCAAGTAAACACAACTACCAAATTCCGGTGGAATAGGACCTGACAATGAATTATAAGATAGATCCAAGATACCTAGATTTTTCAAATATCCAACCTCTTTTGGAATGGAACCTATGAACTGATTGTGAGAGAGATCCAGAAACAATGACAAGGATGAGAGGCTAAGAACTTCCTTTGGGATGTTACCACTAAGGTTGTTGTAAGAAAGATCTAAGGACTCTAGGTTTTGACATTTTCCCAGGCTTGCAGGAATTGTATCATGGAGGTAGTTTTCTCCAAAACTAAGGTGTAATAAAAGGGTTAGATTTCCTAAAGAAGAAGGAATTTTTCCAAAAAAATTGTTTCCAAATAAACCCAACATTCTCAGATTACCAAGATACCCAATCTCAGCTGGAATTTCTCCGCTGATTTTATTGTCAAACAATAGCAATGTCTGCAAGCTGATGAGATTTGAAATCCCCCTTGGGATGTTTCCTGAAATCTGATTGCTCCAAAGGGAAAGATATATAAGGTTTCTTGAAAGGTTAGTGATTGATGTAGGCAAGAAACCTCCAAAATTATTACTACCAAGATCCAATTTCTCTAAACTGGTTGCATTGGCCAATGAAGAAAGGAAATTCAAGTCAAAAACATTCCCTTCCCCAAGATGGTTACCTCCCGCCAAAAATTTCTGTAGTTTTTGCAACTTTCCAAGGTCAGGAACTTTTCCTGTCATTTTGTTTTCATTAACATTGAACAGTTGCATTTGTGTTGCATTTGATAATGTAACAGGAATACTTCCCATCAAATTGTTCTCAATTAAATTGACCTCTTCATTTGCATCTAACGTCTGGCAACAATGTCACAGACTTGCAGTTACAAATTGGAACAAAGAACAATTGTGAAATTTTGGGTTAAGGATTGCGGTTTTAGTACGTATATTTAGATAAATTAGTAAATATAAAAACATTTAGGCTAAGCTATGTAATTGGTGAATCAATTTTCTTTCAATATCTACAATTCTACAACAATTAAAAGTTCTAAAAATTGTCAAAGATCTTGTGGTCAAGTGGCATCCGATGTCCCGATTACACTCCCACATGAATGATGTGAGTGGGTTCGAGCCTGCCTCAGTGGAGGCAACTCGTTGTGCTTTAGTAGGTTGAGAAAGTAGCTATGAACAGTTACTATATTGTAACAGAGTCTACTCAAAAAAAGAAAAAAAATCTAAAATCAAGCAAAATGAAAAGATAGATATTAGAAATTAATACACACGCAATTACAAATTACTCCCTGTAAATTAATTATAGCAATAAGAATACCAAAAATAATGACAAATCTGAACCATCTAAAATCAAGATCTAATTTCCCAAAATCTCTCCATGTTCCCATATAAATGAGTGTTCTCATTTGAATATTATAAATATATTTTGACGGGTCATTCAAGTTGTGTACTTTGCTTTTTGCTTTAACTAAATTTATTTATATATTTAATTTAATATTTATTTTCTTTGATAAGAAAAACTTTTGTCAGTCATTTCATTTTTTTAAAATTAGCACTTTAATATGTCGATCTGTATTTTCTTCTTTAGTTCTTTGATTAAGAGTAAATTATCAGTTTCTTTCAAATCCTAGTGCTAGATATTTTTGAGTACTACTGACTCTGTTAGAATGCAGTATCTGTTCATAACTACTTTCTCAACCTACTCAAGCATAAAGAGTCAATATGTCTCCACTGAAACACGAACACACCACCGCACAACCGGATGCACTAGACCACAAGGTCTCGCCCTAGTTCTAGATATCTAATCCAATTGAAATTATAAATGCATAAACAACTGGGCGTCTGCATGATTTGTAGAAGCTAAGCAGAAAACAGAAAAAATTGAGAAGGAAATAGAGAAATAGAATTAAAAACAATATCCAGAATAATTCTTCAAATACACCAAACACAGATTGTAATGACAGAAAAGACAAAATATATTATGAAACAGACTCCTAAGCTTGCTATCTAGCTCCAAGAATACCAGACAGATTAATCTTCAGCATCACAGATTACTTCAAGAAGGATTTCCTTGCTTTATTTAATTCACCAACAACATCGCGAATCTTCATTCTATCGGCTGGGAATTCCACAGAACAAGCAACCCAACTTTGATCATGCAAACTAAGCACATTTGAATCTGTTCATCTCTTTCTTGGACAAGTTTGGGATCTGCAATCTCCACTCCTCTGTCTGCTAAAGCAGCCTTAATAGCTATGAAGGTTTAAGCCATCTTGGAACAATTCATCTGTAGGTCTCTTCCCAGTCAGCATTTCCAAGATTAGTATGCCAAAGCTATATAATCACCTGCTTTTGATGGCCTGCTTCCCATACCATATTCTACTCCAAAAATGAATTAAAAAAAAAAAAAAGAGTAAATGCATTAGAAATAGAAAGAAGATTGTTGAAGTTTTTAGACATTAGTGTGAATTATAAAACTTACCCGGAGGTGCATATCCAACAGTTCCTTGTACTCCCATAGAACTATGGTTGTCTGATGAAGAGCTTTCAATCCTTTTTTGTACAAATCTTGCCAGTCCAAAATCACTTACTGTGCAGTCATGTTTTCATCCAGGAGAACATTACTCGGCTTGAGATCACAATGAATTATTGCAGGTTCACATCATTATGAAGATAATCCAAAGCGCATGCCACATCAATGAGAATGTTTAGCCTTTCAACTAAACTTAACCTCCTATTGTCTTCAATCTGGGATTCTCTTGGGGATTAAAATGCAACCAGTTCTCAAGGTTCCCATTATCCATGTATTCGTAAACTATAGCCTTAAAATCATTTCCTTGAAGATCAAACCCGAGCAAGCAGTTAGCACCTTGACAAGATTGCGGTGTCTGGTGTTTTTCAACACCTCACACTCAGCAACAAAACTTCGAGAAGCTCCACGGAGTAAAAGATCAAGTACTTTCACTGCAAAAACAGTTCCTTCATGATCAAAACATCCTTTATATACAGTTCCGTAACCACCAACTCCTAGTAAATTTTCTGCAGAGAACCCATTAGTGCACTTGAAGAGGGAATGATATGACACTCTTAAGATTGGGTTTTCTATCAAATTAGGAAAGGGCCCTTTTCTTTGTCTTCTTAACCATCTACGACAGAGAATAAACACTACAACAGTTAGCCCAACAATCCCAAGAATCAGAGGAATTACTATTTTCAAATAACCTTCTGAATTCTTCTTTTTGGACTTTGTTGTATTGCATTCAGGGAGTTTAGCTCAGGTATACCCCCACAAAGCTTTTTATTTGCTGCAATTGAAACAGAGCTTGTGTTGTTGAAGATTCCTGTGGTTGGTACGCTCCTTCAAACTCATTGTATGAAAGATTCAAATTCTGTAAAAATTTGAAGTCTTTCAAGAAGTTGGGATTTGACCAATCAAATGGTTGTGAGAAAGTTTAAGAATTGCATACCCCTCAGATTTGCAAAGCTGATGGAATTGGGCCTTCAAGATTGTTATTTGTTAGATTCAAGATTTCCAAGTAAACACAACTACCAAATCCGGTGGAATAGGGCCTGACAATGAATTATAGGACAATCCAAGTAGTAGATTTTTCAAATATCCAACCTCTTTTGGAATGGAACCTATGAACTGATTGTAAGAGAGATCCAAAACAATTGACAAAGATGAGAGGCTAAGAACTTCCTTTGGGATGTAACCACTAAGGTTTAAGAAAGATCTAACTCTAGGTTTTGACATTTTCCCAGACTTGCAGGAATTGTATCATGGAGGTAGTTTTCTCCAAAACTAAGGTGTATAAAAAGGTTAGATTTCCTAAAGAAGATGGAATTTTTCCAAAAAAATTGTTTCCAAATAAACCAAATTCTCAGATTACCAAGATACCCAATCTCAGGTGGAATTTCTCCGCTGATTTTATTGTCAAACAATAGCAATGTCTGCAAGCTGATGAGATTTGAAATCCCCTTGGGATGTTTCCTGAAATCTGATTGCTCCAAAGGGAAAGATATATAAGGTTTCTTGAAAGGTTAGTGATTGATGTAGGCAAGAAACCTCCAAAATTATTACCACCAAGATCCAATTTCTCTAAACGGTTGCATTGGCCAATGAAGAAAGGAATTTCAAGTCAAAAACATTCCCTTCCCCAAGATGGTTACCTCCCGCCAAAAATTCTGTAGTTTTTGCAACTTTCCAAGGTCAGGAACTTTTCCTGTCATTTTGTTTTCATTAACATTGAACAGTTGCATTTGTGTTGCATTGATAATGTAACAGGAATACTTCCATCAAATTGTTCTCAGAGATATAAAAAATAAAAGGTGGGGAAGACTAACGAAAGGTTGGGAGCAAAGTCCCCCCTATGTGATTTTCACCCATATCAATACCCAACATGGATGAATGGTTGAATAGAGAAGGGGGTATAGTGCCACTCAAATTATTTTGGCAACTAAAAGGTATTGTAGTTCAGATACTTTACATAGAGAATCAGGTATTTCTCCAAATAAGTTGTTGACGGAGACACCAAAGCGATTAAGCAGTGAAAGATTCCCTAAAGAATGGGGGATTTTACCACAAGGTTGTTGTGATTAAAAGAAATGAGTCGAAGATTAGTTAGGGTGCCAAGCTCTGATGGAATGTTGCCTGCAAGATTGTTGTATGAGAAATCTACAAATTGCAAGTTTTTACATGCAGAAATATTTGACAGTATAAACCCACTAAATGAGTTATTGTTCAAATGCAAAATTTGTAATCTATGCAAATGACCAATGTTTTGCGGGATGTCACCTGAAAAACTATTGTTTCGGAGATCCAAAACCTTGAGAAAGCTCAAGTTCCCAATGTGTGAAGGCACTGATCCCACCAATTTCAAGGAAGTGAGGTTTATGGACCTAACTCTCATGTGGCGTTGGCCACACAAAACACCATGCCATTCACAGAAATGGATGGTTTCATTCCAAGAGGTCATGACACCAAATGGATCATCTTTGATCATTTTTTTGAATTCAAGAAGTGAAACTTTGTCTGTTTCATTGCCCAGTAGGTTGGAGGCGGATGAAATGAAGGGAGATGGTAGAACAAAGAAAGTGAAGAAATACATAGAAAGGATAGTCTTAGTGGAAAAGAAATAAAGAGTGGGAAAAGCCATTATTAGTGTGGTGTAGTTTGGTGTGTCAAAGGAAGATGGTAAGTCTTATATAAGAATCGTTGGAAGGTGCATGTGTATATATGAATGCCACACTATTTACCAAAAAAAAAAAAGTCTGATTGAGATAAAGGTCAATCAAAGAACTAAAGAAGAAAATACAGATCGACATATTAAAGTGCTAATTTTAAAAAAAAGAAATGACTGACAAAAGTTTTTCTTATCAAAGAAAATAAATATTAAATTAAATATATAAATAAATTTAGTTAAAGCAAAAAAGCAAAGTACACAACTTGAATGACCCGTCAAAATATATTTATAATATTCAAATGAGAACACTCATTTATATGGGAACATGGAGAGATTTTTGGGAAATTAGATCTTGATTTTAGATGGTTCAGATTTGTCATTATTTTTGGTATTCTTATTGCTATAATTAATTTACAGGGAGTAATTTGTAATTGCGTGTGTATTAATTTCTAATATCTATCTTTTCATTTTGCTTGATTTTAGATTTTTCTTTTCTTTTTTTGAGTAGACTCTGTTACAATATAGTAACTGTTCATAGCTACTTTCTCAACCTACTAAAGCACAACGAGTTGCCTCCACTGAGGCAGGCTCGAACCCACTCACATCATTCATGTGGGAGTGTTAATCGGGACATCGGATGCCACTTGACCACAAGATCTTTGACAATTTTAGAACTTTTAATTGTTGTAGAATTGTAGATATTGAAAGAAAATTGATTCACCAATTACATAGCTTAGCCTAAATGTTTTTATATTTACTAATTTATCTAAATATACGTACTAAAACCGCAATCCTTAACCCAAAATTTCACAATTGTTCTTTGTTCCCAATTTGTAACTGCAAGTCTGTGACATTGTTGCCAGACGTTAGATGCAAATGAAGAGGTCAATTTAATTTAGACTTTATTTTAGATTGAGAAATTTGAAATGTGCATTGTGGACTTGTTTAGATTTTTAAATTTAAATTTTTAGTGAAAATAAATAAATATTTATGTCAGCAAGAGAACTAAGGAGTTTTTGAGTTGTCAAACCAAATCGAACTGAACTAAATTCGAGTCGAAACTGAACTATTCCAAACCGAACTAAAATATGAAATTGAATGGTTTCATTTTTTTCAAAACCGAAAAGATCAAAACGCCCACCCGAATAAATAGAACATTGACTACTGACATTTATCAATTTTCATCATCAATTTTCAATTTGATCATAAATGGTCTCTTGACTACTGATTTTATTCCACATTTTGTCTTTCAGTTAAATATCCATTTAGTAAAAATTAAATTTAAGAGTAATAATGTAAAAATTGATTTCTTGTTGTGATGGGTAAATTGAGTTCATAAACTTATTACATTGGATTCATCATTAGTGGAAATGTGGAGAACTAAATTTTTACATTATTACCCTTAAATTTATTGTTTACTCACTGAAATTATTAGTAATAGTTTACCAAATTATTACTGGAATTAACTCTATCACATAATAATAGTTTAATCAATCTCATCAGAAGATCGATCATGTTCTTCATGTGGTGCCTGCTTCTTCTTCGTCTAGATCTGTGGATGAAGAAGGCAATCCTTCAGCCCTACACAGTATGGGAATTTCTCACCCTTAGCTCAATAATTGCATTATATATATATTTAATTGTTCACAAATATATCTTTATGTAAAGTTAATAAGTATTGTACTTTTAAGTCTTCTTTCATTGACTCTTATTTCAGTCTTTCTTTAGGTATTCTTTATGCAAATTCTAAAGATGATTGTCACAATTTGTCGATATATAGGGAAATGACCCTAAAATAATTCATTTCACATTTGAATGGCATCTACTTTTGTGTTCGATTTGATGCCTTGGAGGTGACTCATAAGTCATAATTTACACAAACACAACCTCAAATTATAATAATAAAAAAAAACTTTTTAAAAATTGCAATAATTCATTGTATCATGTGAAATCGACACGCTCCTAACACTCTTAAGAAGAAACGGAGCGATTTTAAGAATATTTTATGTGACACAAACTTTAGATTAATTTTGTATTGTACCATGCCTGAAATATATTTCAAAAAAAAATTCCCTACGACCTAACATACACTAGTCACTCTTGAAGGCAGTGTCTTGCACACGCCACAAATCTTCTTCCTTTTCTTCTTCAATTAACTAGCCTACAACAACGTAGATTGATCTACGGCATTTTCTATACTCAATCCTAACAACTACATTCTAACTCTCTGTTGTGTGGACTATAAAAGATGTATATTTTTAATATATTAAAAATATATTATATTTGTACTAAATATATATTATATAAAATAATATATTTTCAGTATTCAAATAATGTACTTTTTCTAAATACGATGTATATTTTTAATATATTATATTAAAAGTACAGTATTTGTGTACTAAATGTATATTATTAGATAACTAGTTTTATACGCGCATTGCGCGAATAAGTTAATACCCAATGTTTATATTTAAATAAATATTTGAAAGTATATCAATGCAAGATTATATAAGAGAAGTTTATACACAGGTCATTGAATGTCGAATTTTTTTATTTAAATATCTAACTCAAAGTATATGAATCCAAGATAATATAGAAAATTCATTATAATTATTACTAAAATAAATGTTTGCAACCTTGTAAAATCGATAGTCTAAATATTTGGTCTAAAAATGATAGTCTAAATAAATACTACTTTTAATTTGAATTTTTCTAAGTGTTCTTAATTATCTTTTGAGTAACATTGTCATTGTTTTCATCTTTACTATTTGTTCTCTTCCTTTTTGTTGGTAGTGTGTTATTTGCAATTCGATTATTGTTGGTAGCATAGATGACAACGTCATGCAATGAGATTATGATATAGGAGCTATGGACTTTCTTTTAGGTGTTTTGCTTGGGGTTCATTTGGTTCAACCATTATTGTTGAATGAGTTTTTGTGGATAAAGAAATCCCTAGTTTAAGAAAAAAGATTAAATAAATTAATAAAGAATTGAAAATTTAAAATATTATGTATTTCAAAGATATTAAAAGGTAGTTTCTCGCTTTAATTTGCTGGGTAATGAGTTATTTGAGTACTTGCATTGTCAACAAATCCCCCAAGTAGTTAATATGATTGATTTCAAACTATTCTTTTTTATTTTTTTATGGTATTAAAGAAATGCATATATATCATTTTTTGGTGTAACTATTAATTTATTTAATTCAATAAGAGTAAAATAGAGTGATTCTGCTTCAATTTGTTGGTTTTTTTGAGTACTCTCTTTGTTAACCAATCCCCAAGTAGTTAATATAATTAGCTTTAAATTATTTTAAAATTTTTTTCTTCATAGTATTAATAAAATACTTGGTAAATAAATATATATAACATTATTTTGTACTATAACTTTGATATTTAATTACAAGATATTGTAAAAATAAGATATATAATGGACAATGTAATGAATATCAATTGATAAATTTGAATGAAAATAAAGACAATATAACTAATGAAATTATTTCTCATATTTAATTTAATTTTTTGATAATGAATAATTTTTTCAAATAAAGGTATTGTAGACACATAATTCTAAATTAAAGAAATACATATGTATCATTTTTTGTTGTAGTTGCTAATTTATTTAATTTAATAAGAGTAAAATAGAGTGAGAAACTTAATTATGTCAAATTTGATTGAGATGAGGTTCGAACCTAAGACCTTTCTTATAAAATTAATGGGTAAGTTAAAAGTTAACGGAATATTAACGGATAAGAGAATATTTAACGGAAAACTTAACGGATAATCATAAAAGTAAGGTTAAATTAGGTAATCTCTATTAATAATATTAATCTGAATTATCTTAACCATCTATTTGATTAAATAATTCATCTGAACCATCCATTTGATTAAATAATTTGACCGCCATTTTTTCTACCATTTTAGGCCTAACTCTCTTTGGCTCTTATTAGTATAGTAGACAGTGTTGCAAAAATCCCGCCTAGGCGCCGATTAATCCCCGCCTTTGACTTTCATGAGCATTTTTCCTCTCATTACTTTCACGAGCTTTTCATTTTCATTAGCATAAATCGTTTAGTTTGGTTTCGGTAAGTGTTGATCTTATCCTGGGCGAGCAAAAAAGAATGATGACGAAGACCTAGATCTTTGATGAAGCTTTAAGCTCTCTGAAGGAACATAGCTTCCTAGTTATGAAACAGTCTGCGATTCAAGTTTTCTATATCATAGTTAGAAAAGTTGTTTTTATGTCTGACTGTAAGGAATGGTTTACCATTTCATTGATCGTTGATGTAAACGTTTTATGTTATGAATTAATGGAATAGCTACGTTTACTTAAAAAAAAAAAAAGTATTCTGCCATACAGGATATCCAGCTGGCAGCTGCATCATCCTCTAAGAGTCTAACTACTTCATCCGGATGTTCGTTGAGAGGTCAGCAGCTCCATCTACGTTTAGCTTTACCAAACCTTCCTAGGAGAGTGATTTATGCAAAACAAAAGGTATTTTAATTAATGAGATAAATCTTTTAGGTACATGACAACATATATACATAGTTTTCTAAGAGCTCGGAGATTAATATCGATGACTTATAAAACAAAGGGATTGGGAATTGGAGGCAACTCTAACTAAGTTTGTAAAATTATTTATTTAATAACCATAAAGTTACAAGTTTGACTCACAACAAGAATGCCCTATTGGTCATTTTAGATAGTACAGTAGTTGTATGTGTATTCCCTCCTCATCCAAAATTTAGAAAAAAGAACAAAGAAAAAAGATAGATGGTAGTCATGAACCCAATTATTACTCATACATAACATTTAGTGTCAATTATCACTAACTTAAAAAATTCAGATCTTATTTTGTGTAAAATTTGATTTGTTAAGAAATTATGACACAATTTAATTGGTCATCATATGTGAATTGGAATTTTGGAGATCCTTTCATTATCAAAAAAAAAAAAAACAAAAAAAAAAAAACAATTAAGCAAAGTATGTCTTTTTTTGGAAAATTATTATTAAATACATATGGAGTGTAAAATATAAGTAATTTTATTTAAAGTATGTTCAAACTTATGAAATTTTGATGACTGAGCACACTACACCGAAAACGTCATTGAGTGGCGGTTATATTGTTATTTAGCCGCCATTTGAAACTGCCACGAAACAAAATGAATTGTAACTAATATTTGTCAAATAATAACATTGAATAGTATTGAATAATATTTGAGCATAATAGGCTACATATTTATTAAATTCTATACAAAGCTTAAAAAAAAAAGTATTTTTATATGAGAATATAAAGTATTTTTTATGAAGAAGATTATTATTGTGATATTGGCCGACTTGTATTTATAAACATTTTTGATCTCGGCATACCTACACATCAAAATAGAAGAGAACTTATCAGAAAGCTTATTTTCTTTCAAATCCTAGTGCTAGATATCTTTTGAGTACTACTGACTCTGTTACAATGCAATATCTATTCATAACTACTTTCTCAACATAATGAAGAGCAGTGCTAAACATGGTTGCAGTAGGTGTTAAGCACTAGTCGGGCGGTAGACTAGCGCCTAGCACCTAAACGGTCTAGGCACGCCTAGGCGGCGACCTATAAAAACAAAAAATTAATTCATGTGTGGGTATATGTCATATATTATATTATATATATTCATATATATATATATCTCTTACTTTTTTTACTTATATAAATAAATAAATTTAAATATATATAAATATCATAATAAAATTAACAAAGCCGACTAGCTCGAGTTAACTCGGCTAACTCTGCTGAGTTGGGCGAGTTGACTCGGCCAAATTCGGTCGCCAACTCGGCCAAGTTAGGCGCTAGGCGGCCTCCTAGGCTAACGCCTAGAGAGCAATTCGCCTCCGTCTAGGAGCGCCTAGGGCCTAAGGATTTTTGCAAAAGTGGTGCTAAATATCTAATCCAATTAAAATTATAAATGCATAAACAACTAGGCGTCTGCATGATTTGTAGAAGCTAAGCAGAAAAAGAGAAGAAATTGAGAAGGAAATAGAGAAATAGAATTAAAAACAATATCCAGAATAATTCTTCAAATACACCAAACACATATTGCAATGACAGAAAAGACAAAATATATTATGAAACAGACTCCTAAGCTTGCTATCTAGCTCCAAGAATACCAGACAGATTAATCTTCAGTTCATGACAGATTACACCAAGAAGGATTTCCTTGCTTTATTTAATTCACCAACAACATCGCGAATCTTCATTCTATCGGCTGGGAATTCCACAGAAGAAGCAACCCCAACTTTGATCAAGCAAACTAAGCACACATCAAATTTGTCATTCTCCTCTGAGGATTTCCCTTTGTTCCTCATTTGAATCTGTTCATCTCTTTCTTGGACAAGTTTGGGATCTACAATCTCCACTCCTCTGCCTGCTAAAGCAGCCTTAGCATAGCTATGAAGGTTTAAGCCATCTTGGAACAATTCATCTGTAGGTCTCCTCCCAGTGAGCATTTCTAAGATTAGTATGCCAAAGCTATATACATCACCTGCTTTTGATGGCCTGCTTCCCATACCATATTCTACTCCAAAAAAAAAAAAAAAAAAAAAAAAAAAACAGGTGACTATACAAATGTAGAGTACAAGAGTAAATGCATTAGAAAGTATAAAGAATATTGGAAAAGTTTTTATTAGGTGTGAATTATAAAACTTACCCGGAGGTGCATATCCAACAGTTCCTTGTACTCCTATAGAACTCTGGTTGTCTGATGAAGAGTTTTCAATCCTTTTTTGTACAAATCTTGCCAGTCCAAAATCACTTACGTGTGCAGTCATGTTTTCATCCAAGAGAAAATTACTCGGCTTGAGATCACAATGGATTATTGCAGGTTCACAATCATTATGAAGATAATCCAAAGCACATGCCACATCAATGAGAATGTTTAACCTTTGAACAAAACTTAACCTCCTATAGTCTTCAACCTGGGAATTCTCTTGGGGACTAAAATGCAACCAGTTCTCAAGGTTCCCATTATCCATGTATTCGTAAACTATAGCCTTAAAATCATTCCCTTGAAGATCAAATCCCGAGCAAGCAGTTATTATCTTGACAAGATTGCGGTGTCTGGTGTTTTTCAACACCTCACACTCACCAACAAAACTTCGAGAAGCTCCACGGTGTAGAAGATCAAGTACTTTCACTGCAAAAACAGTTCCTTCATGATCAAAACATCCTTTATATACAGTTCCGTAACCACCAACTCCTAGTAAATTTTCTGCAGAGAACCCATTAGTGCACTTGAAGAGGGAATGATATGACACTCTTAAGATTGGGTTTTCTATCAAATTAGGAAAGGGCCCTTTTCTTTGTCTTCTTAACCATCTACGACAGAGAATAAACACTACAACAGTTAGCCCAACAATCCCAAGAATCAGAGGAATTACTATTTTCAAATAACCTTCTGAATTCTTCTTTTTGGACTTTGTTGTATTGCATTTAGGGAGTTTTAGCTCAGGTATACCCCCACACAGCTTTTTATTTGCTGCAATTGAAACAGAGCTTGTGTTGTTGAAGATTCCTGTGGTTGGTACGGCTCCTTCAAACTCATTGTATGAAAGATTCAAATTCTGTAAAAATTTGAAGTCTTTCAAGAATGTTGGGATTTGACCTGAGAAATGATTGTGAGAAAGTTGCAAGAACTGCATACCCCTCAGATTTGCCAAAGCTGATGGAATTGGGCCATCAAGATTGTTATTTGTTAGATTCAAGATTTCCAAGTAAACGCAACTACCAAACTCCGGTGGAATAGGGCCTGACAATGAATTATAGGACAAATCCAAGTAGTCGAGATTTTTCAAATATCCAACCTCTTTTGGAATAGAACCTGCCAACTGATTGTAAGAGAGATCCAAAGAAATTGACAAAGATGAGAGGCTAAGAACTTCCTTTGGGATGTAACCACTAAGGTTGTTGTAAGAAAGATCTAAGGACTCTAGGTTTTGACATTTTCCCAGACTTGCAGGAATTGTATCATTGAGGTAGTTTTCTTGAAAACTAAGGTGTAATAAAAGGGTTAGATTTCCTAAAGAAGATGGAATTTTTCCAAAAAGTTTGTTTCCAAATAAACCCAAAAGTCTCAGATTACCAAGATACCCAATCTCACGTGGAATTTCTCCGCTGATTTTATTGTCAATCAATTTCAATGTCTGCAAGCTGATGAGATTTGAAATCCCCCTTGGGATGTTTCCTGAAATCTGATTGCCCATAAGGGAAAGATATATAAGGTTTTTTGAAAGGTTAGTGATTGATGTAGGCAAGAAACCTCCAAAATTATTACCACCAAGCTCCAACCTCTCTAAACTGGTTGCATTGGCCAATGAAGAAAGGAAATTCAAGTCAAAAACATTCCCTTCCCCAAGATGGTTATATCCCGCCAAAAATTTCTGTAGTTTTTGCAACTTTCCAAGCTCAGGAACTTTTCCTGTTAGTCTATTTAAACTTGCATAGATGTACAATATGTTTGTTGCATTGGATAATGTAATAGGAATATTTCCTGTGAAATTGTTCCCATTAATAGAAAAAAAAGTAAGGTGGGGAAGTGTGATAAACATGTCTGAGGGCAAAGTCCCCTCTAGGTAATTCATGCCCATATCAATAACCAACATGGATGAATGGTTGAACAAAGAAGGGGTATAGTGCCACTAAAATTATTTTCTCCGACTGAAAGGTATTGTATTTCAGGTAATCTACATAGAGAATCATGTATTTCCCCAAATAAGTTGTTAACGGAGACATGAAAAAGATTAAGTAGTGAAAGATTCCCAAGAGAATGAGGGATTTTACCACTAAGGCTGTTGTGATAAAAAGAAAGGGCTCGAAGATTAGTTAGGGTGCCAAACTCTGAAGGAATATTCCGGCAAGATTGTTGTATGAAAAATCTACAACTTGTAGGTTTTTACATGCAGAAATATTTGACGGTATAAACCCATTAAATGAGTTATTGTTCAAATGCAAAATTTGTAATCTATGCAAATGACCAATGTTTTGCGGGATGTCACCTGAAAAACTATTGTTTCGGAGATCCAAAGCCTTGAGAAAGCTCAAATTCCCAATGTGTGAAGGCACTGATCCCACCAATTTCAAGGAAGTGAGATTTACGACCACGACTCTCATGTGGCGGCGGCCACACAAAACACCATGCCATTCACAGAAATGGATGGTTTCATTCCAAGAGGCCATCACACCAAATGGATCACCTATGATCATTTTCTTGAATTCAAGGAGTGAAAGTTTGTCTGTTTCATTGCCCCCCGGTAGCTTGGAGGTGGATGAAATGAAGGGAGATGGTAGAACCAAGAAAGTGATCAAGAAATACATAGAAAGGATAGGCTTAGTGGAAAAGAAATAAAGAGTGGGAAAAGCCATTATTATTAGTGTGGTGTGGTGTACTAAAGGAAGATGGTAAGTCTTATATAAGAATTGTTGGAAGGGCACTCACTGTCTATATGAATGCCACTAGATTAGATGAGACAAGTATTTGTAATGTTATTTTGTGTTTCCATCCACCTTTGCTTCTACAACTGGCGTAAGAAAATTAAACCAAGAGAAGAGAATGTTGAAAAAATAGTTGAAAGCTAAAAAAAAACTATAAGTCAAAAGCTTGAAGCTGAAAACTAAAGAGCTGTTAAGTTAATTGATTATCTTTAAAAGTGTTTCGTAAAATTAGCTTTTTGATAAGTTGATAAATATAAAAAGACGACTAAAAAGAACATCTTTATAAAATTTAAATAGGTTTGTTGAAATATTAAAATTTAACATTTTGAAATGAAACTATTAACATAATCATGATTTAGCATCCATAATGAAGTAACAATATTGTTGCGAATCTCCTTCATCTTAAAAAATAATGTTAGATAATCAATCTTAAAAATAATAATATAGGATGGATAAAAATATAGAAGAGAAAATGTCAAAAGAGTTTTAATTGAGAGGGGTAAAGGATGTCATTTATTTAAAATAATAAGGATAAAGATCGAAAAAAAAGTTAGGATGCTACTGACTTATTTTTTAAATAAACTCTTATTTTAAGCTACTAGCTTATTTTAAAAACATTACCAAACTAAACTTATAACCTATTAGTAGTTTAAAATAAGGTATAAGCTCATAAATAAGCTCTGCCAAACAAAGCCAAAAGTTGAGTATCAGTCATTTTTAAAATTGAAAATTATATTCCTACTCAATTTGTCATCTATAATATTTTTTTAAAGCTTCTATAATAACTTAATAATTTAATTGTTAAAAATCTAATATTAAAAATAAGGCAAAAACTTGTGTGAGACCGTCTCACCGTGATAATACAATCATTATTCCATGGACCATGGTTCATACAAGCGTGTGGACCATAAATAAAAGTAAATTTTTAATATACTAAAAGTACATTATTTGAGTACTGAAAATACATTATTTTTATACTATCAAATAATGTTCATTCAATATACAAATAATATACTGTTACCGCATGTTTGGTTCACGGAATAGGCCTGTAATGGCATAGCATTCCTGTGAATATGCATATTCCTTTGTTTGGTTAACAGATGACTAAAATGGGTAAAACCATTAAAGTTAAAGGACAAAATAAAGTACAAAAAGTCACTTATGACTAAATTGAGTAAAACCACTATACTCGATGACTATATTGGGTATTAACTCAATTCCGATCATTTTAAAAGTTTAGATCAAATGCAACTTTTATTATTTTTCTTTCAAATAAATAATAATTTTCCTCAGAAAACATAAATTGCTCAATCGTTCTTTTGGTCTTCTTGACTCATGGGGGAATCTTTCTTTTTGGTATACTTTTCACATTTTTTGTTCATAATGATGAAAGGATAAGGACCTCAAAAAAATCCAAACTTCACGTGAAATACGATTTTGAATATTTGTGGTCAACGATATTATTTGACACCAAAAATTATTGGTACGTAGTAAATTTTCTTTGTTCATACAAAAACTTTCAATGGGATGGGGTCCTGATCATAATCAATCTAAAATCATTCCATTTTTTTTTTTGGGTAAATTTACAGAGTCTTTCTCTCCGTCCGTTTAACGGTCCGGGGTCCACCCACGTTCGCTCCGGGAAGCACGGGAGCTGGCCCAATTCATCTCCACAAAGAGAGCTCACTTGCCACTTGAGCTACCCCATTGGGTTAAAATCATTCCATTATATTTCCCAATTCTACGCTATACATACATAACGCAGCTATTAAAAAAAAAAATTCTACGCTATACATAACGCAGCTATTAGCAAATATGAATGGAGAAATAAAATGCTTATATATTGATCCAACTAACACTAACTTTTATATATTCCGGTGTGGATTGAAGAATTTGGGTTGACATGCTGAATATGTTGATTATGCACTACGTGGATCATGCCTGGTACGGTTATGGTGTTGAAAAATAATACTCTGCATGTTACTTTTTAGAGCTAATACACAATTTAGTCATTCATTATAGTGACTTTAATTTTCTCGATTTAGTCATAAATAACTTTTTATGTACTTAATTAGGTCATCGATTTTGATGATTTTACCCAATTGAGTCATCGGTTGTTAGAGCATCCTTAGAACATCCTTATCAGTGGGGTTTTTTCGCAGTAATTGAGGAGTTTTTGTAAGTATGATTAGGAAAGAGAATGTGAGAGAAAGAAAAGAAAAAAGAAAAAGAAAAAAAAAAAAAGAAAACAAAACCAAATCTGACATTAAAAATAGGAAAAATGGCACTTTTCCCCCCTATGTTATGTACATATAGCACTTTTCCCCCTCTGTGTTATTAAAGAGGTAGCTTTTCCCCCTGAAATGTTAAATTGACATTGTTATCCTTAAAAATAATTATTTCATTTATTTTTCTTCTCCAACAAATTATTACTTATATGTATGGATGATCACGATTCGGTTCGAACCTAACCAAACACTGCAGCAATCATACTGAAATAGTATGGACAGTTCTTGTTACGATTCAAAACCGAAAAAATAAAATTAAATAATTTTTGAACCGTGAACTGGAACTTAACCACCGCCATATATAGTGAAAATGATCAAACGCTTATTTTGATCGGTATGGTTCGGTTCCAATTTCGATTTTAAACCGCCAATCAAAACTTATTTATTTATTTATTTTTATAATTTTATTTCTTATTTAAAAATAGTCTAAATTCAACAATTATTTTATTTTATTTTTTCGGTTCTGAATCGTAACTGTAACCGTCTATTATATTTAAGTTCAATTACTACAGTGCTCAATTAGGTTCGTATCGAACCGTGATCTTCCATACATATTAGTAATAATTGGTTGGAGAATAAAAATAAATGAAATAGTTATTTTCAAGGGCAAAAATGTCAATTTAATACTACAGGGGAGAAAACTACCACTTTTAAAATAACTGAGGGGGAAAAGTGCTATAAGCACATAACATAGGGAAAAAAAGTGTCATTTTCCCTTAAAAATAAAAAAGAATAAAAAAATAAAAAAGGTATATAACAGTCAGAGTGAACTCATCCTCTATAATACCGTGAAATAACCACTGATGTGGTTGCTCTTAGAATCATTAAGAAAAATTACTATAATTGATGACTAAATTGGATATAAAATCCACCACAAATATGCATCGTAAAGTTGTGTATTACATTTTCCACCTTCGCTAATTTCATTATAATAATAATAAAATATCCTTTTTAATTCTGCTACAATTTCATTTGACGTTATATGTTATTGCACGAGTTTTTAAATTTTATTTTTCACACACTAGTTTCATTTTAACAATACTAAAATGTTATTTTTAAATCTATTATATTTTCATTTGATAATCATATTGGACCATGATCCAGATAGCGGTGTCCGAACGATGGTCTACTGTATAACACCACCAGACTTCTGCTAACTTACTGCAAATACTCTGTTCACTCACACAAGAATTAGTATAATGAAATTGAAGATTCTTTAACTCAAGAACAGGAGCAAGCTAGCTAGCTTCCATTGCAATGGATTATACAAAGCTACATTTTCATTTTTGTTGAGGGATGGATGGATGCAATTCAAGAATTTACTTTATTGGATACTATCAATCTATCATGCAGATTAAGGGACACACAACATTGATGATAAGCGAGTTGTATATACATTACAATGCATAAAATCATATCATATCACAGTAAGGAATTGATTACTTTGAATGCTGGTATTTACCGTAATCATCCCCCCTTGCAGCAATGTCATTCTCTGTTCTCTCTGCAATCTTTTCCTCTTCATATTTTATACCTCCGTCCAACGCTAGTCCTCCTAGGGCTCCGGCCACAGCTCCGGCGGCCAATCCAGCTCCCGCTCCCATCTTCCCGCTGCGTTTGTGATCATACGGTGCATAATCCACCGGGGCGCTCGGTCCTGGCGCGGCGGATTGCCACGGCCGTGGAGGCGGCGGTGGTTGGGAGTAGTAACAGGGGTAGTACGGATCACTGTATCCTCCGTAGGGATAAGTGTGCGGCGGAGGGAGAGGAGGCGGCGGTGAGGTAGTTGGAGGTAGTGGAGGCGCGTGTGAGGTGTATGGAGCGGGATTGTATGCTCCGTAGTCGCGTGTAGCCGGCGGCGGAGGTGCTGATGAGTAATAGTAGCTAGCGGGAGGAGGAATCTGGTACTCCTGGATCTTCCGGACGGCGATTTTGAGTCGGATCTTACCTTGAGGACGACCGGAAGGGCGGCGGAGCTCGAAATTTCTCAGCTGAGTTGAATCGCCCGAGTCGACCAGGTCCTTGAGCGGAATCCGAAGCGTACCTACCAGCGGCTTGGCGGTTTCGGAGGGAACGGAGTGGAAGATCTCGACGGTGAGCAGCGATTCCTGCGGCGGCAGCGTGAGAGGGAGAACGAATCGCTCGTTCCAGACCGGTTTTGTCGAGCCGGAATCGTCCGATTTAGTGGCGAGACGGCGGTCAGGATCAATCCAGAGGATGACGTAGGGCTTGAGATCGCCGTGACGCCAGTTCACGTTCTTCAGGTGCTTGGCGGAGACGACGGTGACGTCGACGTTGTAGGATTTCGCCGGAGGTCGAGCGCCTGCGGTGGCCATGGCGGTCCGGTGAGCCGAGCGTGGAGGTGTGAAGCGGAGGGTAGAAGAGGAAACATTATAACGCCTCAACAAAATGGATTAGGTAAAATCGGAATCGTGGACCCCACATGATAATATCAATTGTACAACAGTACAAGACGTGGAAACGTGAGAGCGCGGTGAAAATGGGTTTTGCTTCGTTATTAAGTAAGCCCATATTGTTATTGGGCTGGGTCAAGTGACAGACAACATCAATTGGGCCAAGAGTCAGAGTAACAAAACTATTAGTGCCTGTTTGGTTCAATGTAATTTAGGTGTAGTTGAATTGCAATTCAATGGATGCTACAATTACACCGTTTGGTTGGAGGGAATTGCAATTCCACCGAATTGCAATTCCCTCCAAATGCTGAATTCTAATTCATAACCTCACCCTAAGAATTCTAATTCAGCGTGGAATTGGAGAAAAAAGCTACTGTCAAGACCCTTTTACCCTTCTAACATTGCGCAGGCCTCATCACTGTCATCTGTTCATTCTCATCTCTATTGCTTCTTGTTTGTTATTATTATTATTATTATTATTATTATTATTAAAGCTAATGAGATATTATGCTGATTATCATGCCATTTTAAAAAATAATCCAACTTATAGTTAATTATTATTATTATTATTATACAGTCAAACCACATTGTTACATTTTCCTATTTACATCATACATTATTATTATTATTATTATTATTATTATTATTATTATTATTATTATTATTACATAAGGGCATTTTGGTCATTGTATCATCGATTCCCTTTCAATTCCTTGCACCCATATTTCTGCATACCAAACACTGTAATTGCAATTCCTACCTTATTCACCGAATTACAATTCTTTTCCACCCTAATTCCCTCCTCCCAACCAAACGGGCTGTTGTTTGGTTGGGACTCGGAGGAAGAAATTAGGGTGTGTTTGGTAACTCGTAAAATGACTTCCGGAAAATGTTTTCTGAGTTTTCTGTGTTTGGCAACGTCCGGAAAATGTAGTCAATGAAAAATGTTTTCCGTTGACCAGGGAAAATCAGTTCATTTTTCTGGAAAATGACTTACTGAATTTTTTTCCGTAAGTTATTTTACGGAATCGCCAGAATAGCTGTTTTGCATGTTTTCGACCAAAATCAAATTATATCACCCATGACCATGGACCAAGGATATGGGGAAACCGCTGAAAACCTTTGCTACATTTTTTTTAAAATTTTTTTAATATTTTTTTAATTTTTATTTTTTATATAAATTCTATTTTTTATTAAATACCATTATTTTAATAACTATTATAAGTTTTTATATTTTAAATAAAACAATTACAATGTTTAATTATACAATTCTATTCATTTTCCAGAAAATGAACCAAACACACAAAGACAGTTTTCCATAATACATCCAAACACTGTAAGGGTGTGTTTGGGAACCCGGAAAATGACTTCTGGAAGTCATTTTCCGGGTTCCGGGTGTTTGGGAACACCCAGAAAATGTGGTCAACGGAAATTGAATTCCGTTGACCACGGAAAATAAGGGCATTTTGGGGGAAAATGACTTCCCCAAAATTTGGGGGAAGTCATTTTCCCCATGGGAAAATGGAAGGGAGGGACGGCTGCCGTCCCTCCCTTCCCTACCGGCGGACTGGTTTCCGGCAGGGAGCCGGTCCCTGCCGGAAACCAGAGCCGATCTGCTCTGGTTTCCGGCGGAAACCAGGCAGCCGTCAACCCCCCCCCCCTCCCCCCCCCTTTTTTTTTTTTTAATTTTTTTTAATTTTTTTTAATTATAAAACTTATATTATAATAAATATTATTATGTTATATATTGTTTATATTTTAAATAAAAGAATAAAATTATATAATTATATATTTCTATTCATTTTCCGGAAAATGAACCAAACACCTAAAGACAGTTTTCCAAAGTACATCCAAACACGGAAAATGAACTCATTTTCCGGAAAATAACTCATTTTCCAGAAAACATTTTCCAGAAGTCATTTTCCTGCGTTCCAAACACACCCTAAATGAAACTGTTTTCCGGAAAATGACTCATTTTCCAGAAGTCATTTTCCTGCTTTCCAAACGGACCCTTAGTGGGAAACAAACAGTAGATTTTAAGTTATAATATATACATTTGCTATTGCGTTTATTTTGATATCGATATCTGACGGCAATTCTCATCTTTGTTTGTTTGTTTAAAAAAATAAATTCTTTTCTGTTTTGTTTTTCATGTGACATAGCCAGTTTTTTTTTTCCCATTTAATTTGTTTGTTTTTTTTTATTGTTTTATTATTTATATCATATTCAACCTAAATCAATTCACCAATTAAGCAAGGCCTAGGTGAAATCTTTTTAATTTGGTTCTTTTGGAGTTTTGAGTATAACAACATGTTTTTCTTCTTTTCTCTGAGTTCTTTCTTCCCATAGCAAATCCTAAGTGTTGTAATGGTTATATCCTTTTTTTTTTTAATGGGTTGAGTTTACAAGTTTGGACGCCAAAGCCCGCCTCGAGGTGATGTTTCCAGCCGTCCTATCTCCACCACAGGACACCTAGGCATCGCCCCGTGATAAGCCTGAGCAGTTCTTTGTTTTCTGTTGGAATATTCTAAAATTTGACCTTACATGATCAGTTTTACATAATAAAGAATTTATTGAAACTTTTGTTACATCTATTTTGTGGATTTTGACAAAAAACATGCACATTCTTTTCCTATTCTATAGTTATTGAATATGTTTTAAAGTTCACATGGACATCGTAGCATTAGATGGTATGTACTACAATTTTCACTTCAGCTTAAAAAACTGCTTTATTTTATGATTGGAATTATTTGTTTCAATTATGACCCTTTTACCATTATTTGTGTTGATCCTTAATGTTTTCAAGTCACCAGCTTGCGATGAAGCACATGTTCTCAAATTGTGACTTTTTGGTCTTGGTTTTTAGTGAAAGTTACACATGACACCCTTAAGAGGTTTTTGTTACTTGGAAAAAAGTTACTCCTGAATTGATGCTCATGATAACCTTTGACTAGTCTCAGGCTTTTTTTTTTTCTTTTTTTTTTTTTTTTTTTTAATTTTTGGCTAAACTTTGTTTAGAGCATGAACTAATAATTCAATTTTTTTAATACAACAGACCCTATTACATTGTAGTATCTGTTCATACATTATTTAATTCTAGGTAATTATCATTATGAACTTTTTTGCAGTACAAAGCTGAGCAAAACAAAGGTGTTGCGTAAAACTGGTTCCATTCCTAAGGTTTCACTGTTAGTGTAATTATGAATCGATAATGCATTGTAGCAGAGTCAGTAATACTAAAAAAAAGAAGGTATTACTGGTAGTTTTTTATTTAATTGTTTTTATTTATACAGTACTATTTAAGTAACTATAGTTCTATTGTCTTCTGGTGATTGAAAAATTCATTTTCATTTGCTATTTACTACTCGTATTTTCTTGTCTTACAATATCTACTTCCAGATTATTGGCGCCTCTTGAGTGCTACAAATTTCAAAGATAATGATCAACTCAAATGCAAAATTATTGAATTAAAAGTTAGGAAGGTGAACAAGTAAATTATCAAGAACCAGAATATGAAATAAAAATCAGGATGAAAAAAACCTAGGAACATGAATAAATAACAATTACTAATTCTGGATTTTAGGTTAACATTGCCAATCAATTAAGGGTTCGTTTTTTTCTCCCATATGACAACTTCGTATGGCGTCCAAAGTTAGTCACATGCCTTAAATATTTGTATGTTTAAGACATTTATTCAAACAATCAAGACCCAATAAACTCTAAAAGAACTAGGAATACCCGATTTGAGAACCTAATAATCAATCTAATAAGACAATTAAATTATTTACCATTTTATCCGATAGAGCATGAAATTACTATGTATGGTGTATACTCTATAATTCCCTTAAATAGACTAACTTATGTTGGAATTGGCCAAGTTCAACACAACTAGTCAAGAATATATAAATTCATAGAATAAAACTCAATTGTATTGGCAACATCAAAACCTAAATTAATGCAAAATTTTCATAAATTTATCTATCATAACCTCGACTCTCGAATGCCAAAGCCAGCTGTGGAGGCCATGAACATTGTCGTTGACAAAGTTGGTAGACGAAAAAAAGCGAAAAAAATCCATATCAACATATTATTACCTATAAATGTAGGCAACCTAGTTCGTGGATTACAATATATATTATGAAAGGTCAGTGTATATAGTTAATGATGTGAGATGACATTTTAACCAATTATCTTTCTTGTTCCAGCCTGACTAACGTTTCATGTTTCAAATTTTTGTTTTCCTAAATCATTTTTTTTTTGTCTTAAAAAATGAATATTGAAAGCTGGTGTTCCAAAAGAGGGAAGCCATGTATGATCTTTTGGTAGGGAAGATGAGAATTGAATGGTTTGTATTGAAATATTGAATAAGATAATTACAAATATATAGATTACACAAATATATATAATGAGGAATTAAGGGAGACTATAATCTAATTCAAACCATTTGGTCGGGCCCCTACCACTTAGTGTGTTGACAATTGGGACGAGAGTTAGTCATCTCTGGACAAAAATCAATTATAATCTAATTCAAATACATAGAGTTTTAATAAGGAAGACATTCAAATATTTTTGAATTAATTTAGGAAGTTTAATTATTTAGAAATACCATATTTCTTAATTTCAATTTAGGAAGTTTAATTTTTCTTTTTTGTATAAATTTCAATTTAGAAAGTTTATCTTTTGGTAGGGAAGGCATCCCAATATTTTTGAATTAATTTAGGAAGTTTAATTATTTAGAGGTAAATTGAAAGATTTAAGCTGATTTCTTATTTTTAATTTAGGAAATTTTTTTTTGAAAACTAATTTAGGAAATTTATTTTTTTATAAATTTCAATTTATGAAGTGCCCCCTCTCCCCACCGCCTTCGTTTCGCCGTCTCGCCTGCTCCCCTGTTGCCGTCGCCCTCTTTCCCTTTTCCGGCTTTCCTCCACCATTATGCCGGCGGATTCGGGAAGGACAGATGCGGGGATAACTGTTTCCCCCGCCGCCTACTACGCTCGTCCGATTTCTGCTTACTACGCTCGTCCGATTTCTGCTTACTACGCTCGTCCGATTTCTGCTTACTACGCTCGTCCGATTAATGCCTACTACGCTCGTCCGATTACTGTTCTCACCGCCTCCGCCTACTATTCTCTCCGCGGCATGCCTGAGAATCGTCCGATGCCTCCGACGATCCCTGCTGCCAATGTTGAGGCGGGTCCGACGATCCCTGCTGCCACGGTTGATGAGGCACGTCCGAGCAAAATATCTATTAAAGTCGAACATATGGGTGACATTGTTATGGTCCATCTGGCCCTTCCACTCCTCAAGGAATTGAAATCTGCAGTCAGAAGACGTTTTAGGCACTTGAAGACGAGAGGAATGGCCCTTAAGTTCACGTATAAGGACCAGGGAGGGGACACGATTGTAATAGCATGTGATGAAGATTTAAAATTTTGCTTCCAATATTTCAACACAATCAATCGCACAGCTAGATTGTCACTTGTGGCAATTTATCACTAACCTGCATTAGAAATAGAAAAATACTTTGTTATTGGGTTTGTTGAGGAATGTGGAATTGTCTTTGTATTCATTTGGTTTTATTTCCGAACACTGCGTCTTTGTTTTACAATATTTCTTATCAATTTTTTTCCTTAAAAAAATAAATATACTTTATTTGTTTTTGGACTGTGATTCATACAATAAATAGTTATGGTTATGCTATGGATCCAGGTTCACATTGCAAGGTGGACCAAGTTAAAATACATAATTTATATACTGAATGTTCACAATTTAAACTGTGAACATATAAAATAGTGAACGTTAAATATATAAATTATGAACCTTCAGTATGTAGATTGTGAATATTTAATATGTAAATTATGAATATATAATATATAAATTGTGTATTTTTTAGACCCGGATTCAAATTATAAGGTGGATTCGGACACAACATAATTTGTCTCATACAATTGTGTGAACCACGTCCACACAATATTGATTGCGGAATTCAGACTATGATCCGAATATTTTGAGCCCAAATATTTAATGGACTGCGACCCAAAACATTAGAGGCCCATGAAGTTGGTCAAGTCGAAGTCGTAACTTCCTCTTTTCCGAGCTATGGTATGAGCTTCAAACGCAGATCACGCACAGCACACTGATCAAATCGATCTCCCGACAAAAACCCTACGAAAATGCAGGACAAGAAGGGAGATGCAGCAGCTTCTGCCAACAAGAAGAACCCCAAAAAGGCCAACCTTTTGGATCATGGCTCCATCAAGCACCTCCTCGATGAGTCCGTTTCTGAGGTTGAATTACATTTCCTCGCCTCTGATTTCAATCGATTTTGATGTCTTCCTGCGTGTGAAATTCGCGTGAATTGGAGTCGAATTGGGTTCTGAATTCGTGTGTTTTTGCTTTTATATGTCGTAGATCGTGACGAGCAAGGGGTACACTGAGGATGTGAGGCTGAGCAACATTAGATTGTTGCTTGGGATCGTTATTATCACAATTGCTCTCTTCGCTCAGTTCTACAACAAGAAATTCCCTGATAATCGGAATTTTCTCCTCGGCTGCATCGTGTTATATCCTTTTCTTAACCTGCTTTCTCAATTTTGACTTTCATTTCTGGTCTTTGTGTGTGTGTGTTTTTTTCATCAATGAGAAAACCAATTACTGAAACATTACCTATATTCAGACAATAAAAAAGGGAAATAAAACAAGGAAATAGTTGAATTCTGATAATTTCTCTCCTCCATCAAGAAAAGAAAAAAAGAGGTGTGTGTGTGTGCGTGTGTGGAGGGGGAGGGGGAGGGGGAGGGGGGTTAGGAAATGGATCATCATTTTGGGAATCATTTCCTCTATTTTCTGATATGCTTGACTGAAAAGTGGTAATTATAATAAAGGATTAAAATTAGGATTTGAAGAAATTTCTGTTGTAATGATCAAACACTGTATGTGTGGTTGGGCTATCTCATCTGTTTTATCTTGACTATGGCAAGTATATTATATTCAATGCGATTTTGCAAGTGATTGTGTACACAAAGGAGAAGAATGCTATTCTATTCACTTATCCTCCAGCTGTAAGTTACTATGCTCTTCTCCTTATTGTCTCAAAAAAAAAAATTTACTCTTCTCCTTATTTGCTTCTATGCCTGGTGATGATTTTAACTGTATTTCTGCTGCCTTGGATACTGGTGAGCCATTATAATTCAGAAATATATTTCGCTTGCTACTCTAAAATGCATGCTGGATATCAATATAGCACAGCTCCCTTTACTAAGAGGAACATTTTTCTATTTTGAGAAATCTTTTTGTATGATAGTGTCTCAGTTTCCCCCAACATTTACCTCATTAACTAATTTTTAGTTTGTGGAATTTCACCATAGGATTCTGTTAACCAAATGGTATTTTTGGTCATATTTCCAGTTGTTGGAAGACCATTTCTTTTCAACTCTCAGTACATATGTGACCACGTATATCCAATTTTCAGTGCAATAGTAGCCCCGTAACTATTTTAAATAGGACAAAAATGTTCTTCTGGTAGGGTTGATAACTGTGTTATCAATGGCGGAAGGCGGATAGCCAAAAATCTGCCATAAAGTTATGGTGGATGGCGTTGTGGCCTGTGGCGGATTAAAAAAAAAATAATATTACGGAGAATATATTTTATATATAAGAAGTTAAAAAATGCAGAAATTGATAACATCTTCTTTATTAAGTGAAGTAGTGAACCATATCCCTCTTCCTCTTCTCCTCCAGATTCCTCAATCCTGCTACTAGCCCTTGAAATAACTTCTTCAGTAAACATGGATGTAAACTGTAGAAAAATTAAGAAACATAAAAGAATGAAAACGGAGTAGAAAAATTAAATTTAAAAATTTACATAATAGGGAATAAAAACAGAGATCATGAATAACTAGAGTACTAGACCAAAAAGAGAAAGGAACAGTGGGCAAAAACTGGGAAATGGGAAAACCATTATAAAGTGGGCAGTCAGCAGTGGGAAAAATTGTAACAAAAAAAGAACCACATTATATCATGAATAAAAAGTGGGCAAAGTATCAGGAAAAAAAATCAAATAGAGAAAAAAAAATATTAGGAAGTTACTTGGAAAAAAAAATGACACAAATATAACATTACAACAAATAAGCTAAAAAATAACAATAGGAAATAGAAAAACATGGATAGGAAGGGTAAAAAAACAGAAACAGATTTAGAAAGAAAGAGAAAAAGATAAAGGAAAAAAAACTTACAGATAGAGCTGTCAAAACGGGCCAGCCCGGGCCATACGGGCTGGTCCGTCACGGGTTGATCCGATGAACTGGAGGCAGGAGCTGCTGCTGGATGTCACTGGAGCTAACCCAAGGTTGCAGATCACTGGAGCCGTTGTCTACTGTTGCAACTTGCAAGAGTTTTGCTATTCTATATTGTAAGGCTGCTTGGGCTAAAGGTAAAAATGTAAAATAAAAAATGGGCCCAAATCTGGGCTGGGTCTGCCGGTCAACACCTTCTCTCTCGGCAGATCTGTGACGCCACTGCCATCCACCATGGCATAAATTCGGCAACATTGGCTGATAATGGCCTAACAATGGAATCCTTGCAGAGTTGCGGGTGACTTATTTTTGTCTACTTTTCAGTATTAGTGTTTGTTCACCTTTTGTTGTCCAAATTGATATTTATGTACTAAAAGTGACATACCGATATAGTCTTAAGGACTAAATCAGGAATTAGTTCTTAACCTGACACTTAGTATGCTGTATATTGGGGGGGGGGGGGGGGTAGGTATTCAGTCTATCAAGTATTGTAACTAGTAATGATGGCTTATAACCTTTTCATCTGTCTTACTAGATCTTGATAAAATTTCATCCTCTAGACATCTTTGGCCAGTTTATGGTGGTGTCAGATATACAATAGTTTTCACAAACTTGCCTCCTAATCTAATTAAATAGCATTTACCATCCTCATTTCTGAAAATGTGCTGTTTTTCTTAATTTCTCGAGGAACTTTCTTTATTTAGTTTAGGGCATTATTCTATAGTGAATTTGTGGATCCGATCGTATTGCTTGTCTTCAAAGTTGCCTAGTATCATCATGTTGCCATCTGGCAAGCTTAACTCCCGAATTTTCTATCTTTTCGGAGCTGAAAGCTGAGTTGTATTTAGGGGATTGTTTACATACTAGTGCACTCTCTTAAGCTGAGAGTGAATTGAAATTGACATTAATGTAGTAGAATGTCTTCATATTAAGAGTTATTTGTATTCCTCTGTGTTTTTTAATCTTTGCTAATTGGAAATGATGTGAGCCTATACTTGGCTAAGAAATGCATGGGCAGACTTCTATTTAAACTCTATAGTCATGGCACTGTATTACAGTGAGTCGGGTCCATTATGTGTTTTTATTAGATTTACACTTTCCACTACTAAATGCTGATAAATGTCACCTTCACGGAGTCCATCGCCATCTTTTTGGGTTTCATTATGTGTTTTTTGCCCTCTATCCTTTATTCAGTTGGAATATTCTGTCTTATGTTACTTGCATGACTTACCACTAGGGAGGATTTTGAAGTTGGCAGTACATGGATGACAAACTCTTTTAAATTGGAGGGATGCTAATATACTTGTTTTAACAGGGATCTTTTAACAGTACTGGCTTAGTCGTGTCTTCGAAGTTGCCTAGATTCTCGGATATGTATACACTCACAATAGCGAGTGCAGATCCCCAGTCAATCTCAGCAAAATCACCTGTGGAGCTTACCAAGAGCGTAACACAATGGTCCGTCCCTCTCTCTCTCTCTCTCTCTCTCTTGATTCCTACCCAACCCCCACCCCAACAAAATAATATAAAATCCAGACAAATAATGAAGGTTTAATTTGGCATAAATCTTGCAGGTTTACCAAGGATGGAGTTCTTGTGGAGGGGCTGTTTTGGAAAGATGTTGAAGCACTAATCTTCGACTACGCCAAAGAAAACAAAAAGAGCAAGTGAATTCAATCTCTCTCTCACTCAAGCCCCAAGCAGCAGAAATGGAGAGCATCAGCCATCTTTTACTAGCACATGATATGTACTTTGGAACTTAAATCTCTTTGCTTCGACGGAATCTGATAGTGCTATACTAGAGAGACTAATATCGTAGCAAATTAACTGAATATATAAACCCTTAATCATGCTTCTTTTTTTTATTCACCCTAAGAGTATGAATACATTCATAAGTGATAGGCCATCCAACTTTTGTTTCTTTCCTTTCTCCTTTTTTTTTTTTTTTTTTTTTGTGTTTGTTTTGGCTCGGTCAAAGATTTTCTAGTATCATGCAAGGTTATCAAGGCGTTTGCCTAGGCGTTTGGTCGATCGGGACCGAACGCCTAATGTGGTTGCCTCACCTAAGTACAGAATACAACCTAAAATTCTACAAAACATTCTTGTATAGAACTTACATACTAAGGCGAGTTGACCGGTGTAATTTCCAGTCGGAGAAGTCGCCGGAATATGCCTCACGCGCTGGCACGTGGTGTCGGAGTAGTGGCGGGGCATGGTGACTCTGATGGTGACACAGTTCTTGCTCCGGTGTTGTCCTCCTGTTTTGAGCATATATATACAATATATATATTACTCATCCCTAGACGGTCGACGGCATCTCGCCTAAAAAGTCCACCTGGATAATCTTGGTATCATGTAGTCATATTGAGTTTGTAGTGTACTAATGTAGAATGGAATTAATTGTTGTCTTCATGTGGTTGCCGCGTGAAGCAAGGGCGTTTGTAGCAGCGGGACCATTAACCACAGACTTAAGCGGCAGATTGGTAATATGGACAATGCCGCCAAAGCATAGAGTGATGACAGAAGATTGATAAGTCCAATAATAATTATTTTTTTTTGAAATAAAACTGCGAAATGGATTAATTATCAAAAGAAAGAACAGAGAGAAGGGACGACGGAGGGACAAGTCTCCATTCCTTACGATCGGCAGTGAGTAAAGCTGTCCTAGCTAGGTGATGAGCAGCTCTATTCGCGGATCGTTTAGCAAACATAAAGCTAATGTCTAACAGATCACTAGCTAAGTACCTAATGTCCTGAAGGATGTCCAATAATTATTATTATTATTAGGAAAATACTAATGGCATGTTTGGTTGGATGGAAAACCAATTCCATGGAAAAAGTTTTCCAAAAAGTTGAGGAAAAATAGGTTATTCTCTTGTTTGGTTGGATGGAAAATGATTTCCATGGAATTCCACTTCCCAAAAGTTAAGGAAAAGAAATTCCTTGGTAGGAGTAGGTATTTTGTTTTCCATAGAGGGTGGGAAGAAAATATTAAGGCTTGGACTATTTTACCCTCAACAAAAGTTATTAATTACATATGTATATATATTATAACTATTATTACTAAGGGCATTTTGGTCTTTATATTCATAATTCTTTACCATTCCAAATTCAACCAAACAATGGAATTCATATTCCCAGTAATTTCTTTTCCACCAACTAAACAGTGGAATCTGTTTTCCTGGTAATTTGTTTTCCATGGAATTTGAAATTCCATTTCCTTTAAATCTTTTCCAGCGAACCAAATGGGCTGTAAAGGACTCCCGAAATTCTACATTTTTTAAAACCTTCCTATTTTGCCATTCACTTCTAACTTCCTCCTATTTCAGTCATTAAACTTCATGGAAACCCTTCAATTTTTTATTTTTTTTTAATAATTCAATTCAATTTTATGTTGCTTGGATCCTCAACTATCCATACACATGGCCCTCATGTACTCTACTTTATTATGCTTTTATGATTGTTCATAGACTATTTGTGAATCTAATGCTAAAAATGGAATTATCTTCTTCAGAGTAAAAACATTTTTGAGCCTAGACAGTTAAGCACTTCATTGCTAATTCATTCTCCTCCTAGGAAGACTTAAAGATGGAGAATAAACTTTGAGAATTGTTCTGTGATTTGATATGGTTTTTCCTTTTAAAATGCACTTAATGAACAGACAAGGAATACACATTTGGCAGTCCAGAATACAATCAAATCAGAAAATCATATACAGGAATCCAGCATATCTGTATGTTTCTTGGATATGAACACCCCATCAGCACTTGGGCAGGTCAGTTGGAGGAGGAAGGATGGATTCATTAGGGCCCTTACCATTTTCCACCAAAAATGCCATCTTTAGTCCCCATGTTGTATGGATTTCCAGATGACAATGCATAAACCAAACACCTGAAACAAATACATACAAGTTAGAAATTCAGCAAAACAAATATAGTTTTGTAATTCGGAAAACATGCCTGGATTATCTGCTCTGAATCTGATGGCAGTCCATCCGGCTGTAGGCACGCTGACTGTGTTCCTTTCGACAGGGTCGATCAGATTGAATTTCCCGGGGTCGTTTCGGGGATCAAAGTTTCCGAGTCCTTTTCCAACAACATAGAAATTGAAGCCATGCAAATGAGTTGGATGGCTTTCTGGTGCAATAATAGAAGTGCCTTGGATCACAATCTGGACAGTGGAGTTAAACCCCAATCTGTAAACCTTTGTGCCATTCTGTGTCTGCATATTTGCTGGCGGAGTGCCCGTGTAGTTGAAAGGCATTCGAGGCGTTCCAGGGAAATCGTCTGTGAAAACTCCGCCTATGTTATAGTAATGAGCTTGGAGGAGAGCTGTAGTAGGCATGACAAAGCTGACATTGTTGATATCTGCAACGACCCGGGACCCACTCGAGCAAGCGGGGCAAGGATTGACACCAACACCAATCGCGAAAACCAGAGAGTGATCAACACTCAGCGGGACGTTTGCAGGGTACAGCCTCGAGTTCAGGCTTCTAAGGGAGTCTGCAAAAGTACTTGTCACTGGCGTGGCGTTTTGTAGGGGCATTGTTGTGAGGGCAGTTGAGGCTAATAGGTGTGTCCCTTTGTAACTTAAAGTAGCCGTTGCAGTTTGGTGATCAGTGGCTACTATGGTGTCCATGAAAGGCGAGATCGCTATCTGGTATTTGCCCGCCTTCTGGTCTGCAGTCAGGACTGCATTCGTGGTCTGGCCTGGACCGACGAAAATGGTGTCTGTCTCGAAGGGCTTAACATAAGTAGCATCAACCTCTACTACCCTCAATCTGTGCCCCGCAATCTTGAAAAACAATTCCTCGTTCAGTGCTGCATTAACCACCCGCAACAAGTATGTTTTCCCACTCTCCACTTCCAGATTATACCCTGCATAAACCAGTTTTAGTCTTCAAATCTCTTTTGTTGCAAAAAAAATAAAATCAAGAATCTCAGTACCCTTTGAAGAACAGGTTGGAGTTGGTCCAGGGAGGCCATTAATAGTGTGAGCATCTGATACATTTGGAGGAATCCCTAACTGCATTGCATCGTTGATCACATCTTCGACGTTCGAATTCCACCATTCTCCTACCATCCATAGAAACGATTGATCGTTTTTGCTAGACGACAGACACAAAACACGAAACTACAAAAGGGAACCGAACTGAACTGAACCGAACTTTTGACTTACCTAATACTATGATTTCTTCCTTGTCTGGCTTAGGGAATGGATAAGGAACACCAAGTTTAGGCAAGATGACAATAGCACCATGAACTGTAGCCCTTTGCCAATTGATGTGTGAATGCCACAGAAGAGTTCCTCTCTGGCCTATAAGGGTGAAGTTGTACAGATAGCTTTGGCCTGGCTGTATTGGGCACTGAGTTATATATGCCGGTCCATCTGACCACCCGGTTCGAAACTGCTTTACTCCATGCCTACAAATTAACATTCATCCTCTAGTACCAGAAAAAACTAACTTTTTTCCTTGAATTCATATAGAGCTATCAAAACGGGCTTAGCCAGCCCCGTCCCGCGAAAAGGGCGGGACAGGCTTTGATATGTTGGGCCTGTATTTTGGCAAGCTTTTTAGCCTGCCCCAGCCATATGGCGGGCTTTGACAGGCCTCGTTGTGCCTGCCTGTTTCGACAGCTCTAAATTCATAAGATGCAGAAAGCCAGAAAGGGGTATTAAAGCATGGTTCCATACATACCAGTGAATTGAAACATTTTCTTGGACATGGTTAGCCACTCTCACGAGCACTGTATCGCCTTCTCTGGCATACAGAACAGGCCCCGGGAACTTCCCATTCACCACCACAATAGCCTTGCTCGCGCACAATCTCGATGTGTTCTTCATCCCCACCTGCACCATCAGATTAAAATACACTCATCACAATTTCACAACACTTCTACTGAACCATTTCTGCTTTTTTCGGGTACTTACAGTGAACTTGTAATGGCGAATCGTGGACTCGACAGAGACGGGGAAGGTGCAAGCAGCAGCAACTACCACCACTAGCACTATAGCAAGCACCCGCCTCGCCATTGCTTCTACTGCCCTCTATGATCTCTCTTGCACCCAAAGTATACCCGAATAAGCGAATTCAGAAGCATTGATATAGAGGGATGAAGAATGATATATTGATGGAATGTCATTTTACCTGGTTAGGTGAGTAAAGGTGTGCATCCATGCAATTTCACACTCTTAAGCTATCTTCAATTTTACATAAAGCTTGGGAGTATATTTGTCCAAATACAGAAGTGCCCATTGACTGCAACATATGTGAGAATTCCAGGCTCCTTTGAAACCTACATCTAACCTTAATTTGTCTTGTTTCTACACTCATGAAACATCAGGATATGTATGATTCCTCACATTCTTTTTAACCATAACTGTAAGTTTTTTGGAGCATGAATTCTTTCCCTTTTTTGAGTGACGAGGAAAACCCGCAGTCACTACCCGAGGTCTGCACTGACCTTAGCTGGCAAAGGACTAGAAAGAAGTAAACCAGCTTAGGTTGTCCATAGCTGACTGGCCAAGTCAACAGTCTGACCAACTTGGCTGAGTTGCCCTAGACATGTTGTCCCACACTTGACTCAGAACTTTAGATGGCGCATTTGAGACTATTCCCGAGCAGTGTAAGTATGGTAAACTGTATATACTTAATCATAATCAGAAGTTAAGAAAAAGTTTAAGTTTCATCTTGCTGGTTTACCACCCAGGACCTGATTAGTACTAAGTCATCTGTACAAATCAGATTTTAAGGTTTTAGACTTTAACCCATTTTGGTTGATGCCAAGTCATACCACTATACACTTTCCTGAAAAACCAAAAGAAGCTAGAATACAATTGGTTTGCTGATCTTAACCATTGATTAAGAACATAATACATTTACAGAAGGCTAAATTCTAGGTGGCATCTAGATACTTGTCCATCCAAAATTGTTTTCTTGGGTAGAGAAGATGAAGCAAAGGTACTCCAAATGAAAAGCATTGGTAAATTCTGTTTTACAAACAAACCAAAACGTTACGAGGGCGAATTGGATCATACAGGCCCCCTTAACTTAAGCGGTAGCTCCAATTGGCTCAGCAGCCTTAAGCCTGGAGGATCCATAGAGTGTCTCCTCGAATCGGATAATCTCATTCTTGGAACCATAAGCCACTTGAGTCCTCTCATCAAGATTAGTGATCACCTTGTCGAGCACAGACTTTTCCCCGTCGCTGCTATACCCCCCGGCTTTCTCAATCAAGAACCCCAATGGAGCCACCTCAAAGAGCAGCCTCAACTTGGCCTTGGCTGATGGCGATATCACATTTGTGAAAATTCCCTTCTCTTTTACAATGATCTACACATTTGACAGCATTCATTTTATCAGTTTCTGCAGTTTCATGATCTCATAAGTGCAAATTCTTATAAACTTTTTTTTTTTTGATACGTTAGGTTTCCCAGCTTACGCCAGACTTATTTAGAAATTTCGAAGATAAAACACCTGGTTTACATCAGGCACCATTCCTCCGGTGTATCTCAGGGTGTACTTCTCCCTAACATAGTAGTCAATTAGCTGTTATCAAGGAATCAGAGTCACGAGAAACGATTTCAGTTCAAACTAATGAAAGGAACACTCATATATAGCCAAGAAATAACAGCAGATTAGCAATAGGACAAGGTTAAAACCTTAGCATAGTCAGCATTATCAAATGTGGCTCTCAAGTTCCCCGGGGAGAACATTTTTCCTTCTCCAATTTCGGTTGTATCTTTCACATGCTGCCATTTTCCTGGTAACCCAAGATTATATCGTTACGAAAGTTTTCATTCAAGTCTATGCAGCAAACGATGAAAAGAACAGTATATTGATCAACCTTCGTCGAGGAGGAGGAATTCGTGTGTTCCAGGGACGTCTTTAAGAGCCAGAACATATGTAGTACGAGGCCCGAATATCCCCATGGCTGCTGCAACCTGATCTCTCCCTGTAACTCCGGTTAGCTTATCCCCGGGCCAAACACCAAAGATGGTTCCCACAGTGAAGTTAGTGTCCACAATACTGGAACCATCAAGTGGATCAAATGCAACACTAAATCCTCCTGCAAATGCAATTATATATCAGAACATTTCTGTAATAAATTATGAGTTTAGAAACAGAATATCTGCAAAATGGGTACCCTCAGTTGGCCCTCCCATATCTTGGAGCTCAGGGACTTCTTCAGAACAGGCATATTTGCAGAAATGTGAGTAAGTCAAAGCCTAGATAGATATCCACAACAAAACACAATTAATAATAAACAGCTATCAGCTAACAGCTAATTTACCAAACACCTTTCTACAATCAGCTAATATTATCAACTAGTCATCAGCTATCAGCTAACAGCCATTTACCAAACAGGGTCAGAGTCTAGAAACCTCAAATAGGAGCTTATTAGCCAGTAAATCAACAGCAAGCTGCTCATCTCCAAAAGAATTGACACAGGCTGTTCCTCCACAAGAAGCTGTTCTGACTTTAAATGCAATGGTTCTTAGTGCCTCTCCCATGCACATCATCAGGCTGATCAGCCCCTTGTCCGACGTCGACTTTGTAAGAAATTCTTCCTTAAAATACAAAACCAAATTCTCTCTGTCACCTCATTCTTCACATATATGGCATCAACTAATTAACATTTATATATGTATGATGGATGATCTGACTCACCAGGCTGTCACCTATCTCACACTTGGTCACTGGGGAAGAGTATTGTTTCCTTGTCTTCACAACATTTAGTGAAGATTTAGGCACAACGCGCAACGATTCCCCGAATAATGAACTCTTTAAACTCTGCCATATCAGTTTTGAATGTCAGCATATATACAATTATCTTTACATTAAAGATTCTTTAATTTTCTCCCCTTTCTTGTAGTTACTAGGTAGATTCATGTTGGATTCTAATCTTTCATTCATCTCAATTATACCATCCATGCAGATAATTAAGATGGCAGGATTCTTGAAGAAATTATGCTGGAGAGTAACACATACAAATTGAAGCAACTAAAAGCCAAAACTGATTGTTAAATTGCACATTTATATTTATATATTATATGCTCAACACGCCCCTCATGTGTGCATGTAGATTACTCATGACCTTTGATATGGGTTGGCTCTAATACCAAATTGGAGTATGTGCTCTATCTCAACTAAAGGTCTAAGCTGATAGTTGGATTGTACATTTATGTTTATATATTATATGCTCAACAATACATACATACATATACATACCCTGGTATTGAAAGATGGAGAAATGGACCAGCCTGGAGTAGCTAGTGAAGATGAATGTTGAGAGGTGAGATTTGGGAGGAGAGCTGCACGTGCATAGCATGTGATACCAGTCTCCATGATTGTGTTTGTTGACACTCAATTCCAGAAGAAGAAGAAGAAAAGTTTGAGGGTGGCAACTGATAAGCAGTTGAAAGGTGGGGTTGTGATTTGTATATATAGATAGGCTTTAGGCTTATTATATATTGTATGGAGGAGGGAGACAAACTGTTTAGCATCTCTCGTTTGTGAGACTCAGACACTGCAGTGTTTCTACAAAAGAATATGTGATCCCTAAGCTACCCAAACCTCTCTATTTTGTTTGTATTCACCAATTTGCTTCACTCATCCCACCCCCTATATATATCTGTAATAAATTTTATGTACGTAAAATTAACATATTATTTGTATTTATAAACTTATATATACATAATATGTAATAGCGACATAATTTATATGTCATTTTAGACTAAAATCCACCTCTCAAGATAGATTTTGATTCATGATATAATTTTCTGGCAAGAGTATATATATATATATATGAAATTATAAAAGTTTGTAAAGAAAAGTTGGCCCACTAAAAGTAAGAGCCCATAGTTTATCTCAAGCAAGCCCAAGAAAGAGTTTAAGTGGCCAAATATTTGGCGCGCAATTAAGAAGGGCTATTCAGTTTCGCTGACGTGGAGTCATTTTATTGGCTCCTAATATCGGGTTCAGCAGTGCAGCCTGCACCTCGAAACACCGAAACAGAAATAACTAACCAACTTAACTGAGCATTTCACAGAGGTTATGCTAAAATGCGCTGCTCCCGTGCGCCTAAGCTCTAGTGTCGTCACTGAGTCAGGACTGAGTTGACTCGCTTTCACTTTTCAGAGAGCTCACCATAAACCTCCATAACTGCTAAAACTTCTCTCTACAGAGCAGGGGAACCAATACAATATGCATTTTCTTCTCTCTCTAAGGTTTTTCGTTTTCTCTCTCATCATCGTTCTCTCACTATGCATCCAGAGCCACCGCGCCTCAGCCGCCGCCGCAACCACCAGAACAGCTATCGGATTCACCTACACGCCTTCTCCCGGCCTTCCGCCGCCGGAGCAGGTGGCGAATTATCTCAGTTCTCTCGACATCGCCGCCGTCCGCCTCGTTAATCCAACTCCAGCCGCCGTCCGCGCCTTTTCATACACCAACATCTCCCTCCTCCTCTCCGTCCCCAACTATTTGGTTCCCTCCTTCGCCAGAAATCGCAGCTCCGCCACGCTCTGGCTCTACGATCATGTCCTCCCTTTCCATCCTCGCTCTCGCATCACTCTCATTTCCGTCGGAGTTGACGTCATCTCCTCCGCCTCTCCCGACGTCTCCGATCCTTCCACCTACCTCATCACCGCCCTGCGAAACCTCCGTCTCGCTCTCCGCGACTTAGGTATCCACTGGATATCCGTCTCCACCACGTTCTCCTTCATCAACGTCGTGGCGAAGACGTTTCCGCCTTCGTCCGGCGAGTTCCAGGAGCCGGTGAACTCGATCATCATGAGACCGCTGCTCCAGTTCCTGGAGGACACAAACTCCTCCTTCCTCGTCAACCTCAATCCCTACAACGTCTACAAGCTCCACGCGGAGATCACCGTCGGCTTCGCTCTGTTCCGCGAAGGAGCATTCAACTTCCGCGATGACGTCATCACCGGAGTCCGGTACCACAACCTGTTCGACATGATGGTGGACGCGGTGATTACGGCACTGACGGTTTCCGGCCACGAGGATATCCCGATCATCGTGACGGAGACCGGGTGGCCTTGCTCCGACGGCGGCAGCGGCAGCAATCAACAAGCTGGGGCGACGCCGGATGCTAGTGAGCTGTATGCGGAGATGTACCTGAAGGGACTGGTTTCACACCTGAAATCAGGACTGGGGACTCCATTGAGGAGAGAAGGGGTGGCTCAGACTTATATCTATCAACTGTTTGATGAAATGACTGAGAAGGGAAATGGCAAAGGGCAGCAATGGGGAGTTATGTACCCAAACTTGACACTCAAGTATCAGATTGACTTCTCATCAGGTTCACAGAGTATCAACCATCACAAAATCTCACGGATTTTGAAGATAAGTATCTTTTCACTGCTACTCCTAATGCTTAATGTAAATTCCATAGTTGCACCTTACATTTTAGTTTAAAGAACAAATTGCACAAAGGGAATGAGATCGAAACCAAATAGTGAGAGCCTTCTCATTGCTGCTTCCTTGTATACAGCAACAAGCTCATCCACTAATCTGCAAGCCTCATGTGCATGACCATTAATAAAATACTTCAAAAATTACTCTAATAGATTTTAGAAGTCTACATTCACCAAATACTGCACCTTATGTGTGAAAATATATGGGAGTGATGTATTTGGTACATTTTAGAAGGCATAGGTTATATGGGAGTGATGTATTTGGTACATTTAGAAGATATCAGACCGAACCATGATCTACATAGGATTGTGTGACCATCAACTACCATATAACTAAAATCTGGTCGAGTAGGGTATTCATTTTCTATTAATCAACAAAACCAAAAATTATATGAATTCGTTTATATTATATATTATTATGTAATAAATACAAAATTTTAAATTTAATTATACCCTAAAAATATTATATATTTTCACACGATAGATTCCAACCCTAACCACAAAACAAATTGGACAATTGGTAAAACTCATTTCCGAATTAACAGTGATGAAATTCAAAACCCACTCGGCCGCTCAAATAGCTCATAAACCCTTGCGAACAAAAAAGGGGAAATAGAGAAATAGTTGAAAACACTGAACAGAAGACAGAACAATATGGAAAATAAGGATCTCAAATGAACAAAACCACAAAACAGTATCATGATCTCTAACACAGTCAAAAAGGATGTCAAATGACCAAAAGTAGTAGTTGCATTCGACCATATGTTCATTCGTACAACTCCAAATTGTCTAACAAAAAAGAAGTAAAACATGGGTAATTTGACTACTATATAAATATTAAGCTCCAACACCCGCTACAACCCTCATCTTCATCTTCTCTCCTCTGCACAGTCAGGGTAAAGGATTAAAAGTTAGCACCTACGGAGTTGAAAATGAAGCATTGCCACCAAAGTTAAAAACCAGCAAATCCTTAAAATTTAGAGATTGCTATAGTATTAGCACAAACTAAATATGAACAAAGCACATCATCATTTAAGAACAGCAAAAGAATCTGGTGCAGACATAAGAAATACACTTTACTTCAAGTTGCAAACCCGGCATACATACTCAACTATGAAGGAAATTTTAAGAATTGTGAATTATATAAATGTGCCAGCAAGAGCAGCTGACTATAAGCAATATGATAATATGATCAAGACTGGATCAGATAACGAAATGTAGATACTAACTAATGAAATCTAAGCATGATGTTTCACTCAGCTGTGGATTATAACCGGATGCAAAGCAAACAGTCAAGGGCAATGTAGATATAAACAAATGCTAATAAATAATTTAGAGCATCATTTCTAAAGAACTGCAACTTTCACAACAATTTGTGAGAATTTAGGTGACACTGCAGCATCCCTGACAATGCTCTTTTGCCAAAAATGAATCAAAACCACATTCATCACTCCTTGACCATAACTATCAATTCCCATATTTAAACAGTAAAAAACAGAAGACTCATCAAAAGTATTGTTTCACTGATCTATCTGCACATTATTTTGGGCTACAAGTTTCACAAGTTCACAACTAGAAGAGCTTAATATGCCAAAAAGCAACAAATTGTATGATAAAAACAGTGAGGTATACCTTATATGTTGCTTGGGTACATGAAAACCCTAACTTTGTTCCCCTACAAAATTAAGAAAGAAAAGTATAAACAACAGAAAAATAGAAAACCCCAAAACATTCTTAAACGTCCAAACTCAGTGCTTAAACAGAAGAATTTGAGCAATTGAAACGCACCATGGATTTAGGCGGCAAGTTGGACTTGAACTTAGCTCTGACGACGCCGCTATTGCCGTGTGGCCGGCAGACCTTTCCCCAGATACAACGGTAGTGGGACTTGTTCTTCTTGGTCTTAGCCTTGTAGATATACGCCATGCGCTTTCCCAGGTACCAATCCACTTCCTCTTTAGTGTTCACTCCCTCGATCTGAATCAGGGAGGTGTTTGGATACTGGTTCGACTTCGATCTATCCCCAAATTAACACACAAAAATTTAAAAAAAAAAAATCAAAAAATCAAAACCTTCGAGCAGAATAAAACTAAAAACATTAAGATGAGAACAGGAATTCGATGCATTACCTCTTGTACCCGAGAATCGTCCCTCTGGTATAAAGTCTGCGAGCAGAAAAAATCCGAAAGAAATGTAAGATAAAATGAGAGAATAGAAATGAGAATTTTCGTAAAGTTAAAGGAGAAACGGCAACCTGATGCGCTCGCCTTGACTTCCCTTCACCATTTTTGACTGCAGAATGGGAGCTACGACGGAGAGTGACGATGGCGCCTGCGAAGAAGAAGCTAAACCCTAATTGAATGTTAATGTGGAAGAGAGGAATATATAAGTTGGGGTGGGTTTATAAATTGGTATTGGGCTTTAAGCCTTTTAGGCCCATTTTATAGAAAAGTTTGGGCTTAGGTTTTGATTAATACACAGACCAGAAATTTGAGTTGGGCTACCGATAAATGTAAAGTACAATCACACTCTTGTTTTAAACTCTTTTTTCACTCAGAGCATCCTTAGGGTAACCCCATTGATTGATTTTGGATGAAATTTGGAACAGTAAAAGTTGATGATGTAATTTCTTTACAAATGGAAAAAAGGTATTTAGCCAATATTTTTCTCCTGTGATGTTAGTGTTTTAGCAGAGCTTATGGACCCACTGGACAAAATACAACCGCCTTATCTCTCTCTCCTTCTCTCTGTCTTCCCCTTTGATTTTTCTTTGACATCTCTGATTTTTTTTTTTCTTTCCTTTTCCTTTTTCCTTTTTCCTTTCCCTTCTCTCATAGTGGAGCCTAAATATTTGTGCAAAAATGTTAACAATTGGAGAAGGCCTTATCAGTTGGAGTTTTTCACGATTTTTTAAGAGTTTTTGTAAGTGTGATTAGGAAGATGAGAGAGGAGAAAAGGATTAAAACAAATTTAATTTAAAAAAAAAAAAGAAAAAAAAAGTAGGGGTTGTCAGCCGCGCCTCACTGACGTTCCCACTGGGCGAAATTGGTGCGTTCCATGCGATCAATAAAAATTGTTTCTCTCTTCATTGGGACCCACTTTTCTGCATTAACTCCATTCTTTGGAGAAAACCCAAATTTTATCTCGCATAATTTCTCTCTCTAACATGGCATTGCATTTCTGACAAAAACCTCAAATAATTTACTATAGGGATGCTCTCATATTTACCTAGGTAACAAAATTTTGTTCAACAATTTTAAAGAATATAAAATATTGGTAACTAAATTTTATTCAATCACTCTTGTTTTACTCTTTTTTCACTCTCACAGTATGTAACAAAATTTGATTTTTAATTATTAATTAAGACAATTTACAATTTACAATTTACAAAATAAATGAAAGCCAAATCTAAAAAATATTGAAGATAAAATTAATAAATGTATGCATTGTGTTTGGATTCAATTTTTAAGGAAAACCAGAGAATATTAAATTCAAAATGCATACACAATGGGCCCGAAATTGGGCTTAAAGAATATTAGACTTAATTTGGTGGGGTGCGCCAGGCCAATGCAGTAGTGCAACGCAATGGCGACGCTTGAAAGCCCAGGTAGCAAGCTAACTTAATGGGCCTTCCCCCTAAAAAAATTGAGTTAATATCGTGTGGACCATTGGCCCACGTATCAGATATTAAACTGATAAGAACAGATACTACACTTGATCTTAGCCAAAAGGCCGAGAAAGGTATGCTTTCAAATGGCATCGGCCCAGTTATTTTATAGAGTTTTATGCGTATTGGTTACCGCTGTTTAAACGATGTGGGACGCTGAGCTGCTATCTTCAGTAGCAATAGCCACTCGGCTATTCATCTTCTCCCTCTCTGTCTTTTAATTATACACAACATTACCATTTCTTTTTAACTCAAAAACTAACCAAAAAATGAAATGACCAAGAGAATTGAAACACTATAAATCTGTGATATATGCACAGAGAAATGAGAATGGTTTTTTTTTTTTTGGGGCATTTGATTTTTGCAATAAATAATGAAGTAATAAAATTCTCTTCTATATTGCTAGAGAAATTATGCTGATAATGTGAAATAAAAAAATGTTATCCATGATAAAATTACGGTTATAGAAGCGAATTCGTCGCTATTAACAGGCTTTCAACAACGACGTTGCCCCCAAAGATTAACAAAGCAATCCCCGTCTCTATACACCTGGAGTAGGGATTGAAACTTACACATCATACTCAAAGTAATAATGAACCACAAAAAAGAAAGACAATTTTATTCTTATCTCTGAAACTTCAAGAATAAATGATTAGGCAAAACAATTAATGCCACATATTGTTTAACCTTGGCCACTGTAGTTTTTTTTTTTTTTTTTTTTTTTTTTGAAATCAAAGGAAAACTTCCATTAAGCATTTAGTAAAGTAGAAATACAATCAGGAGGGTTTAAAACCCAAGAGCCCCGGACAGACCGAGAACCAGTTGCCCTTGCAAGAACATGAGCCACATGATTCGCTGACCGCTTGACATGGCGAACAGACAAGTTGCCATGTCCCTAGCAATAATACGACATTGCTTAATAATAGCACCAACATACGAAAAGTTTAAAGTATGAGAATGGAAAGCTAAACAAAAAATACTAAATCTCAAAAAAAATAAAAATTGAGAACCACATAATTATTCATCTTGCATTTTTCCATACAGTGGGTGCTTGATAACCAAAAAAAAATTGTTTAAACTCTTCCAAAAATTTAAAATATGTTAGAATAACTCTCACATTTGAGCCAAGCACCTTGTGCTCAATTGGCATGTAGTGGCCACCCTTAGATGGGAGGTCATGAGTTCGAGTCTCAGTGGTGGAGATCTCGAAATTGACTCTTTGTGCTTCAACAGGTTGAGAAAAGTATGTATGAACATATACTACAATGTAATAGGATCAGTTGTATTAAAAAAAAACTCTCGCATTTGAGAAAATGTTTATAGTAATAAAATAAAATTGCACAAACCTCATATTATTTTTCATAATTACTTGCAGTACATATTTTTCACTCGTGTAGTGCATATTTGTGTGCCCAGTAGTGCACATTTTTCTACCTAACAGTGCACATTTTCCAATCTTAGAGTCCAAACTATTAACCATCTTTTAGGTTAGTTTTATGTTCTATAGTGCATACTCTTGTGCCATGCAGAGCAAAAGTTTGTGCTTTCCAATGCACATTTTTATGGTTAAATCAAATAAAATTGCACAAACCTCATTATTTTTCATAATTACTTGCAGTGCATATTTTTCACTCGTGTGCACATTTTTATGCCTAGTAGTGCACATTTTTTAGTTTTAGAGTTCAGGCTATTAATTATATTTTAGGTTAGTATATGCCTATAGTGCACATTTTTGTGTCATACAGAGCACAATTCCATGCCTACATGTGCATATTTTTATGGCTAATCAAATAAAATTGCACAGACCTCATATTATTTTTCATAATTACTTGAAGTGCATAATTTTCACTCGTGCAGTGCACATTTTTCTACCTAACAGTGCACGTTTTTCAATTTTAGAGTTCAGGCTATTAACCATCTTTTAGGTTAGTTGTATGCTCTGTAGTGCACGTTTTTGTGCCATACAGAGCAAAAGTTTGTGCTTTTCAATGCACATTAATTCTTATGGCTAATCAAATAAATAGATTGATTAAAATTGTTATTTCATATCAACGAATGTGTAAAGAATGTGCAAAAATGCATCAATATAACTATGAATTTATATCAACGAATGTTTGAAGAATGTGAAAAGATTCAGCATTATAATTGTGATTCTCATAACAACGAATGGATTAAAATAAATTAGAATTGAGTTTACCTTCATCCATTGTGTCGATCGGTCAAGTAGATTTTTCTCACTATGCGAATAGATTAGGTTGATCGAATGAATGAAAGATTTGCGAGGGAGGAAAGAATCGTGTTTGATTGAATTTTGCGATGGAGGAAAGAATCATGTTTGATCGAATATGGCAGTTAACAAAATATGTTTTATATTGCTAGTGTAATTACAAGAGTACCCTTAATTGTGCGCGTGTGTTAGGAATTAGTAGGCAATTTTGTGTGTTGGATCGAATTAGATCTATGACTATAATTCCATCTTATTTCTCACCTAAGGAACATAATGTAAAGGAACCCTTCCTCTATATATATATATATATATATATATTAGTTGAAGGAGAACTTGCGACTATTATTGGAAAATGTGCACCAGGTAAATTCACTCTTGTATAATAGTTCACAATCATACAAGAGAGATAGATCATACAAAGAAGACCTTATGTGCAAGATTAACCAATAAAGTTTACCATTTAAAATTTTAAATACGAGAATCATATTCCACTCACTTGTTCACCATTTTCAATTCGAACTAATATTTTTGTAACATGTAAACATATTATCATATATACTTTTGGTCGTGGTATGGATGCATGAATGTATTGCAATTGATAATAATATATTTTGTTGAAATTAAAGTTGAAAAAAGAAACATATATATATACACTAGGTACCGTTGATAGGGAAGAGAAAAGACTAAGAAAGGAACGAGGTTATAGGCATATAAATCGGATCCATTACTCTACAAAAACTAACCGACCGGAGGAAAATGGCTGTGGACAATGGCACTAACATATTACTAGACTGCATGGAGAGGATGATATGATGACCCATATCTCTCTCTTCTCTCCTTAATTCCTTATTATCTATCTTTACTTCTCCATCGCTTAATCCCTCCCGCCCTAATAATAATAATAATAATCTAATCATATATCTCCTCGCCGCCGCAGCGCAGCCGTTAATAATTAATTAATTAATTAAGATAATGTCGCCCGCCACCACCACCACCAGCGGCGGCGGCGCCAAGCCGCCGCTGCCAACGACGGCGTCGACGACCGTGGCCAAGACGAGGCGCAGAGCGGGGGAGCACGAAGATGCAGCAGGCTGCGCTGGTAATAACATGATTAGCCACGCCGCCCACCATCATAATAGTCAACACCGGACGCCGGCGGCCGGCGGGGCGTTGCGTAGGAGGATTGTGAGCTGTGCGGCGAGGGTTGTGATGCCCGGCAGGAACCTTAGCGGATGGATTCTCGGAGCTCTCACGTTGCTCGCGGTTTCCACCGCCTTCGTTAAGATCTCCCTCATGAAATCCTTTCTTCAGGTGCATGCTAGGATGAGCCCCAATGACTTCTTGCAACTCCCGCCGCCGTCTCTCGCCGCCGACGGTGGTGCTGGTGGTGGTGGTCGTCGTCGCCGCGCCGCCGCCGTTCCGGACACCCACTTCTCTAAACATGTCAGTCCTTCTGTCCTTGCTTCAATTATATGCATGATATTACAGTTTTCTTATAAAAAAAAAAAACATTTTTTGACAAATAATATAATATATTAATAATATACAAAAGATTGTTCAAGTTGTTAAGGAGTATTTATTTATTTATTTTTTTTACAGAACGAAACATGCAATCACTATCAGAAGGTATGTATAAGATCAGATAAATAACATAGGAGAGGCTAGTTGATCAACTTATTTTAAATTTCTGTGCTTATTAGTAAATGGTAATTGAAAATTTTTACCCATCATATTTCATAATCCTAATTAATATCATGTATTTTTTTAAACCCATAGCATGTCGAATTGTGTGCGAGTTTGATATTCAAAACCCACATAGAATTCACTCAACCCACTATGTTATTATACACACACACACTTACTATGTTTTTTTTTCTTTTTTTCTAAATACTCATTTTTAGATTGTTCAAGTTGTTACAGAGTGTTTATTTTTTTCTGTGACAGAACGAAACATGCAATCACTATCAGAAGGTATGTACAAGATAAATCACATAGAAGAGGCTGGTTGATCAATCTGCTATTTTAAATTTGTGTGCTTATTAGTAAATGGTAATTGAAAATTTTTACGAATCATATTTTATAATCCTAATTAATATCATGTATTTTTTTAAACCCATGGCATGTTGAATTGGTTGCGAGTTTGATATGCAAAACACACATAGAATTCACTCAACCCACTATGTTATTATACACACACTTGATATGTTTTTTTCTAAATACTCATATTTTCGGCCTAAGAATATGATAATCCGGATGTCATCACACTACATGGTAGTTGGTCACTTAATATGTTTATTTATATAATTAATTAATCAATTAATAATATTGTATTAACTATGGGTAACTAAATACAATCAGCATAAAAGTTTTTTTTTTTTTTTTTTTTTTATGAATTTGCAATTTCTCTCTTTATATTACTAGTTAAAATACATAATACCAATAACAATGTGTTTGAATTAGCAATAAACTCACTAACTTTAGTTCGAGTTAACTTTTGTATGTTGTTGGGTATAACTTATGTTTTCAATGAAAATACTTCAAGAATCACAATATAATTTGCATGGTTAGATAATTAATAAAAAAAAAAGTGCAATTGAAGATAATTATTTATCACGCATGTAATATTGATTTTAAACTTGAAGCAACAAATAGAGTATTTTGTTCTTTTATTATTATAATAATTATTATATTATGTGATTATCATTTTACTTGTTTAACAATTATTTGTGATTTAAGGATTCTGAAATCTGGAGAAACCCTCTAAGCGACAACTACACTAAATGCGTAGAGCGATCAAGTAGAGATACAAGTATGTTCAAGCAATTATTAAGTAGCATTTAATTAACTAGTTGGACTTTCACAAGTCTAGCTACCTTATTCATTTTTTTGTAAGTTTTACCTTCTCTCAGGGCTTCAAAATAGCACCAATGGGTACATCCTTGTCCATGCAAACGGTGGATTAAATCAAATGAAAACTGGGGTAAGAAACCATCTTAATTAATTGATCTTTTTTTGTTGGAAAGTGCTGTGAGATTGTCCAGCTTCAAATTAAGCTATCTGATGGACTTGTTTTAATTTGTGTTTCTTCAACACCGTTACGTTGCAGATCAGCGATATGGTAGTCATAGCAAAGCTAATGAATGCTACTTTGGTTATTCCTTATTTAGATCACAAATCTTTTTGGACAGATCCCAGGTATGATTATGGATTTCGAACTCAAGAATAATTGAGTGCAACTACATGCTAATAAGGTGGTGTGCTATAATTAGAGGGCATTGTCATAAACATTGGTTTATGTTGGTGCCCTTAGAGCATTCCCATTAGTGAATCTAAGGGGGTTTTTGCAGGTTGGGTTGCTTATATGGAAGAGAGAGGCAGAGGAGAGAGAAAGTGTTGAGTACTTGTAGGGAGACCTTAGTTTTTGTCAGATATGTGGACCCTACTAGACCAGTAAACATGCTCCCTGGTGCGCGTTATGCGCACCGCAGCGTCCAGCTGAGCGCGTGGACTCCTAGTTTTTCCTGCTGCAGTTTTCTCTTTTCTTTTCTTCTTTCCCTTCTCTCTCATAGTCACCTCTGCAAAAACTCCACAAAATTCATGCCTATTGGGGATGCTCTTAATCAAAAGCTAGTGGTCATAAGCATTGGTTTATGTTGGTGCCCTTAATCCACATCAGCTTTTTACTTCCATGGAGGAGTTTTCTCCGCTCAAAAAGCTCATTAGATGCCCTAGGAATTTCTATCACTTTGGTCTTTTTTTTTTTTGCGGGGCTGTAAAATGAATGGCTAACTTTGGCCAATGTTGAACTGATTGTTGCCAGTGAATTCAAGGAGATCTTTAACTGGCAACACTTCAAAAAATCTTTGGAAGATGATGTTCAGGTTGTAGAAGCTCTTCCACCACATCTTGCAGATGTTAAGCCCCTAGTGAAAACTCCCGTTTCTTGGTCCAAGGCAAGCTCTCACATCACTCAAATCTTTGTCTTTTACAACAGAAAGCTAGGCTAGTTATGTATGTATTACCACCTCGTCTGGGTTTTCTGTGTCTAATACATTAGTAAAACAAGTTTTTGGGATGTTTGGTAAATAGTTGTTAGCTGATTAGGTTAGTGGGTTTGACTAGTTAATAACATTAGCTGATTGTAAAAAGATATTTGGTAAATTAGATGTTAATTGATAACTAATTATATGCAAAATGACTTTCTTAAAAAGCTTATCGAAAAAGCTACTTTGAGCAGCTTTTTGAATTTTAGCATTTTAGAGCAATAAATTGTAACAAAAAACTAATTAATCAAACACTTATATTAATTGTTTAACCAAGTCAAACAACTAATAGTGATCAAATAAGCCAAAATTGACTGATAAGCTAACTATGTTACCAAACCGGGCCTTTATGTCTCAACCCTATATGAATGAAGATGTTAACTGGTGAACAAACATCATAGTATGAGACTAGTACAAATAACTTCAGATTGTCTTATGATATAGATTGAGATACGACTTCAGTCTAAATTGTTGTTTATGTGCAGCCCGGTTACTACAGCAAAGTCATTTTGAAACTACTAAAGAAACATAAAGTGATAGAGTTCACTCACTCTGATTCACGCCTTGCCAACAATGGGATCCCGGATCCAATCCAGAAGCTCAGATGCCAAGCTATGTATGAAGCGCTACGTTTCACGGATGGAATTGAAGAGCTTGCAAAAAAATTAGTTAGCAGACTCAAAGAAAATGGCGATCATTACATCGCACTGCACTTGAGGTATAAAGATTGATAACTAAATGCAGAACTAGATAGGGTTAAAACTTTATCCCTGAGAATTGAAATGCAGGTATGAAAAAGACATGCTAGCTTTCACTGGGTGTAATCACAATCTTACCAAGAAAGAAGCTGAGGAGCTGAGGAAACTAAGACACAGAACAAGGCACTGGAAGGAGAAACGGATAAATGGAACAGAGAGGCGGCTCCAGGGGTCATGCCCAATGACTCCCCAAGAGGCTGCCATATTCCTTGAGGCAATGGGGTATCCGGCCAGCACAAAAATCTACATAGTCGCAGGGACAATTTTTGGGCAGAATGGACTGAATGCGTTGCAGGAGAAGTACCCAAATGTATACTCTCATTCTAACTTGGCAACTGCAGAGGAGCTGGAGCCTTTCACAAACAAGCACAATCAGCTAGCAGCCTTGGATTACATTGTGGCAGTTGAGAGTGATGTCTTTGCTTACACCTATGATGGTAACATGGCCAAGGCTGTTCGTGGCCACAGGATGTTTGAAGGCTTCCGGAAAACCATCAATCCTGACAAGTACATGACACTACCTGATATTCTGTTAATCTGCTTTCCCACTTACTTGATATCATTCACTTCATCTGAGATATCTGGTATTGTTTGCAGGAAATATTTTGTTAGAATTTTGGATGAAATGGACAGGGGGGAATTAACTTTGAAAGAGTTTGCATCAGAGTTGAGAAACTTACACCAAAATAGGACAGGAGGACCAAATCCCAGAGTAGTAGGACAGGCACCAAAGTTGGAGGAAAACTTCTATGCAAATCCTCTCCCAGGTTGTCTTTGTAGCAGAAGATAACCATGATCACATGCATAAACAGGAACAGAACTATGTTGTTGTCATTGCCACCACCCACCAGCTGCACTGTAAGCAGCAACATTTACTTTTGCCTCCAGCCAAGCAGAAGTAATGATTGGTAAGCATACATAAGTGAAGAATATGCATTTTTTTGTTGCTACTTTTCCAAAGTATGCTGTAAATTTTGTACCAAATCCGAATTTTGAAAGGATGTGTGTAATAGTAATAGAATATGCACATTCTTGTTCTAAATGTTTTGAAATAGAAAATACTGTTACTAAAAACAATATAGTATGTGGCATTTTAATATCACTGTACTAATTAACATCGCGTACTGCAAAGACCAAAAATATTGGAACAGGACCTTGTGATTGGATATCTCATAATTTACCATCCAACTAATTATACCAATCAAGGAAAAGAATTGAAAATGTAAGTACAAACAGAAAGAGCAAAAGAAAAGTTCTGCTACTGCTGTTCCGTTGAATGGCCTTTGTTAACTCTTTGTTACCAAGCTCTACATTCTTTGTAGCTTCAACTGCCTGTTAAATTAGAGAAAATTAAAATAATAACAGCTTATTAATGACTTACGAAGGTAATCAAATGTTTCTAGAGTATATAAATTCATTTTATTCAAATAAATATTTATCTAACCTGGTCATACAAATATTCTATCTGTTGGGCCTGTTGCAGAACATGTGTGGACATGAGATGGTTCAATGCAGACATTTCCACCATCTTTGTTTCTGTTTGTTGAACAGCATCCAGAAGACCAGTCAACTCTACCTGAATTACAGCCAACGCAACAGTTAAGATTTAAGAAATCTCAAACCTATCCAAGATTGTAAACTTTTAAGATCTGCCACTAAAAGCCTGATCCTTATGGAAAAATTTAAGAATACCAGTTACCTGGAGGGCACGTGTTTCGTCATCTAAAAATTGTTCCTGAACTCTGATAGGCTCAGATTGCAATCCATTTGGATCCCTGGCCTCGGAATCACTCTGCTGCCTCTGGTCTAAGTTGCTAGATGTAGATATCTCTGATGTACTACTTTTGCTGGTCCGCCTTGGTTTCCTTCTTGGTGCTACCCGGTTAATAGCATCTTGGAAGCGCAAGGCTCGCAGGTGGTCAAATTGTGATGAGACAGAGTGGAGCTTTTCGCTTAAAATCAAAACCTGTAATTCAAATGTCAATTAGTTCATATAAAAATTAATGCTATTCAAAACTAGGTATGCACCCATTGATGCATTTTCATTTTTACAACAATTCCAACAATTAACAATAGGAAACACAAGCCACAACCTTTCTTCACAACTATGGCTTATTTCAGACCCTTGGCTTAAAATATTTATAAGGCCTTTGGTTCACAGAATCAGCTGGGAATGAAATAGCATTCCGCTCCGCATAATAGATCCTATTGTGTCATTTGGTTCATTTTCTATTCTGCAGAATTGGCTATCCCCTTGCAATGGGAATAGTCATTCCTAAGGAACCCCTGGTATTAGCTATTCTTGACTTCTTAGGAATAGCTAATTTTTCATAAAGTCAAAAAGCCACCAGTTAAAGTCAAAACTTTGGTTCTGAATTCCAGACACAGTATGGCGCAAGTAAATATATTTTGAACATTTTGTAATTTAGCAATATCATTCATTGCTTAGTTAAAGAGAATGGCAAATTAAAATGATTACATGCTACTCCATAGAAGAAACAATTGTAAGGTAATTGTGCACATGATCAAACTTTAAGCAAGCTTCAACCATTAGTCCGTTACAACAAATAATAAGCAGAAAGATCACATTAAATAATACAAATAATTCAGTTTTTCAATCTAGCTGAAGAAAATTTTCAGAATTCAAAAATAATAATAAAATGAGCAGAATGATCACATTGAATGCTGCAAACAACTCAGTTTGTCAATCTAGCTGAAGAAAAGTTTGGGTTTTAATAGAATTCAGAAACTGAAGAACTGTGTTGATTTATCACTGGCGCATATTGAATTGGATTCTGAGCTATTAGTTCCTATTCTTACAGAAATGGTTAAGCTCCAATGGTCATTATTTGAACTGCCTCCGAATTCGAAATGTCATGCAGAAGTTGTATGTATGCATGTATATGTAAGCACAAATAGAGAAAATCTCTATCTTAATTTCATAATACAGAGGTGGGAAACAGTTCCATCACAGACAAAAACATAAACTATTCATAATACTAATTTAGTGACAAACAAACAAAAATATGAAATTATCATTACCACCCCATGTTTGTGTGCTACTGTATCAGCATTCGAATTATCACCCTTGAACCCAATCCAGCCCTTCAACTTTGCTTCTTCATCATCATTTATACTATTTTTGAGAACATCTATTTGCTCTTTGCATGATTTTATGAAAATGGTGACCTGCAGAAAAGTTATTAACAAAGATATTTTAAAGGAGTCACTAAACGCACTAAAAAAAAAAGGTAGATCGTTGTAGCTTCAAAGAGCAAACAAGTTAGCCTAACCACTGTAGCAAAACTATGTGAAAATTGAATTGATGATTTAGTTAAGTTGGGGTTGGCAAAAAATGTTGATAAAGCAGATCAATCTTACTTCATGCTCAATGCTATCTCTCTCCTGTTCAGTTGTCCGGTACAAATCTACATAATCCTTCTTATGTTTCAACAAGAATTCTTCCAGGACTCCAATGCTTTCTAGCTGAAAATGAATTTGTATTAAAAAGGATTTCTTGAATTAATATTCTGTTGTCTGTTTCACAGTCCTATACTACAGAGTAAAAAGTACACAGTATATTCATAGTTACTGCCAGTCTCTTTTGAAATTAAAATTTTGTGAATATAAAGGACACATGACAAAATAAAGAGAATAAGCATGTTATCACAAAAATATACCGTCTTCAGTGCAGCTTTGGTGAAAGACGATCTTTGTCGAGGTTTGTGCAAGATAAAGGATGCTAATATGGCTGCTGTTTTGGACTGCAAGCAATCATTATGGTCAGGAAACAGCAATTTGTTGCCAAAACTAGGCAAGGAGCAAACAAATGTCACAAAAAGGATGACATAAAATAAAATTGAGTGTTAGTTGTCAATATTGGATCTTAAGAAACAGTGATAGAACCATTGAAACCCCAGAATTAGCATATGAACACACGATCTCTATGATAAAAGTATGGAGGTGAATGTTAGCACCAGCAAATGCACAAGCAAGTAATATATAAGAATTCAATGACAGTATAAAAAGTAAAAACACATAGTAAACTCAATAGTAGCCACTATTAGAAGCAATCTTGGTACAAGAGGGGGGGGGGGGGGGGGGGGGAAGCAAGACATGCTGATACTGAAAAATCAAGATCAGCGAGGACTTTAACAAACTATTTGGGTTTTGAAATCCTTGAAACTCTAGATTAATGATTAAGGGAAATAGAGAAACATTAGGCCATATAAGAGTATCTCCAAAGCAGAATATGCAAGGATCAGGCCTTAATAAGGTCTAAAGGCAGACAAAAAAGAAAATATGCTAATGAAGTCAAAGTACCTCATCATACCCCAGAGACACAGCTGTTCGATGGACAGTGTCTTTGAAATCCTCAGTTCTATCTCTAATTTTTGCCATCCCTTTAGAGAAATAACACCAAATTCCATCAAACCTCTCAAATCTAAAGAAGGTACGAGGCTACGAGCAAACAAAAATACAAAATCCATACAGAATAAGTAAAAAGCATCGTTAGCATATCAAAATTCCACAAGTCTATTACAATTATGCTTCAAAATGTCAGACTAATGCAAACAGAAAGACTTGTGCAACAATCAAAAGCGTATACAAGATGGAAAAGAAATGATTTCTTTCTGCTGATGGAAACATCTGCAGCAGAATGAAACCTCCGAGTTTAAATTCATTAGTAGTATTACAGCTGAAAGTAAACAATTCCAGAGTGCAGTCCATAATAATTTATGTGAAATTTTATCAATATCTGAATAATGGCTGCATAGTTATTAGTTAACGATGTCAACAGGGAAGCCAGACTTCACCCTCCGCTCTCTGCCCTTGTTCCTGACCCTGAACCCACGGAGTATTAAAAAAATTCCCCAATCCCCACCCAATTCAAATATACACTAAACAAAAGGTTCTGAGTATTACAATCTTTCTGATAGCCTAGCAATGTGATCTATCATGGATCACTGAACCAAAACTTCAACTTCCAAGTCTTAAACCAAACAAAATAAAATCACAAACCACTTCAGATAAATGAATCTAAACAATAGCATTCGCAACACTAGCGATCCTAGGCCCAACATAAATGCCCCAACATAAATGCCTATTAAATAAGTAAAGAATCCATCTACTGCTGCTAAAGGCATAAGAAGAGAGACTACAACACAGCATTGATAGTTGTCACTTGTCAAGATAAAGAAAACCATATAAATTAGCAATCCTGTCAAGGCAAGAAGAGCAATAGTCCCAACCTGCAACAAAAAAAGAAAAAGAACTGAGTATAACTGAATAACAGAATGCTACGGAGTACATGAATTCTCAGTAATTCTGAAACAGCTTCATCATGCCAAAACATGTAACAGATATTGACTATGGAAGAAAGTGGATTCAATCAGATATTCAGATCAACAGAAACTAAAGGTCACTAGAAACTCTCCTTCTGAGATTAATCTGCCAAAAGAATATGAGAACTAAACAATTGATCAGTGGTTCAACATATTTATTGCCTTATTGGAGGAAATTGAACTAAAATCAGCCCACTTTAAGGAATTGGAGGAGAAGTAATAAGAAATAAATTCTTGTCAACAAGGAGAGGGATGCAATTTTGGCTAAAGACTGAACGGAGAAAGATTAAGACATTGGGAAGAACTTTCACAAAATTCACACTGGCAATTTTCTTTAAATTCTGCTCTATTGTCTAGAATGAAGCCTATGTAATGTTTATCTAGATACTACATGAGAGCCAAACAAAATTTAACTTTGAGCGACAACAGAAATAAAGTGGAACCAACAACCAAATTTGATGCCAGAAATCAACAGAGATAAATCAAAATCAACCAAACCACATAGTTCACAAACTGTTTGACATTCATATTGGTCTATAAGCGGCAACAAGTCAATAAAACATGTCGCAAACTCAACAATAACTAACCCAAATGGAAAAAACATTAGGAGTAAAAAAAAAAAGGAAAGAAGTATATAGTACTGACAATGGAGTTCAAAATCTAACCCTCAAAGTGGCGACTGGCTATAGGCGAGATTGCCGCATTGCTTGGCCTTGGCGAGAGAAACGAGAAGGTGAAGTAGTGATTCGTGACATGAATGGGATAGGAGCGAGCGGCAGAGTGCATAATTCCACGATTCCATTCCTATGCATAGTTCCATTTTGCTTCGTTCGCCTCTTCTATTTTTTTTTTTGGTGAAAATCAAAATTCTAAACATTTTTTTTTAATCTTTGGAATCACGAAATAGGATTATCTCATGCAAATCGAGTCAACAAAGCTACGGAATTCAAAACTATAATCGAAGAGTTGCATGTAAAATCCGCAATCAATAGACGTGAGCAAAGAACAGAGAAAGCAGTGACATTGAAAAGATTCAGTTCCAAACTGGTTTGGAATTCAGAGCTTACCGAGTGAATTGATGAGTTGATTCGAGTCCAGATGAGTCCAAACAAGTTATTCTGGACAATTCCTGAAAGTAGAAACAAATGTCGATCGCTAAACTTGATTTGCTTTGCTATTCTGGGAGTTCGCGTTCGAGAAACAAATAAGATGATCGGAGATCAAGCGAGAACGACGATTTTTAAATTTTTTTTTTTTTTCCTTTTTCGTGTTGATCATTTTATTTGTTTGGAAAAATTTTGTGCATATTAATTTTTAAACCCTCCAACCATTTGCTATTTGAATATTTATCTCTAAAATCCTCAGTTTATGCTCTGATTATAAAGTTTCAAATTTGACTTAACATATAAAATCAAAACACATAAATAAATAATAACTGTTTGTATTAATAATTAATTATATTTATAATATATTTTTTATTTATATTATTTTCATAACTAATATAAATAATCTGGTCCTTTAATTTAAAATAATAGATTATAAGGATGACAATCTCGTATAACTTGGGTGATTTCACTGGATCCAAATCATATATATATATATATATATATATATATATATATATATATATATATATATATATATATATATATATATATATATATATATATCACAAAACTTACGCACCTTAAGCACAGAAATCACATACCTAAAGAAGAAACACGACGCACCTTAAGCATAAGACCTACACAGCTTAAGCGCAAGCACTGCGCACCTTAAGTTTGACCCATATAAAAAATGACCAAATTGTCGCTGTTTTTTTTTAATGCTATTACCATTGGACGCTGCATCGAACACCCTTTTTAATATTAAATACCATTTGATGCTGCATCGAACACCCTCTTTTAATATTAATTGGTAATTAATGCTACAGTTACAGTTAACCGCTAATCTTTTAATATTAATTGGTAATTAATGCTACAGTTTCAGTTAACCGCTAATTTGGAGGACTAGTCACATATGAAAACATTAAGAAGGTGTATTACCATAATTTGGTTTTCATTGTTAAATGTTAATGGTGGTTATAATGTTGCCTATTACCATTAAATATTTTAATTAATAATACCATTAATATTAATATGGTATTCAGTTATGACTCCTGAATTCCTTTCAATTAAGTTAATGTGACAATATTTCAGTTAAGAAAATATTATGGATATTATCATTTTCTTGACATTAATGTTTTTTGGACTTCAAACTTTATCAAGTTTTCAAATTATATTCGAAAATGTTTCTAAAGTTAGTGGTTATAACCATTGTTTTTTTTTCCTCATTTTCCATTTAATAATATTATTATGGCTATTTTATTGCTTTTTGGATTATTTGCAATTTTGTCATTAATGATAATAATATTATTAATTGGGTTATGGAGAGTGATTTTGAATCAATTTAGTAATTTTGGAAAAACATATTTGCTAGGCAATTGACTATTGCCATTTATTCAATAAAATTCATTGTTTTGAATTATAATTTTAGTTCTTTATGCCCATAGTTGGCTAAGTATGAATAATGAATATTTAGTGTAAATTCATACTCTTCAGATAGTTTTATGCATTCAATCACATTAAGTGCATAATATTAAGTTGAGAAAGTTGCGTTGACTCTTTGTGCTTTAGTAGTTTTACATATTTGAGTGTATAATGTCAAATTAAAGAAATTGTAGTTGTATTGAAAGGAAAACTTCAGTGTATATAAAATGAAACTGAATATGTTATACACACAAAGTTAATGGTGCGGAACGGAGTCGTTTCTACCGTTTCTTTTCATTAATCAAAACGACATCGTTTTGATACATGAACTACCATGCATTGTGGACCGCGGTCTTGCAAACCCGACAATGGAGCCGGCATAAAGAAACCCTAAGTCTACTGATACTAGATGAGGATTGAATAATATGGAGTATGTTATTAACCATAGAAGTTCAAGATATAAATATAAAACATAGAAGAGGAGTCCTAGTATAATAGGAATACTAGTCTCCCTAAGAGTTTCTGCCGTTTATTTTCATTAATTAAAACGACATCATTTTGATGGAGTAAAATTTGCACTAATGGAATGCAAAGTGCATAGTTATATTCTTGGTAGATTTTGATGTTGTGATCTCTTTTGTCTCTTAGTATAGATTCATTATTTCTTTGTCTGATCACAAGTTTCTCTAGTTATGGTACACTAACATGTCGAGACTAAATAGCCAATTAATTATAATTTTTTAAAAAATCTATAAGCATTGATCAATAATTACGTAACAAAAGATATATTTTTTTTGCGAGCGATATTTGTTTTTAGAGGAAACAACACTGATTTCATCTGTTATTATCTGTGTAGCCTTCCATTGTAGAAGTCTGTAAAATGGAAAGAGAAAGTTCCAAGGAAAAGCACAAAACCAGAAAGCTAAAAGCAACAATGAAAATTCTTATTCATATATGAAGGGCAGATTGAGGCTCATGGAGCAGATAGCCAAGGCCACCATATCAACCCCTTTGTGTGTCTCACTCTAAAGAGAGTGAGAAAAATGAATCACATCAAGCTGAAGATAACCACACAAACTCTGCTATAAGTAGTAGAACTATAACAATGATGCTAAAATATGAATTAAGAATGGGAAAGCTATAGATCAGCAAACAGATGGTATGTACGGGAGTCTACGACAATCAGCCGAATGGCGGCCACGAATGCAGCAACAGATAAGAACCCGAAGAAGGTAACGAGCAACCAGTGCCAGCTCTTCTGTAGGGAACTCAGCTTGCTCCCGTTAGCGGTCAGGTACATGAGGTTTGCGAGGATAAACGTAAGCGGGAACACGCTTGTGGCACCCGTAAGGCTCATGAAGTCCCCGAGGAAAGGCAGCAGAGCGGCGAGGAATGTGGTGAAAACTAAATAACCACCTCTGACCAAAGTTCTGAATCCCAGGTTGCGAAGGAGAAGGGCGCCTCCTTTAATCCCGTATTTCGTATCCAAAAACTCGTATGTCGGGCTCGCAAATATCTAAAACGACAGCGTGGGAAACAATGAACAGTTTACATTTAAATGCTCGAGATTGGAAGATAAAGATTAGGGTTCATATTGATATACAAATAGCAAATAAGCAAAATAAACAGCAGAATATCAAAGTACTGAAAGTAGAGGTTGTGACTTACATGCAGGGAAATGACAGCTTGTAAGAAAGCACAGAGGTTAGCAAATGCCTTTACCCAAAGCGGACCGTGGACATTGTTGAGCAAATATACCGATGAGCTCGATCCATAAGCCCAGTACCCTATGAAAGTAACGGCCAACATGGGCACAACTCCTACCGTAAACTGAAAGTAAAGCGCTTTCAACATGTTCTTCACTGCAGGTTGTTTCACTGTAGCCTGTCACAAGAAAATTAGAATCGGGAGTGCCTTTAGCAACATTGTGCTTCCGCCATTTAAAGTTCTGTTTTGGATCTATAAGGATATTAATACTTTATAAGGTACCGTAAAGGGTGGGTTACAAAAATTCTTGTAGTGATGGATACGAGATATGGAATAGCAACGAAAATCATGATGCAAAAATGGACCCAATCACAGTGAAATCATCCATATCTCAATCAATCATATGGAAATGCAGGCTAACCTGTATCTCTGGAATCATTCCCGTGTTAAAAGCAAAAACAAGGTTTCCAGCTGTTCCAACAGTCGTAAATATTCTGCTCACTTTTGTTCCAGGAATGCCATAGTCTCTAGGAGGAGAATTGATACCTGTAAGATAAAAGATTGCAAAAAGGTTAGAAGTAATAGTTACAACATTAGTTCCTCAAATCAACAAATAAACACGATTGGGTCTGAAATTCAGGGACATACCATCTTTGAGGGCTAACACACATGGGGCAATAATATACACCATACTAAGTAATGTTGAAACCCCGAGCCAAATCCTTAGCGCTGACAAATGAGGTATTGCGATGGCAAAGAGGAGACACGCCACTCCAGCTATCATAATGAAGTAGGGTAGCTTCATCACATGGTCATCTCTAAAGAGAGTGTAAAAAGCCTAGAGGCCCTCAAGTAAACAGTGGTATGGAATCAGTACAGACTTGGGTAAGGCTGCCTAATAATTTACAGACTCGAAGAAATCAAAAGGTATGAATATCCATATACAGCAGAAATATTCAATGAATACATTTGAAAACCTCTTACCAGTACAATGATATATCTTACCTTTAAGGACTGTCCACCCATAATGATGTATCCAATATTTATCAAGAATAGATTTGCATACTGCAATGCCCAAATAAGTGAATACGCAGTTGGACCTGTAACACCCAAAATCTCATTTAACTAAACAAACCGAACTGAAAGTCTGAAACCACACAAATACCAAGAAACAAATTAGAAGGAGCTTGAGTTTTTGCTAGTTATTCTTGTTTTTCATACCATAAATAAATCCTGCAAGGTCTCTATATCTGATATGCCTCTTTCCTCCAAGTTCATGGAGCTTAGCTATAAGAGTACTAGCATACAATGATATAGCAACTGCTAGAATCAAGCCAACCACGCCCCCTATCCAACCCAGAGGGACCATGATTGTGCCAGAATATCCAAGAACATATGCACTGTTGACCCCCGTACTGAGAACAACTCCCACTTGAAACCATGAATCTGGATTTTTGTAATACAAACAAAACAACCATGAGCAACCGGAACTTGAAACCAATAACAGAATTTAGTAGATTGGTGCAATTGCTTAAAAATGAAAATCAAAAGACTTTTTTTCTGTTTTACAGTGCGAAAAGCAAAATCAAAGTACACTTCAATTGAAACAGAAATGGCTGAAATGCTGAAATAAAGCACTATCATGTATCAAACTATTACCATTACATAACTCAATTCAGACCGTATATATCTGCTAGTTTCTCATTAAAGAAAAGAATCAAAATTCATTGGGGGCAACCCCCAACCAAGTTTGTTAGGGGGTTAGACTTGGTAACCACAAGATTACAAGTTCAACTCCCAACCGGAGCGGCCGGCCTGTTGGCCTTCTTGGTTTGAGCCGGTCAGCTATGGGCAACCTAGGCTGGTTTATCTCTTGCGATTCTTTGCCGACCAGGGTCACAAGGCGGGTTTACCCACTGCACACCCTGCTGCCTGTTTCCCTCTTCACTCAAAAAGAAGAATCAAAATACATGGTTAGAAATCTCCATTAAAAATGGAGGTGATAGATCTTATACACTTTCTGCTATGATCATACGTCAAGAAGATCACCAAAACGAGTAAATGAATTGTCGCATATATAACACGCTAAAGAGAGAAAAATAATAATACACACATCAAATCATCAGAGATTCTGTTAGTTATCAACTTAATAATAATCATCCTAACGCTTTAACAGATGCCATAAAAATTGAATCTTTATGAACAAAGCCATTCAATCCAAATATATATATTCAATTCAAAATCTTCCGCTCAAAACAAATCAGATTCAGGCTTATTCCAGCAACAGAAACGCTTAAAACGAAACAGAAAAAGGGAAATAAAGCGAGAGGGAGAGAGAGGGCAGAAAGAGAGAGAACCAGAGCTAACTTCATGGGCAGTTTCGGGAATCTCAATAGCGACACCGTCGCCGCCAGTCTCTCCGGGACTTTGTATCATGATGTCGTCTTCCTTAACCATCTCAGCCTTCTGCAATAGCACCACCCTGTCTTCTACTCCCTCGCCCTCAACAACCGCCGCCTTTCTCGCGCGCTTAAATTCCAGCGACACTCCCGAAACACGCCCGCACAAATTCTACCTTATGACTGCGCCTTTCACTCTCTCTCTCTCTCTCTGTGGGAGACTCTGAGAAGAGTTGTCGTTGAGAATCTGAGACCCCCTACCTGTTCGGAGAAATGCAGGGGAGATGGATATGGTCTTTCACTATAGGTCTTCTACCTGCTTGCAAATAGCAATATTTCTCCGCCTATTTATAAGTCTATTCTTAACTGTACATTATATCATTTTGGCCCGTGGTTCGGAGCCTTTATCAATCTATCCATTTACACTCCCCGCTATGGATTTCGTGTGACCAAATCTCACGGAAATACACGTGCCTTGAGATGCTCCCACTATTATTATATATTTAATTTAATTATTTAGTAGCTTAATTTTTATTTTTTAGGAGTTTGATATTTTTCAAATCAATTAAATTTTTGAGAAAATATTTCAAACTGCAATAAAAATATTCAAAATATTTATCTGCATGGGAAGCTCAGTTGGTCAAAAGAGTAAAGCTTAAGAAGAAAGATAGGGATTGAGTCTCACTAGAGACAAAGGACTCTTTGTGCGCAGTAATTCCAACGTCTTTGTGTTCAGTTGAGTTACGTAATTGGATATAATTTGGTGAAAAAAGAAGTCCAACCTTTCATGGAATTTTCTTTCCTTATCATGCAATTAGAATTTCACCCAAACTCTTCTACTTGGAGTAATTTTCTCACGTTTTAAATTCTCATAAAAAAAAAAATTAAACTTTCATAGCTATCCAATACCTTCTTATGGTAACTTCCTTTTATTTTTTCTTCTTAAATCTATATCTATATCTATAATCTATCTATATCTATATATACTATATATAAAAGTAAAATCCTTCTATTTCATTTTCCCGCCCGAACTTTTATATTCAATTAATTAAATATTTTATTGGTCAAATAATTAATAAAGCTTATTTGAGAAGAAAATGTAAAATGGAAATTAATTAATTTCTATTAATTGGTAATATTATTTATATATTCACATATTAACGTAATAACATAATACCGTGTAGAAATTACATATTAATTAGGTAATAATAAGATAATAGCATGCCAAAGACCTTGTGGTCAAGTGGCATCCGGTGTTCTGATTAACACCCATGTGGGAGTGGGTTTGAGCCTCGTTGTGCTTCAGTAAGTTGAGAAAGTAGCTATGAACAGATACTGCATATACAAAAAAAAAATAATATTATTGTTTGCAAATTCTGAAAAAAAAAACATATACATGCACATTCAAAAAAAATAAGAGATTATTTTTTCCAGTGGTAATTTTTCATAGGGTTGCATTCTTTTTACTATTTAAACATATCATTATGCTAAACGTAAAGTTGTAAGCTTGCATTCTTTTTACTATTTAAACATATCATTATGCTAAACGTAAAGTTGTAAGCTTCCAACATATTTCTGCCTTTAAACTCTGTAACAAGATTTAATTTTAAATTTTTATATTTTTCTAGAAACATTAATGAATATAAATAAATATATATTATCTTCTACAAATAAGTAGATTTTACGTGAAAATTCAAGATAATATCGATTAAATAATTGGTAAGTAATATATCTCCTCAAAAGATTTACAATTTAGTATTTTGCAAACATTAATGAATATAAATAAATATATATTATCTTCTACAAATAAGTATATTTTACGTGAAAATTCAAGATAATATCGATTAAATAATTGGTAAGTATGTTGAATACTTATCTTTTTTGTTTGAGTTTTACTGACTCTGTTACAATGTAGTATCTTTTTGTAGTATCTTTTCATAGCTACTTTCTCAACCTACTGAGGCTCGAACCCACTCCCTTCCAAATGGGAGGGTACACCGGGTGCCGCTTGACCACAAAGCCTTTGGCATATATTACAATATTTATATTATGTAATATTTATCATCTATTTTGACCAACTTCCATAGAGGGTACATATTTTATTTACATTTTTTTATTTCCGTATATATGGTAGAAAACATGAATGGAAATCAATAGTATTTGATATATATAAGCAATTGATATATACGCTAGGGGCTCACGACCATTACCCAAAATTGAAATTGATGTAATATTTAATAATCTTATAATTGATTAATTATATTAATAAATACTAATATTTAATATACAATAATAATAATAATAATAATTTTAGTATATACGAATTGATATATATATATATATATATATATATATATATATATATATATATATATATATATATATATATATATATATATATATATATATATATATGAGTAATATTTATAGTTGTAATGATTTATATTCATAATATAGAAATGATTTATAGTCATAATATCATAAAATAACTAAAATTATATTAAACCCGAAAAATGATTTAGAGATTAAAAAAAAAAAAGTAGTATTAAGAAAAGCAATGTGAAATTCAATTTTCACATTTTTCAATTTTTCATTTCTCCAGTTTTCTAATTTTCATTCTCCATTTCTCTCGTTTTTTCATTTCTCTAATTTATGATTTCATTTTACCAATTCAATTTATTTTGTAGATAAAAATAAATTCAATACACTAATACTAAATGTTTAAAAGATAACAAAAGTTAATAAAAATATATTACGAGAAATTACAAACGAGTGTCAATAGTTGAATAGAAGTTACTTATTTTGTATTCGAGCAAATACCAATTTTGGTCCCACGACTATAAGCAAAATGACAATTTTAGTTCACATGTTTAATTTCTACCAATTTTGATCCTACGACTATTTTTTAGTACCAATTTTCATCCACGACTATTATTTTAGTGCCAAAATTTATCGCGCCGGTCACCAATCCGTTTAAAACGTGTAAAAAATCTAAAATTGTTAAAGATATTTTCATCTTTTTCAACTCAATATCCCAATTTGAGCATGAATAAATGGATTTAAGTCCTAAGATCGATCAAAATTCGCAGTTTTTCTTCTCATTTTACCTTAATTTGAGGAGGAAAACTGTGAATTGTGATCGATCTTAGGACTTAAATATCTTTATTCATGCTCAAATTAGGATATTGAGTTAAAAAAAGACGAAAATATTTTTAAAAATTTTAGATTTCGGCACATTTTAAACGGATGGGTGACCGGTGCGATGAATTTTGGCACTAAAACATTAGTCGTGGGACTAAAATTGGTACTAGAAAATAGTCGTAGGACCAAAATTGGTAGAAATTAAACATGTGTACTAAAATTGTCATTTTGCTAATAGTCGTGAGATCAAAATTGATATTTGCTCTTCTGTATTCGTTGTTGTCCACAAAATTTAATTTATTTAAGTAATATCACTTCCCACGATGGGGTGCCAAGGAAAATTTGGATAATTGACATCATCAACAACGTAGTAGTATATATAAATTTAAGGAACACATACATTTCTTGCCCCAAACACATGCACATTTCTGTTGATTATCGATGGATACCAAACTTCCGAGCACTCTCCACGTGGATAAATTCTCGGCAGGGAAAGGGAATTGAATTGAATACGCAGTTTGCTAATAACTGTAGTGTGCAATTGGTTATAAATCACAACATTGGCATGCTTTTATTTAAGATTCCCTGCTAAAATGCTGTCATAAGAGTGTAAGATTGTTTCTCAGTTGGACACTTGGATATGCATAAAAAGAACGTGAAGGGAAAAAGGAGGGGCAAACAAATAGTTGAATAAAAATTGTGACTATTTTTTAATTAATTATATTAAAGCTTACTATGTTAGTAGGATGTGCCAAAGACCTTGTTGTCTAGTGGCACCCGGTGTCCCGGTTTACACTCTCATATGGATGATGGAGTGGGTTTGAGTCTCAGTGAAGTCAATTGCTATTATTGAAATGGTAATGGTTCCTAGACTATTATGAATTTTTTTCTGAGTTTATTACCGAAATGGTCCATCGACTATTATGAAATTACTAATTCGGTCCTCGACAATTTTTCGTGCCCAAGTAAGTTCCTCGACTTTGAAAAATTTAACCAATTTGGTCCTCCGTTTATTTTGCCGTTAAAAATCTGTCAAATCGGGACCAAATTAGTAATTTTGCTATAGTCAAGCAACCAAGTGAAAAATTAATTACCAATTTGGTCTCTTGACTATAGCAAAGTTACCAATTTGGTCTCGATTTAACAGATTTTTAACAGCAAAATAAACGGAGGACCAAATTAGTTAAATTTTTCAAAGTCGAGGGACTTAATTGAGCACGAAAAATTGTCGATGACCAAATTGATAATTTCGCAATAGTCGATGGACTATTTCGATAATAAACTCTATTATTATTCTGATGGGGGAATGGGGTATAGGCCAAAGGTCAATTAGGTCAATGAGTCGAGATCTAATAGTTGGGTCAAGGGGGTAATTGGAATCCATGGGACGATGTTTTGGTGCCTAAACAAGAGGAGAAGAAAGTTAAGGGGTGTGACTAAAAAGTAAAATTAAAGGGGTGGGGGTGCAAATGTTGGAGGGATGAGGTTTGAAGTGAGACAATGTGATCAGGTGAAACCGTGAAAATATTGGATGAAGTTTTAAATATTAGCTAACATAATATTTAACAATGTAATGGTATTTTTGGCATGAAAAAAAAAAATAAAGTACAATACTTTTAATATAATGTACAACTTTATAAGCACAAAGGATACAAATATGGGGCAACTCTAGCCAAATTGGTTAGGTTGTTGACTTAGTAACTACAATGTTATAAGTTTGACTCCCAACAAGAGCGACCTAATTGCCTTCTTGGTTTGAGTTGGTCAGTTATGAGTAGCCTAGTCTGATTCACCTCCACGTGGACATTTACCAACTAAGATCACACAATGATCGAGATTTACTTCATGCACACCCTCGGGTCGTGGATGTGAATTTCCATTGTCGCTCAAAAAAAAAAAAAGAATACAGAAAATTTTGTATTTATATTTATATATACTAGTTATAAATGCGCACAATGTGTAATAATGAATTTTAAAAAATACATAAATCTGAATACTATTAGAATTTTTTTTTAAATTTTTGATATAAAATTTATTATCTCACATAATTTTTTTAAAAAATACATTAAACTTAGTAGATATTGTATTTCAAAATGATTATATTATAACAAATGCAAATAGTTTTATTTGATAATTTTTTTAATATTTTAATTAGAGTTTTATCATTAATTAATACAGTAATAAATAAAATGAGTATTTAATTTTTTTTAAAAGTTAAAATAAAAATTAATTTTTCAAATGGAAAATTGTATTATAATATAGTATTATTTATTGATTTAATTTATAATTAAGTTAAACTATTAAAAATATAGTAATTTATTTACTTACAAATAATAGTATATGTTTAAATAATTTTCACATCATACAAGATTTTACTGTCTAAAAAAAGATAGCGATACAACCCCTCTCAAATACATATATAAATATATATATACACACACATAGATATAATAATAGTATACCAATTGATGTACCTAAAATTAGTCAATTCAAAGATAGTTTACTTGTAGACTAGTCATGTTGAGGAGCATTTATTGGCTCAAACCAATTTTCATGACCAAGTAACTGAAGTAAGTAAAATGTTGGACACCAATACTAGTACTTTTATTTCGTTTTGTATAAAAGAAAATGGTAAATAATATTGATTGGCAAACATTGTATTAATTAGAAATTGAAGGACACTTTTGAAACTTCATACATTAAAATATTTTTGTTGGAGTTCAAATGTTAAATTGCAAACTCCTCATATTTGTTTGGAATTTCTTCATAATACCAATCATCATCAGTATCAATAATATTAAATGTAATATAATATAATATACAATAATAAAATGTGAACCATGGTGTACAACATGTCAGTATAGTGATATTCTATGTAATGTTGTTTTCCTCTTGACACCAATACAATAAAATATTTTAAAATTTTGATGAAACGTACTTGTTATTAGTATGTAATCACACTAGACATTGTACTTTTTTTAAAGGATAGGAAAAAGACGAGCATTGTAAATATTTGGCATAATTAGGCCTATTAGAAAAATGAATCAAATCTAAGAGTCCAATGAGGGTTTGTTGAAAATTTGTAAACTTGAGGGAGAACTATCATGGTGGATTGTTATCTCATTCACACAAAAATTTGTTTTCTTGTGTATGTGTATGATTGTGAGGATCCTTATCTGTATATATGACATGCATGTTATTTGTACGTTTGTCAAATACCGGAGTATAATTTATAATTAATTTCGTTTTAACTTGTTTAAATATGAAAATCATATCATCCTTTTGCCTGTTACAAATTATACCAATGACTAGAGTCGTAAAAGCACATTTTGTCTGTCGAGTCAGTCAGCCATGTTCCTTATATAGGTAGGGGGGGGATGGTTTTAATTTTGGTGCCCCAACACACACACACACATATGAAAAAATCACACTTTTAGTCCTTCGATTGTTTAATATCAGAGCCACAAATAAGCTAATTGACAACCTTTAAAATAATTGAAGGATTAAATTTCTTAAAATTGACAATGAGGAACTAAATTACATAATAGACAATAATTAAAGGACTAAAATTGTGATTTTTCTCTCTCTCTACATATATATATATATATATATATATATATATATATATATATATATATATATGCTAAGGATTCTGTGACAATAATACCATAGGAGAGAAATAAGAATCAATCACAGCTTTATATTTGTAAAAAATTGACGAATCTGATCAAATTTTTTTAAAAAACGCGATGACATATATTTTTGTAATTATAATCACCTTCATTATGCAAACTTGAACACTTAAATATACAATCATTAACAACTAAATATGCAAACTTGGTAAATTTTATAAAATCAACGTAAAAGCTAAATTTTAAATCTAAACTGTAATTGCTATACCTTAAGCAGTAAAAAGTAGTGAACTACTAAATCCAATAAAATAAAAAACTTAGTTATACACTCTAAAATCGAAACCTTAATTGCAATGCACTTTCGCATTTTTGCAAGTGCAATCTTATAATATTAAATATGAAAAAATGTTTGAACAGATACTACATTGTAACAGAGTAAGTAAAACTCAAAAAAAATATGAAAAATGTTAATACTAAATGTGTAAATCTATAAAAGTTTGAAAATTGCATATTTTAGTGTTCAAGTTGGTCATAATTATGAAAATGTCATTGCATTTTATTTTAAAAATTTGATTTAATCGGTTCGATTTTTTCAAATGTAAAGACGGTATTGATTCTTATTTTTCTCCTAAGAACTTGTTCTCATTTGATCCCATACATCCATACATGCATGCATGTATACATACATATATACACATGTGTGTGTATTCTTTAGTTTTCAATTTTCACTAAACCTAATTCCCCATGATAGCAAATTAGCTTAGCAATGAAATTAGAATATTACTATAGGAATAGAGATTTAAAGTGTGTGAAAAAATAGATGAGTTGTTTCAGCCTATGATTAAATAAATGAGTTTCTTTAAAAAAAAATAGATGAGCTAACTGGCCCGACTAGCCTATGAGCCTTGAAAATGGTTGGGCTAGCCAACGTACGTGCTCTAAACTCGCCCGACCCTATCCCGTCGGCTTACCAATAACTAAAAATAGACAAATGTTCATCACTCCATTGTTATATAGAAACTTTAATTTGTAGCTCTAATTGCATGTGTACTTCACGTTGCATTCAATAATACAATAAGTTGCGCAACATTCATTAAGGTTATTTAATGAGTTCTCTCCTTTGTTGTGTTCCTCATCTGCCTTTGCTTTAATAATAAATTCCTTGGTGTGCTGTTCTCATGGTTGGTTGGTTAAACATCATTGTCAATGAGGAGAACCAACTTAACAGAAGCACTGCTACCACATGACTCTCATGGTGCGGTTGCGTATATAAATTGAAATCTTACTTTTCTCCACTTTTAGAGTAAAGAATATTGTTATGGTCTTATGGAATGACGATGGTTCATTGTTTAAAGAATATTGTTATGGAATGACGATGGTTCATTGTTACTCCATATATTGGTCAACTACTGTTCCTTACACTTTATGCCAAACAAGAATATAAATATAAATTCTTATAAAAACATAATACTCTATTAGGGCGGTTAAGGAACCGAACATAAACGAAGATAGGTTGCTCGTGTTCGTTTGTTAAGATTTTTGGAGTGTTTGTGTTTGTGTTCGTTTATTAAGGTTTTTGAAATTTAATCATATTCGTGTTCATTTGTTAAGCGTTCATTAGTGTTTGGGTTCACGAACGTGTTCGTTAATGAACACAATCATGAACATTTTCATTAACGTTTGCAAACACATTCATTAACGTTTCTAAACATGTTCGTGAACATGTTCATTCACGATCATGAACGCTTAATAACCAAACACATGCACATGTCATGATCACAATTCACAATTCATTCGTGAACAAGAAATAATCTATCAAACATATCAACTATATATACATGGCTAGAATTTTAGGGCGTGCAAGATGGACAACATCACAAAGCCTCAATTTTTAGAGGGCCCAATATTTATTTTTGACCTAGCTACTTAAGAAACTAAAAAAATATATACTTCGTACAATTAATCCTAAAACATATCAGTTTTATCCCAAATCACTTCTCCCTCTCCTAATAATTAGGACCTAATTAATTAATTGAGCATGACAAAACCGTTTTGTTTCTCAACGGCATAAATGATGTCTTAAGCCCTGAATCTGCAGGGATAACTTGAAGTAAAAATCATATATTTTACGTATTGGTTTTAAAGATTGCGCTTATACTTTTGGTAAGGTTTCATTTATTTATATATAGAATCCTAATCATATTAGAATTACTCCCCAGGTCAAGTGAGAACGTGTGGACAAATCTAAACCATTGATCTGCAAGATTTGAAATATGAGAAAATCAAGTAAGAAATGAGCGGGGTCATTTTCATAAATATTACAAAGTTTTGTTAATTTTCAACCGTTAGATCTACTAAATCAATGGTTTGGATTTATCTGCACGTTCTCACCTGGGGCATGGTTCTCACTTATTAAGGAATATATATATATATATATATACACACACACACGCACACACACACATGCTTAACTGCTTGTTCATTAACATGTTCGTAAACATTATTAAACGAACTTGTTCATGAACAATATTGAACGAACATCAAACGAGCTTGCTCATGAGCTTTTAGCAAACGAGCCTACAACAGTTCAGACTCTGTTCATTTATGAATCGAGCTTTAAAATTTGTTCATTTATATTCGTTTACCTTATTTTTTTCGATAAATATTCTTTTACGTACCTTAATAAACGAACATAAACGAACGCTTATTGAACACAAATATGAATAATTTACAAAAAAATTTGTTCACTAACACCCCTATATATACTCCGTATATTATATTGCTTCAACTTTCGACTTGTAGAATGCTTTTACCTTAGTACATTTAAAAAGATCGAGGATCAATGATAACTGTCTACCAAAATATTATAAGTTGCTATCACTATATTCTAAGATCTTGAGTTTATAAAATCATTTATATTTGTTTAAGTATTTTAAAATCCCATAGTGCATATATAAATTGGAATCTTTTTTTTTTCTCCTTATTTTAGAGTAAAGAATATTAATGACTGAATGAGGAGGATTCAATGTTATTACTCCATTTGGCAACCACCATTGCTTACACTTTATGCTATAAAATTATTTTAAAAAAAACATAATGAGGTGTTTAACAAATAGCTGCTAGGTGATTGATGAGTTAGTGGGTTTGATTAGATTATAGGATTAGCTGGTTGTAGAAAATTGTTTGGTAAATTAGTTGTTAGCTGATGGCTGATTACATGCAAAATAACCTTTAAGGGAGTGTTTGGTTGGATGGAAAGAAAATGTTTTCCTAAAAGGGGAGGGAAATGTTGTTTTATGTTGTTTGGTGATGGAAAACATTTTCTAATGGAATTTGAATTCCATTTCCTTCAAATATTTTCCAGTGAACCAAATGGACGGTTACAACAATTTTTTGAATTTTAATATTTTAGAACAATAAACTCTTATAGAAAACTAATTAACCAAATGCTCATATTAGTTGTTTAACCAAGTCAAATAGTTAATAGTGGGCAAACAAGCTAAAATTGACTGATAAACTAACTATGGTAATAAACAAAGCAAATATATTGCTTCAACTTTTCACTTGCACAATGTTTTTATCTTAATACTTTTATAAAGATCGAGGATCGAATTGATAACGGTCTAACAAAATATTATAAGTTGCTATCGGTAGATTCTAAGATATAGAGTTTGGAAAATTGTTTGTGTTATTTTTTTAAATATAAATATTTTATAATCGTATATTGCCTATATAAATTGAAATCTTCTTTTTCTACTTATTCTAGAGTAAAGAATATTAATGATTGAATGACGACTATTCATTATTTCTCCATTTGACATTCACCATTGCTTACACGTTATGCCAAACGAGAATAAATTCTTAGAAAACAAAGTATATTGCTCCAACTTTTAACTCGCATAATGCTTTTACCTTAATACTTTTAAAAATATTGAGGATCGAATTGATAACAGTCTAACAAAATATTATAAGTTGCTATTGTTAGATTCTATGATGTTGAGTTTAAAAAATCGTTTATGCCATAGTGCCTATATAAATTGGAATCTTTTTTTTTTTTTTTTCACCTTATGTCGTTAGAATAAAGAATACTTCATGGTTTTTCGTTGGAAGAAAGGAATTAAGGGGCGAAAGGAATTGTAATTCGGTGGGAATAAAGTCGGAATTCAAATTACATTGTTTGGTAGGTAGAATAAAATTATTCGGAATGGAAAGAGGAGAAGTAATGTAAAGACTAAAATGCCCTTGTATAATAATATTAATAATAATATTCCAGGGTAAGTATGCCATTTTCTTCCTTTTCCCTTTCCTTTGTACGGATGAATTCCAATTTATATGGGGAACCTTTGAATTGCAATTTATTGAATTGAGGGAATTACGATTCTCTCCAACAAAAAAAAAAATGTAGTTTTTTCTTTCATGAAATTGTATTGGCATTGAATTGCAATTCATGCCAACCAAACGCCCCATTAATGATTGAACGACGACTATTCATTATTACTCCATTTGGCAACCACCATTGCTTACAATTTATGCCATTCCTACTACAATTGGCAACCACTATATTGCTTACAATTTATATCAAACGAGAATAAATTCTTCAAAAACATAATATATATTGCTTCGACTTTTGTCTCGCATAATGCTTTTACTTTTAAATTATTAAAAAAAAATCGAAAATTGATCAATAATGGTCTAACAAAATACATATAATATGTTGCTGTCATTAGATTCTACCATCTTTGAGTTGATGAAATCGTTTACTTTTTCATTGAGGCCACTTTAGCTTATCATGAAAGTTTGGTATCTTATAAGTTGAGTTAGGTATGAACATATATATGCTCTAGCACTCTAGTTAGATAGATGCTTCTTAAATGCAACCTCTAGCTCTACTCTGCAATTCTCCCATAATTTATTAAGAGAATGCTTTGACCCTTAATGGTAAAAGTAAGCCAATTTAATTTTAATTAAAATATATAATTTAAATTCCATTTAGCGTGATATGTATTGTGAAAAATATTTATTCTTTAACCCATTATGCAAAAAAAAAAAAAAAAAAAAAAAGTCTTTGTGCTATAATTAGCACAAAGAGTCAACAGCCTCGGCTCGAACCCACTCCCATCATTCATGGAAGTGTGTTCCGGGACACCGGGTGCCACTAGACCAGAAGGTCTTTGGCATAATTAATTTTAGTTAATTGTATTAGTACTTTAGTTTATTTTGTTAGCTCCATAATTTTCACAATAAAGCGCCCATGCATAAGATGCCCTACAATCATGTGCCAACAAATATAATTCAATTCTCTAATCTTGCACTTATTTATACTCCCTCTTGTTATTATATATCTACAAACCTAATAATCTACCATCCTAATAAGATAAAGAGCCAATAAATTAGGCCCCTAATCGGAGCTAAAAAATATTTGTGTAATTATTTGTTGCCTTATGTTTGGATGAAGTCGCAGCTAACGACAGTCACCAAAATTCTCAGAATATGAGAATGACCTGTAAGTACCTACTATTGAAGGGTATTAATCAATTTTTGGGTTTCAATCATGGTTGCAGTAGGCGTTAGGCGCTAGTCGGGCGGTAGACTAGCACCTAGCGCCTAAGCGGTCTAGGCGCCGACCTATAAAAACAAAAGAATAATGCATGTGTGGGTGTATGTTATATTATATTATATTGTGTGTGTGTATATATATATATATATATATATATATATATATATATATATATATATATCTTACTTCTCTTACTTATATAAATAAATAAATTTAAATATATATAAATATAATAAAAAAAAAATTAACAAGGCCGACTCGCTCGAGTTAACTCGGCTAACTCTGCCGAGTTGGGCGAGTTAACTCGGCCAAATTCGACCGAGTCGGCCGCCAACTTTTGGCCCAGTCGACTAAGTTGGGTGCTAGGCGGACGCCTAGGGAGCAATTCGCCTTGGTCTAGGGGTGCCTAGCGTGCCTAGGCGGGAGATTTTTGCAACAGTGATTTCAATGCATCAAAATAGCTAGTTAGAGTGTTAATTACACTTTTAAAAGTTTAGAAGCTAAGTTCACTTTCGTGTAAAGTTTGAGAGTCTATTTTATCTTTTTCCCGATATACAATACCATTGTTGATCTTTATTCTTGTCTTGATTTCTCAACAGTTAACATTATCAACATTTATCCTAGAGGTTATGTTGGGTCCCGGTATATTATTTAACAATAATACTTTGATTCGAAATTCTAAATATTTAAGGTATGTTTGGTTGACAGGTTTAGCTATCAAGAATGCGCATCAAAATCATGGTTATTGTTTGGTTGACATGTTTTTAAAACACTACTATGGATTTTGATTACCCCTTTAGGGGGCGTTTGGTTCACGGAATGTTAGATTACCTTAGGGAATGTTAGATTGTTAGGAATGTTAGATTGCTAGGAATGTTAGATAACTGAGAATGTTAGATTCCTGTGTTTGGTTTAAAATTGAAGTAGGTAAATAAGACAACAGAAATAAGATAAATTGATTAAAATTTCAAAAGCTCAATATTAGGAATAAGATAAGGGAATGTGAGATTACCTAAGAAATCGGGGTGTATCTCACATTCCCTTCCAATAGCTAAAAACTTCATATGGAGGTTATGTTACATTTCCTGGGAATTTTATATAACCTGAACCAAACATGGGAATCTTATATTACCAAACAAATATAACATTAGTTATCTTATATAACTTGAACCAAATGCCCCCTTAATTTCAAAACTCATTCCCTAATAAAATAAGGGTTTCACCCCCTTCCTCCTCCGCTACTCAACTATTAATAATCATTCTCATTCCACCCTTCTACTAAACATGCAAAATACTTTCACCAAAACTCATTACCATTAATAAGGGTGTGTTTGGTTGACATGTTTAGTTATCAGGAATGAGTATCAAAGTCATTGCTATTGTTTGGTTGACAGATTTTTAGAACACACTACTATAAGTTTTGATTACACCATTAATTGCAAAACTTATTCCCTAATAAAATAAGGGTTTCATTTCCATTCCCCCGCCTCTTCCCCAACTATTAATAATCATTTCCGTTCTACCCTAATACCAAACATGCAAAATACTTTCACTAAAACTCATTACCATTACTAAGTATCCCATTCCGATTTTGATTCCCATGTGCGAACCAAACACATCCTAAGTATTTGATACTCATTCCGATTCCGATGTGGGAACCAAACATCCCATTAGTTCAAATGTAATGAACATGCGGTCGAGAATCGACTCTGATCTCTTGTAGATAGACAAATGAGAAATTCTTATGGGTAGAGTTATGTGCCAACCTAACGTTAGTGTACGATGCAAAAGATCTTGTGGTCTAGTGGCACCCGGTGTTCCGATTTACACTCCCACATGGACGATTGGAGTGGGTTCAAGCCTCAGTGGAGGCAACTGCTGACTCTTTGTGCTACATTGTAACAGAGTCAGTAATACTAAAAAAAAACGTTTGCGTAAAAGTGTATCGTCAAAAGGGTGAAAGTGAAAAACCTGAATTATTAAAAGAAAATATCATTAAATACGTCCAACTACTTATATAAAAAAATCTTATCATGGTTATTGGTTAAGCGGAATATGTGCACAAGAATAACATGCGTAGCAGGTCACCTGATAGGACAACACGTGTTTTTCATAATAATTGGTCTGCCTTTATTACATTTTCTTTCTCGGCCTTATCTATAATCCATGATAATTGGTCGGAAATCTTATATATCTTTCCGTTTTTTGGAAAAAAGGTGACTTGCGAGTATATATGCTATTATAAGCCATACATTCAATAAATAGAGAACAACCATCTTACACGTAAAGACTAAAAACACAAATTATTTTTAGAGTGACCTTCCTATAAAACCACCTCACATATTATTATCTATAAGACGGATCTGGCTAAAATAGACATGTAATACTTATACTGAAAAATGTAATATGGATAAAGTGTTTGTTACGTATAAAAGATAGTGTATGTTACGTATAAAGGAAATTGTAGTATTTTTGAAGAAAAAATGTAATATTTTTAAATTAAAATGTAAAAGTAATACATTTTCTTTTATAAGTAATAAAAATTGTATTCTTAAGTATTACATTTTTGTTTTCAAAAAAAAAAAAGTATTACATTTTTTCGTATATAAATATCACATTTTCATATTGACCCAATCCGTAAGATAAGTGTCACACGAGTTTTTGCCTTATTAAATTAAACTTATTGCAAAATTTATATCAATATAAGCACAATTGACAACGAACACCAAACTTTTGTACTGTAAATAAATAAGGACAACGAACACTATACGTTACAATAATAAGGTTGTTGAGGAGTAAAAAAAAGGTAACCATAACAATTCTTTTTTACTATGAATAAATAATACTCCATCCGAGTGTCTGGTTCGATTAACGAGACTTGACTTGGAGTTATTTTTAACCTAATTTTTCATAATATTAAGTTTAGTATTAGTATACAAAATTTATATATTTAGAAACTACACTAAAAATACTATTAAACACAACAAATCAAATTTAAAAACAAGTAAAAGATACTAAAAAAATAAAGAAGAAAGGGTCGATTTGGTAAATGAATAGTAAGTATGACAGATAAAATGAGATGGGAGTATAAAAGAGTTGGTCTAAATACAAACCGAAATGAACTATTACTCATCAAGTAGACTAGCTACCAATGAAGCTTGCCCAAAATATAGGAAGAGAGAAGACAAGAGACGTCTTGTCCTTGAATGATGATATCTAAAATGAAGACATCAACGCGTAGGAAACTCATACTAGCTAACTGCCAATAATAGGGTTGTCAAAGCGGGTCGGCTCGCCCCATTAGGTTCGGCCCAATAACAATTTCGCTGCCTAACCCCATTCTTTTAGCCTTTGCATACTAGCTAAACCTTTTTTTTTAATAGTGAGACCGCCCGCTCAAGACGGATATTAACTGACCCTTTTGAACCTAATCCCACTTATACTAACCCTCTAAAGATTGCACCATAGCATAATTTGCACTCCCATCATTTCTTAGCCTTCATGCCTAACTTGCACATTCATTAGCTCCTTAAACACAACTTACATCCCTCCTATACTCTCAGGCTCCAATCACTCTATGGGTCCAAGCCCAAATTCATTCATCACTTGCAACAACGAATTCGACCCAAAACTCGAGCCACTATATATATAAAGACACTAGGGTTTTTGGAATGTTCAGTGGACTCATTTCGCATTTTGCCTTTTACCCTCTCTCATGTTGGAGATGAACAAGTCGAATTTCCACAAAATTATATATATATATATATATATATATATATATATATATATATATATATATATACAAACACACACACACACACACAAATATATAGGGATGAAAATGGGTCGGGAAGGGCTACATCCATCACTCGACCTACCTTACATTTTCTTCACCCACCCCCAACCTCCAACCCGTATCGGGTGGACTTTTTTAAAACTTACCCTCACCACATTGGGTGCGGATTCCCACTGCGGGTACCCATCACTTATCAACTTATTTTTTAAAAAAAAAATAATATTTAAATTACTTACACATAATAAAATAATAAAAAATTCATTAGTTATACTAAAACATAAAATAATAGAAATATTTCAATATAATAACTAAATTGTTAATTTTTAAAATTAAACTAAGTAGTTTAAAGTTAAAAATAGTAAAATGTTACACAAAGTTATTGAAACTTTTATAATTAACTATATACTAGTACTACTAATTTTACTATTATATATATATATATATATATATATATATATATATATATATATATATATACACACACACACACACACACACACACACACATTCCATACACATGGTGGGTCGGGGGGTTCTAGACGGGTTTTGTACATAGAATTCGAATCCAACTCGACCCACAACGGCGGGTTTACTTTTTTACCTTTTTAAGACACATGTAATTATTATTATTATTATTATACATTTGTATAGGAGTATTTATGTCTTTTTAAAATATATTTCACTCATACTCCTTAAATCATCCAAACACTGTAATTACATCCCTAAGGTCTATTCTTCCAGCGAACAAAAAAGTAGAATACAATTATATTTTATTCATCGCTTATTCCATTCCCTATAGAATATCATTCATATTCTCTCAAAATTTATTATGTGAACCAAACATGCTATTACGGTTGTCAATTGCAATATTTTCACATTGAGTTTGTAATTTTTAATTTAACCACATTTAATTCCACAACTTTGGAGATATTGTCAAATTTGATCAATTGTTACCATTATTATTCAACTAACTTTAAATGTTGAGACTATTTGGTAATTTCACACTTTTAATCTTTTAGTCTTGCTTAAAACACGCTCATAGACGATTTAAGATAGAAAACAAGATACTCCGTAATTTTTTTTAATTTTTTATTTTATAAAATAGTCTATTAAATCATTGTTTATAAATTTTTGTCAATAAAATAAGAGATCAAAATTGTGACATTACCAAATTGTCTTAGATATCAACATGAATTTAATGAAAATTATAACTAATAATTAATTTTGTTTTGATTTAAAGGTCATTAACTAAATGTGGCAATAATAATAACACAAATAGTCTTTTGTGAAATTAATGTAATGATTATTGATTGAATTAATTGATTTGATGAAATGAGCTATTGATAATGACCTAATATAGAGAAATATAATTTTTCATTAAAAAACTCAATTAAATTATTATCCATTAAATCATTTATGAACTTTTTCAACAAGAATAGGAAGTTAAAATTATAAATTTATCTGATTAATCTAAATAGTAACATAAATTTAATGAAAATTATAATAGATAATTAAATGTGAATATCAATAAAATTGTGGAACTAAATGTTTTCATATTAAATGCTCCTATTACTTGTGACAATCCCACAATAGTCACTAGTAAATTAATACAATGATTGATTGGAGAAGTAATGTAATTGATTTGATGACATGAACATAATGATTTATAATATAATAAACCTTCCAATTTTTTTTTTTGATTTCATAATTATTGTTGTGTTAATTGATCAATAAAATTGATTGAACTTTAGCGTATTATATCATTGGTTTAGCTAAGTTGTGATCATATAGTAAAATGATATTAAAATGTTCTACAACTCAATTGATTTTTCTTGCCAATTCTAGGGCCAGATTTGTCTAATTTATTCATTATGAGACTTATTGGGCTATATATGGGCTTGGAAGTTGGAATCCATAATCAAAGCTATCTTGCCCATACTTTATGGACCAAATTGATACATCTTCTCGAGAATGAGGATTTCCCAATTGTTGGGTTCCCCTCTGGCTAACAGGTTAAAATGCAATGTTGATGCTGTTGTATTTGAAGATGGGGCTGGTTATGGTGCTGTGGTTAGGGATCACACAGGTAAATTTATTTCGGCGTGTAGTGCTCGTCTTGGATGCGATCGTGACCCTTACCTGGCTGAAGCTGTGGCCGTTAAGGAGGCCCTTACGTGGTTAAAGTCTACTGGTTTTCATAGTTATATTATTGAGTCTGATAGTCTTAATTTTCGCACTAGTTATAATTCGAACTTGTTGGACTTGTCGTATGTGAGTTTGCTAGTTAAGCAATGTCGTTATATTGCTAGTGACATCGGGAACGTATTTGTTCACCATGTCAAAAGGTCAGCGAATCATTTAGGTCTTGTGTTAGCACGGGCAACTGGTTCTGCGTATGTCCTAGGGTCGTGATTGTCTGTTCCAACGACATGTATTTCTCATTTGGTTAATTATTAATGCAGTCTTGATGTTTCCTTTCAAAAAAAAATTGACAAAGACCTTGTGGTCGAGTGACATGATTATAACTTTCTCAACTGGGAGGCCACAGAGTTAGTAGTACTAAAAAAGGATATAAATTATCAGTCGAATTCATCGCACAATATTTGTAGTGAAATATATTTTTTGTGCGATTTGTGAGTTATTATACAAGAGTAGGGGTTATTCAATGCATATTTTAGTGCGGGTTTTCCTCATTTAAAGAGAGAGAGAGAGAATAAAAAAACTTTTTTTTGAAAGAGGAATAAAAACTTTTTGGATGTTAAAATAACTTTACACCAAACATTCCACCTAAATTCATCTTTCTATGTTTTCAAAAAAAATAAAAAATCATCTTTCTATAGAGTATATACTGGACACTTAGTCAATTAGTCATGCGGAATTTTTATTTTTTTTTAACTAAAAACTTTAAATTCGATTCTACTTTTTTTTTTTTTCAATTCTACTTTTAAAATTACTTTTTGATATTTAAACTTTGTGGTCTAGTGGCACCCGGTTTACACTTCCACATGAAAGGGAGTGAGTTCAAGCCAGTGGAGGCCGATTGTTGACTTTTTGTGCTTTAGTAGGTATAGAAAATAGCTATGAACAGATACTACATTGTAACTCATAGCTACTAAATTGTAATAGAGTCAGTAGTACTAAAAAAAAACATCAACATCAATTGTACGTTAAAATATGTAAAAAAAAACATCAACATCAATTGTACGTTAAAATATGTTAATACAATTTTTAATACAATATATTTTTTCATACTTTCCTATTCGTAATAAAAATTTTACATTAAAGTTACTAACTGTAATATAACTGTAGTATACTTTCCTGCAATGTAATCTATACTTCTATATCTATACTATTAATAAAAACAAAATCCTCCATTTTAACTCCTGCCCAAAACAATCCTATACAATTAAGATTTGTGTAATATTGAAAACTATAGTAATACAATTCATATTTGTACTACAATTGTACATTAATATATGTTAATACAATTCCTAATACAATATATTCTTTCATACTTTCTCGTACGTAATACAATTTTAGATTACAATTACTAATCGTAATTGTAATATAACTGTACATATACTTCCTGCAACGTAATATATACTATTGAGTATTAATCAAAACAAAATCCTCTATTTTAACTTTGCGTCCAAAATAGTCCTGTACAATTAAAATTCGTGTAATATTGTAAAATAATTTATATTCGTATTACAATTGTACATTAAAATATATTAATACAATTCATAATACAATATATATTTTTCTACTTTTCTATTTGTAATATCATTTTAATTTTTTCCGATTTAAATTAGAACCATAACTTTATTTTTTTTGAGAGTAGAACCAAAACTTTATGAGTTTCGATTCTTAACCGAAATTGAAATCGTCTGTACAATTTTGGTTCCGATTTGATTTTAACAATGCACGATTCGGTTCAACATCCTGACAATACAGGAGTTTGAAAGATAGAATTTGGAGAGATATTTTCGCCAACAATCTTATTTATTTATATATTTTAATCATTTCGGTGCAAGTAATTATTGCCTTTTCAGCGAGAACCTTACTGGCCACGTATGTGTTCACATGGAAACTCTTTATGGTCTTTAAAGGTGGTTCCATTTTTAAACTCTTTAATCGCGAGGAATGTGATATTAACCAAAAGCTATTTACCTAAACCCAAACTCTACGAGTAAAATCATCCTTAAACCACTTAAAATGGTGTCAAATCATGCTCTGATAGCGGTATAATATATTTAATATTGATGCACTCTCATTGTTTAAATCTTTTTATATAAAATTCGGAGTGAATCTTTCAAGCGCCTGCGATTATCATCAGCTGTTTCAAATTGAATTGGTAACTTCTTCTTCCAACCTTTCTTCTTCCGTAACTTCTCTCTCTCTGAAGTAGAGAGAGAGAGAGAGAGAGAGAGAGAGGTGGCATTTGGCGGTGGGGTTTTGGGTTTTTGATTCTTTGGAGGAATTTTAGTATTTGCGGGAATTTGTGTGAAAACCTGAACTTTTTCTGCGGATTGGTGGTCTGGGTCTCGCTAAAAATGCAATCTTTAGACAAGTCCGGCGTTGATTTGGAAGCTGGGGAGTGCGGGGACGGCGGCCGGCGCAATTCAGCCGCCGTGAGCGGTGGCCGGCCGTGCTCCTCTGAAGTTTCCGGCGTGCCGGCGGAGAAGAGGATTTCTTCCGTGTCAGAATGCTCTGTGGAGGTGGATCTGGAGGGGGCTTATGCAAAAGAGGAAACCAAATTGCATTTTCTGAGAACAGATAGGGATTGCAGGATTTGCCATCTGAGCATGGATTCAGAGAATCAAGAACCCTCCGGGACTGGGGGGGTCTTCATTGAACTAGGTTGTTCTTGCAAGGATGATTTGGCTGCTGCCCACAAACACTGTGCTGAGGCCTGGTTCAAGATTAAGGGAAACAGGTAACCTCTTACATAAAACATACTCAAATTTAACTATGAATCTGTTGTCTATTATTACTTTGTTGGAATTATTCTTACAAATACCTTTGATGGGTGATTATTTGGGAATTGGAAATTCTTCAATATGCATTTTTAGTTCCCAAACCTAAAACCTTTCTTCCCCTTTTGGGCCCACGGGGCATCTTGAGGATGTAAATTATGGTATCTCAGGTGAACAGGCTGGACCTTCGCTTACTGTGTGCAAGGAGCCCCTCACTTTGACCAACTGAACTGCCCAGGTGGGCAAAAGGTTTTCGCCCTTGCAAACCTTGTTCTTAAGTTCAGATGTTAATGATCATTTACCTAAAATGCTGACCTAAAGGCTAAAGGGAAGGATTGGATGTATCATAGAACAGTAAATAAAGAACTTTGTGTTGAGTGTTAGTGGAAGCTTTATTAGGGAAAGCAATGCCAGAATGATGTGTAAAGTGAAGATATATATTTGAAGGATAGAAAGGTTGAGTGGTCAATGATCTTTATGTCTGGGGAGAATCATGAAGTGATAGACAAAAAAAAAGTGGACAAAATTATGTGGCAGGGGCTATGAATATATTATTCTTTGCTGTTTGGGGTTTGGTTCACCATTGACTTTATAAAACTTGTAGTGCTCACAGGATGTACAAAACTTCTAATGCACACAGATTCCCGGTTTCTAGTTAACTTGTCTGCCCTCGTAAGTAACTCTGGGGTGTAGACATCTGCAGAATCTGTTGCGTCGTCTGGGCAGTAGTTGTTGGTTTGATTACAGTTCGATTTGTTTAATGTTTAACCCGAAAGGTTACTTTAGGATGCTGACTTCACTGGCAGCAAATACAGACGGGATTTAGTCTAATAAATAATAATAGGAGGATCTTACATAAGTTATTCAAGCGTACACTTCTGTCTTACATTGTTGTGGACCACTTTGATCATTGCAAGCATGAGTACACAACGTGATCTTTTAATTGACAGAATAGCTAGTTTCTATACCCTTTTTTGGTATAATTCCTATTCCTATCATTCGATGATTTGAACTGTGGCCTATAGTATCTTTTTTTTTTCCTCATTTTTGTTCAATGAATTTTGATGTTGGTATAAAAGGCAAAGAATTCTATGTTTTTTTCTTGGCCCAATCGGCCTAAGTCACGTGTCTAGCTTTGGCATAGGCCTTGGCGTGATACCATGGGGCCTTGACCCGGATGCCATGGTCAAACTAGTCGGTTGGAGCTGGAAGACTCGGATGTGCGTCGCTAGGTGCAAGCGACCAATGGACAAGGTGGCCGTGGTTGTGTAACAGAGTGCTCGACCAATGGAGGTAGTTAGCGTTTTTGGTATAAATAACCAAAATGGACACCGAGGCAGATTCATGCTAACGTGTCTAATCCTACCTACCACTCACTAGCTTTCTTGGCTCAATTCGCGATCTTTTCCTAAGCTTGTGTAATCAAAGCCCCCAAGCAGCCAAACCAATTATTACCCTAAATTCTATTCTATTCGTCATTGATGATTCTATACGATATAACCTTTATTTTCTGGTGCTGAGGTCACTTGTTCTGCCAATACCAAGTAATAGTTCTATTATCAGATAAGTGCGTGTTATTGTTTCCTAATCTGATCGGACTTTTTTGCTGAGTTAAACTTATTCTCCAAATTACAGACTTGTTTCTCTCCTATCGGATGGTATTAAGTTAGCACGTGATTCCCTATTTTTAGTTGCATCTCAATTCTCAAATTCTACTTATCAACATCGGGAGCTTATTCTTCTAAACTATTGTCTTCCCCGTTTGATCGGTGAAGTGGGAGTTCTAGACCAATTGATATGGAAAGATATTATCTCGAATATTTCCTGGAACAGATCCTAATAAAGGTATGCAGTGACGTGTAAAAGGCCCTCCAAAGTTGATGGCAGAACCCAACATTGAGATGCCCCGAGGGCCTAAAGTTTCTTATAAGCCTTCCCCAGCTTTACCTTGAGAATAAATATTTTAATATTTGGTCAAGGTTTTTGAGTGGTTATGCTATTCCAGAATCCAGAAGTAAAAAATTTGGGAATTGATCCCAACTTTCGTGTCATGCAAAGTTTGTATTCTATATTCTTTGGCATGAGTTTGCTAAAAAGTTGATAACTTGATATCGTGTTTTCCAAATCAGATTCTCAGATTTCTTGGACATTTAAGGATTGGAATAGCGCGATTGTTGGAGTTAACTAGTTAAGCCTTGAATGACACCAGGGTGTCTTACATTTGTTTCCTTAAAACACATTATATATATATATATATATATATTTTTTTTTTTCCCTAAATCGGTTTGTCTGCAGGATTTGCGAGATCTGTGGATCAATTGCCAGCAATGTTGTATGCGTGAACGAGGCAGAGTCGATTGAGCTGTGGAGTGAAGCGAATGCTGCTGCTGCTGCAGTAGCGGGATCCAGGCCAGTGCCCCAGGTAGAGTCCCATCGCTTCTGGCAAGGCCATCGGTTTCTCAACTTCATGCTAGCCTGTATGGTTTTCGCCTTTGTAATCTCCTGGCTCTTTCACTTCAACGTTTCCTCGTGAACCGTGATCCTCGAAGATTGTAAACCGCCCAACCGAAAAACCCTTGTATAGTTACCAACAACATTGGTTCAGGTTAGAATTCTGTACTGTCCTATGCCACTCTTGCCCCTGTTCAGGTTGTCCTTGCCCTGGTTTGCAAACTTGTTCATATTGTTCTGAGATTTTTATGTATTAATAGTGACATTATAGTTTTTTTAATAGATTTAAGAAAGAGAGATTGAGAGAATATTGTTGGTTACTTAGCTGTAACATAGTCCTGCTTATATTGTGCAACTATTGTTTTACTTTTTTTTTTTTTTTTGAGTACTACTGGCTCTGTTACTAAATTCATATTCAGTATTGTTACACTCTATAAAAAGGCCAAAGGACAAAGAAGGCCTCTTTGGTAACATAGCTTATCAGTCACTTTTGACTTATTTGACCACTATTAGCTGTTTGATTTGGTTAAACAATAAGTGTTTGATTAATTAGCTTTTATAATAATTTATTGCTCCAAAACACTAAAGTTCAAAATGTTGGTTATAGTAACTTTTTTGATCAGTTTTTTTAGAAAGTCAGTTTGCATGTAATCAGCTATTAGCTCATTGTCAATTAATCAAATATCTTTTTACAATCAGCTAATGCTATCAACTAGTCAAATTTACTAACTCAATCAGCTAATAGCTATTTACCAAATACTCTCATAATGAATTGCGTTCCATTTTTCGCTGAATATTCTCAAATGGAGAGAAAATTTGTTTCTCTACATTTTCATTTTTCCAGAAAAATTTCTCATATTAATAAACGCAGGGGTGATCAGAACGTGCAAAAATAATTTCGGGGTTGAAACATGCTTATCCAAAAATCTATTTAAAAAGAAAAAAACATTTGGAGATTTGTAGATAAAAATCTGAATTTGTGCTAAGCTAAGGTAGTGAAGTGGTGCTGGTGTGGAAGGATGGTATGTCGGGCCGAGCAGATATTGGTCAATCTATCGCACATTGAATTATTAGAATTATTATTGGATGTGATAAGAATAAAATCTTCTCTACTGGCAAAGAGATCTACGTAGCAGAAGAAGATGCTTGCAACTACTATACATACATACATACATGTTTTTCTGGTATGAATTTGATCCCCCAAAAAAAAAAAAAATCTAACGACAGACCACCCACGTTGTTTTGGGACTTTGTTGTCTTCTTGTCTGTTAATTAAGAAAATCATGATAGTTCATACTTCATATGCTAGATAAAGTTGACGTGATTACTATGTACTCTCATCCTTTATCAGAAGTTAAAAGTTTAAAATTTTGTCTCATAAGAAGAAACTAATATAGCCAGCACTTTATTATCTCTTAATCGGATCGGTTCAATGTGAACCATTATTGTAAAAATAGCCCTAAGCGCTCCTAGGTCGAGGCAATTTCAGCCCTAGGCGGTTTTTAGTCAGCCGACCGACTAACTGGTCAACTAGGCAACCTAAGCACATAACTTGGTTGAGTCGGGTGCTTAACTCGACCGAGTCGGTGCCCAACTTAGCCGAGTTGGAGCTCAACTCGACTAAGTAGTTTTTTTTTTTTGCCTACTCGGCTACTCTTCTTTTATATTTCTCAAATCATGTACTCAACTAACTATTTAATATATGCATTTGACTAGTTTGGAGGATTGTAACAGTTTAACAAAGCCTAGCTTTGAGTGGAAAAAGTGAAAACAATATACTCGAATTACTCGGCCGCCTAGGCGCCCCCGAGAACCTAACTAGCACCTAGTAACTTCTGCAATAACCGTGCGAACAAGGATTTGTCTGAATATTGGACGGACTTAAAGGATTAAATGTGTCTCCTACAATTAGAACTTACTCAATACACCTCGTGGTCTAAAAAAACCTTCAAACCCCAGATTAGCTGTGCAATGCAGCTCACTTTTATTTTTCTCTTTTAAATAAAAATGGATATTGTAAGGATAAGAGATGTAGCTTAAGGTCATGTTCACTGTTCAGTCAATCAAGCAGTTGAGAAGTATGATGAAGATGGCGTTATTCACGGAGGAAATAGCAGCCACAACAATTATTATGCTTTACAACCTTGCTAGTTGCTAGCTGGCTAGCTTCTCAACATAATGGATATATCTTCTATTTTTTTTTAATAATTCAAGTTTCTCAATTTCACCGAATTGTGGATTATATCATGAACTCTATAAACTTACTCTTAAATTCATAAAAGAATATGTTGAACCAATTTAATTTTGAGATTAACACTAAATTATATACTTCTGCATACAATGAGTTTAACCCAAACCCAAACTCCAATGTTTGTGGTGACAGGAATTAAAATTTCACCTACCCATGCATATACACCACTTATTTATTTATTTATTACAGTTTGGTTTGAACCGAACTGTACGTCATCCTTTGTAATGTTTAAGTTTTGATTTTAACTATTCTCGATCATGAACGGTTGATTCAAAATCAAAATCCAATCAATCATGTTTTTTTTTTAATGTAATTGATTTTTAATTTATATTAACAAGGAAATTGGAACACAAATTTTTAAAGAAAATGTTGAGATTACCCTACACGCCAGAAGGGAGAGAAGTCACTTCGCAGGATAATGCCGGCCGGCCGGCAGGGATTAGCTTTAGCTTCACTTCAAAAACATAGAATGTACATATATGCAATGTAACTATACATAACAATTAACATTATTAATTTAGGTCACATATCTTATATCTATCTTAGGTTGTCAAGAATTTTTGGTCATTATTTATAATCATAGTCGGTCCGACAATCCCATTGCTGTCTATATCCAAATCTATCCCGGAATGGGACTTTGCACATTCCAAAATCTTCATTTTTTAGCCAAACCATATTATTTTTCTTTTTGGTTCTAATATATGATGAGATAGATACATTTTCTCTAATCAGCCTTTAGAGTATAAAAACATCATTATAAGGCTGTATTAAAATATGCATGCTAAACCCTAGGTTTTGAGTGCGAATTGAATGAGATGGTTTGAGTTTCTTTTTTGAATTTGAGTCTTGTGGGAAATGTCTATTGGCTTTCTTGATCTGAAACGGTCAGTTATGAACAATCTAGACAAGTTTACCTCCATATAGTCATCTTACAGTTAAGGTCATAATACGAAATTCATCCAAAAGACACTTTTCGATAATGACTGTAAGCTTTGATTTCCCATAAACCAAAGTATCATTATATTATGTTATAACGTGTGCGTATATTGGTGTTATAGCATTTTGGTCATATGGCTATAGAGCAAATTGCCATTTTGGTCAGCTGACTATAGGGGTCCTATTAATTCTAGTCCACGACTTTCAAAAGTGTTAATTGCATACCATGACTTTTCAATTTCTATCAATTTTGAACACTCCGGTGAAATTTCCGGCCAAATGTCGCCGGAAAGTCCTAAATCTTAAAATAATGAGGGTATTTTAGTCATTTCACGCCTCTTTCTTCTTCTCCGGCGATGTGAGACTTTTTCCGGCGACCATTATTCATATTATATTATTGCTCAGCCACCTTTTCCGTTTCGAACCAAAGAAGAAGAAGTTATCTTGTTCCATGGATACAAGAACTGAGCTCAAGTAGAAGCCAAAGGAGTACGAACAGTAGGAGATCCAGAAGATGGAGAGAATCTCGCCGGATTTTACGACGGTCGTTCTGCTCGTGTTCTGTTACGACGGCGGAAGTGGCGGTGAAGAGGCTGAGGCTGATGCGGTAGAGAGGGTCATTTTTTCTTCGACCAAGACCTAGATTTATCATATCCATTTGTTTCTTCCATATGTTTGTCAGATTTCATCTGCATTTTCTTATTGATTCACTCAAGCAATATTCATGGAAATGATTCACGCAAGCAATATCCATAGAAATGATTCACGCAAGCAGCGAATGCTTATCACGAACAGTACCAGGGAATGCTTATTTAGGTATGAAAATGATAAATCCATAAAATGGGCTCTGGATTGCAGGGAAGATTTTGAAGGATTTGAGGTTTATGTTCATGGCGGATCCTCGCCGGAAAAAGTTGCACAACGCCGGAGAAGAAGAAAGAGGCGTGAAATGACTAAAATACCCTCATTATTTTAAGATTTAAGAAAATCCGGCGACATTTGGCCGGAAATTTCACCGGAGTGTTCAAAATTGATAGAGATTGAAAAGTCATGGTATGCAATTAACACTTTTGAAAGTCGTGGACTAGAATTAATAGGACCCCTATAGTCAGCTGACCAAAATGGCAATTTGCTCTATGGCTATATATCAATTTAATTTCAATTTTATGTAAACTATACTTAACTCAAAAAAAAAAAAAAAGTAAACTATACTCTAAAATATTAGTCAATGACGATATTGTGGTTTAATGACATGAAGTGACTCTTTTAAATGAGAGGTTATAGGTTCAAGCTCTCATAGGAGTTATTGCTTGCATATTTTATTTAAAGCTTTTAACAAAATAATATTATAAAAAAATAATATTATTATTTTATACACTAGCTATGGTTTTGACTTTTGAGTTATAATTATTTTATCGTAATTATTTTATAATTGACTTTTGGGCCGGGATACTTTAGGTAATGTACCATTATATTTTTGAAAGTTGCACAACATTGCTTAAATATTGGGAATTAATGAGATGTATGAAAATGTGAAAAATGAACTAGAAACTATTCGCTAGAATTCAATGTATATGGAAAAGTCTCGAATCCTCAAAAAGTGAATAAAGACACAACATTTTAACTCCTACGTTACTAAGCTTATATAATATAAACTGAATTAAGCAATTCCATGCTAGCTATCATATACTCTGATGATACCCTGTTACCCTTCCAAGTGGATGGTCACATGCAGTGATAAATCTAGAAATTCTTTCCAGTGGAGTGAAACACATGGTCGAAAAAATGCTAGGCGCTCCTCATACGCTTAGGCGGCAATTAATCAATGCTTATGTATTTTTATTTTATTTTTTATTTTTAAAAAAATTATTTATTTTTTTAATTTTTTCAGACTAATAATTATAAATTATTTAATACTTTAATAGTTAATTCTAAAATATTAAAAATTACAACCCTAGATGTTTGCAACACTGGCGAAACATAAAAACAAAAGAAATAATCATAAATAATGTTGTATATAGGCGAAAAATAAAACACATCATAACTTTATAAAAATATTCATAACAAAATATGAAACAAGATTAATTTGATAAAATAATTCAAATAGAAAACACATTATAAATTACACATCTCATTATTAATTTTTTAAAAAATATATATAAAGCATTAAAGAATTAATCTGTTGACCTTCAAGATGCTGTTGAAATAAAAAGCGTTAGCAAAACAAAGCCCCTACCAACTTGCCCAATTGATCAATTATTGACATTTATCTGCTTTCATATACGTATATCTAAAATCTATACTATATATACATACAAGGACTATATATGGGATGAGGTGAGGGCAGCTGCTCCCATGCTAGATCCGCCGCTGGTCACAGGATCGTACCCTGGTGATGGGGACATTAATTCTTTAGGCTAAAATTACTTATTATTAAGTGTGTTTGAATTTTTTGTAACAAGAGAACCTACAACCACCATATGACAGTGTGCACGTGATAAACCTTTATGACTTTAAAGTACGAAAATTATTTTTTACCCACCCGAACAAATATAATACTGTATGTAGTTTCTACTTCTCCCAAGAAGTTGAATGTCCAACCCCAAGGACCCCACATTCTGACCCGACAGAGTATTTGGAGGATGTAAATCACGGTGATTCAATAACTCAACAGACATTAACAAATGCTGGTGCGCATATGGTATCAATCCACTTTAGACATAATTCCCACACGGCCAAACTTCACTTCTAAAGTTCAAATCTTGAAATTTGTTCTCAAAAGTTGTTTACTAAATCAGTGAGCTAAGCCTATGTAAACCTAATACTAAAACTTGGGGTAGAGGGGGGCCGGGAAGAATTGTTTTTTAAGCATAAAATAATAAAGTTGACCTGGGGGTAATGGTGACGTGTGTATTCATTGGGAACGTGCACAGCATGATTTATGACCTTTTTTAACAACTAAGTTCGGCTTAATTGTCTATTAATTAAAGCTATATACTCCCTAATTACTTTTTAACAATAATAATCGCAATGGATTAGGGAGTGATTGCATGAACGACCCGACCCGAATTATATTAGGGCAAGCGGCAACCGCAATCACCTCAAAAGCCATTTTAGATTGGGTGTCGTCGTCGTCATTAGGTCAACACGCTCGATCTAGTCCACGTAGGAATTGAAACAAAAATACTTTAATTAGGTTTTGTATTTAAATATTTAAAACACCAATATTACTTAATTATATATTATTAAATTTGAATATTCACCAATAATATTTTAATCTCTCAATTATAACATAATAAATACTATTTTATTCTCTACATAATTTTTTTTATTGAAATTTACATATTCTATATTTACTTCCATTTTTTTCATTTCTCCCTTCTTAATTTTCAAATTAGATAAATATATATATAAATAAATATATTTTATATTTTTTTCTTCAATTTTTTATTTTCCAAAAAAATTGAGTAATATTTTAATCTCTCAATTATGACATTACAAGTACTATTTTATTATGTATATAATTTTTGTTTTTGAAATTTACATATTCTATATTTTCTTCAACTTTTAAAATTTTAATTTCCCTTCTTTATTTTCAAATTAGACATATATGTGTGTGTGTGTGTGTGTGTGTACGTGTGTAAACATATTTATATTTTTTCCTTTAACTTTTTTCTCCCTAAAAACATTTTTAAAAAATTCTAATTAATAAATGCACACTTACCATATATTATATAATAACTAAATGACTATAAATACTATTCTCCTTTTATCATATTACCACATGATATTGACAATCTTAATTGGCAATTTTAATAATTTGGCAATTTTAATAAATTTTTATAGAAAAACATAAAACTTAAATCTTTAAAGCAAACATTTGTTTTTATGGTAAGGTGATAATGTTCAGACTAATCCCATATGTTCATTTAGAATGATCAAGAATGGAAAATTAAAGAAAAATATAAAGGATATGTTCGTAATTACGATAATATATTTAGAAATGTTTAATAGTATATCCACTAATAATTGATTGTGCACTTATAATTTATAATAGTGCGCTCACATATATGTGTGTACTATTAATTATATATGAATGCACTATTTAGTATTTTCAAATACACCATCGTAATTATGAAAATGTCATCGTATTCAAATTGAATTTGTAACAAGACTATTTCCTCAACCTTCAGCGGGGTTGAACTTTTATGCCAATTTCCCTTTCACAACAAAAATTAAAAAAAAAAATTGTCAACTTATATACTAATTTTCAATTTTCTGTTTTAGGGCATAAAATTCCTCAAAAGTCAAAAGATATCATCACAGGAAAAATATTAAGATGTTGATTTTATTTCCATATTAGCGGTTGAGATTTGACCCTTTTTTCAAAGATGTATTCATTTTATTTCCATTCTTTTCACATTTAGTATAAACCTTACCCATTTCTAAACTCTTTAATCGAATTGGAGGGGATTAAAATTTAGAATGAACTCCCAATCTAATTGACCAAAAATTTGAATTTTTGTTCAGTTTGATTAAAATTAGATTCATGCCAAACATAATGTACTCAATTGGCACCTATGTGGCCCTCCTTGAGAGAATGTCACAGGATCAGACCCTGGTAGTGGTTATTGATTTTTTGATTGTTTACCACGGATAGAGAAAATATATTGAACAAATACTACATTGTAATAAAAATCAAATTTATTATTGATAAAATAAACGAAAAAGAGATAATTTAATTGAATTTCTTGATGAAAGATGGATGTGAGTAAAAGATTTATTCGAATTTGTAGGCTTGAGAAATACTCGTAATATTATATGTATCCAATTTTTCCTATATTTTTATCATTTGATTAATTTGTAATCTCTAAATAATTTTATTTGTATAAATCTTTTCTATATTTTTACAACTCGTTCAAATTGTGACTGATCAATAAATTCATAAGGAATTAATAATAAATATAAATAACATAAACGTGTGTGATGACATATTTTATTCAACTAATAATATCATCTCGAGACTCATTAGTCATTAGTTTGTGTTTATGATTTTCCTAGAAAACTCCATGGAATTGTGTGTATTTATATTAATTATATATAAAGACAGTTTACAGTTAAAATAGGAAGAAAAAAAAAACTCCGTACATGTTTTAAAAAGGAGAGGGAGCGTGCGGTCACGACAGACAAAGAAACCACGTCTTCGTAGGTTGCGTCGGTTGGTGTCTCAAATTCTGCTATTTCTTCTTCGCCTTTCAATCCAGACTCTTCAATTCTTTCTTTCTTTCTTTCTTCTTCTTCTTCGTCCTGAGATTGAGGATTGTGGGATGAGGACTCTGTGCCCTAATCTGGACCGGGAAGATGGGCTAGAGACGGTTCTAGAAGTCCCAATCCCGGAGGAGATGTTTCCGGCGAGCAAGAACAAGTCATGGCAGACGATGAAGTGTTGGATGAGACCCCAGGCGGATAAATCCGGTCCCGGCGGCCGGAGCGCCGAGATTCAGCTTTTGCTGAGTGTCGTCGGAGCTCCTCTCGTCCCCATTCCGATCCCCTCCCACCAGGCCTGCAGCCCCGCCGGGAAAATCAACGATCATCCCATTGTAAGTTCCCGCCGCGAAATTATTGCCTGACACCTGTTTGATGTTTTGCCTCTGAGAATGGATGGTTATGAATTTAATTGTTTTGCAGGAGGCGTCGATGGCGAAGTACATAGTGCACCAGTACATAGCGGCGGCGGGCGGGGAAACTGCGATGAATGCGATTGACAGTATGTACGCGATGGGGAAGGTGAGGATGGCGGCGTCGGAGTTTATATCCGGCGATGGATTGGGGTCTAATGTTGAGGGCGGCAGGGTGATGAAGATCAAGAGCGTGAGAAATGGGGGGGCGGGTGAAGTTGGAGGGTTTGTTCTGTGGCAGAGGAGACCTGGGCTATGGAGTTTGGAGCTTGTGGTTTCGGGCTGTAAAATCAGCGCAGGCTGCGATGGCAAGCTGGCTTGGCGCCAAACTCCATGGCAGAACTCCAACGCCTCCCGCGGCCCGCCTAGACCTCTTCGCCGCTCCTTGCAGGTACCATTTTCTTTCATTTTTCTATCAAAATTTCATTTTCCGACCGACCTCGAGATAGTGATTACGAGTTTCTGTCCTCACAAATAAAAAAAAATTCATTTTTAGAACTATTCAAATTTGTCCGCATGTGCAGCACAGCCCAATGAATCATAAGAGATCACTGATTGAGTTTCACCTAATTGAGTTACCATGATTTATCCTCTACAATCCTGTTAAGTCTAGGGTGGGTGATTCCATCTTTTTTATCACTAGAAGTCTATAACTATTCCAACTAGTTTAGAAATATTTCGAACCAGTTTACGCGTCACTTCAATTCATTACAAATTCATCCCATTAGGATTTGAGAAAATTAAATACATTTATTATGTGATGTGTTGTCATTTGTGCTTAACAAATTTGATTTGAGTACATATTAATAGAAATACAATGTAGATGTATAATTTTGTTGCATAGAATTTCTAAGTATTTCTAGATGAAAATGAGGGTTTTTTGACTTATATAATCCCCCAATTTGACCATTGCCAAGTTCATTCATACTTCTCTGAGTTCTCTCCCCTAAAAAAATGTTAAACGCTAATATTATGAAAAATTAAATTTAAAATAACTTTAATAAAATTTTGTTAACTGAACCAGATACATAAAATATGCATCGTAATTAGGGATGGGACAAGCAAACATTCTTTTGGTGTTTTTGGTGATTACCATGTTGTTGTTTCACTTGGTGAGGGTCCAAGTGCTTGGAATCTACCTGTTCATAAGTTTGTGTGTTCTCTTTTTGACTCAAAAGAGGAGTTTTAACAGACCATCTTTTATGGCCTACTTGGATTACCATTATCTCAACTGACAACTTTGTTTAATGCTTTTTTAATGCTAAAACTTTGATTCCCCAATGTGAACCTTGTACAGCTGGTGGCTTCCATTGCATTATTCAAATAAGCCTTCCAATTAGATTCAATTATCTTAATCAAGTCAACTTTAATTGTTTGCTTCATGTGAATATCTTGATTTTTATTTTTCACATTACATGTCAGCTTAATCACATGGGTTTGAACAAAACTGTTAATCAAACTTGTACGGCTTGTCCCTTTCCAGTGGTTTGGTGGGACATTTTAGTATTAGTTGTCTGATATGATATAACAACTCCAGCAAACAATATAGCAACTCTTTAGGTAAAAATCCTACATGACAATCTGAATTTCTACTCCAATAAGTTAAATCTAGACAAGGAGCATAATATTTTTCGCCCCTGCTTGTATTTATGCAAAATATTAATTTCAAATTCTCAATTATTATTGTGGATTTTTTATTTTCCAAGGACGTAGACAATTAAAATTTGTCATTTTTAATCAACCCTAGCCAAGCCTCAGCTAAGTCAATTGACTATTAATTTGATAATTTGTAAGTTCAACTCTCAGCGAGAGTGGTCTATTGACATATTGGCCTTCTTTTATTAACTCCATCCATGTCGGTTAGACTATTGACTTGGTAACTTGAAAAAGTCTATTGATCTTTTTAATTTAAACCAGTCATGAACGACATAGGCTGATTTACGTCATTGTCAAACAATTTTTTGTGCATACTATCCCTTAACATGGTAAACCCTACCCCTGGGCCCTGACTGTGTGAGTAGTGAGTAAACCCTCGCCCTGTAACAACCCTAGCCGGCAAAGGACCACAAGGAGATAAATCAGCCTAGGTTACTTGATTGGCTCAAACCCAAGGGCTTAAGGTTCAAACCCACCTCTCAGTTGCAGGTGTAACTTTCTTACCACTTGGGCTGCCGATATGGGCATATTGCGACTGTATTACCCCTAGGGACTGTAAATTTTTATTTTTTCTTATCATACAACTATCAAATAGTGACTGGGGATTAAATATTGCCTTTTGAAACAGGGGCTTGATCCAAGATCAACAGCAAATCTGTTCTCAAACTCCATCTGCACCGGCGAGAAGACGGTGAACGAGGAAGACTGCTTCGTGCTAAAACTAGAAGCAGAAGCCCCAAGCCTGAAAGCAAGAAGCAGCAGCAACGTGGAGATAATCCGGCACACGCTGTGGGGATATTTCAGCCAGAGAACCGGTTTATTGGTCCAGCTCGAAGACTCTCATCTTCTCAAGATCAAATCCCCCGGCGCCGGAAACATCTTCTGGGAGACAACCATGGAGTCGGTCATCCAAGATTACCGCACCATCAACGGCGTCAACATCGCCCACGCCGGCAGAACCGCCGTGTCGCTGTTCCGGTTCGGGGAAAACGATGAGGAGAAGACGAGGACGAGGATGGAGGAGGTTTGGAGCATCGAAGAAGTGGATTTCAATATCAAGGGATTGTCCATGGACTGTTTCTTGCCCCCCAGTGATTTGAAGAAGGAAGATGAAACTCCGGCGGCGAAGATGGGGAACCGGCTAATGCCGCCGGCGACGAAGCTCCGGCAGAGTAGTGGGAAATTGAGCTCCGGAAAAGGGGTCAAGATTGTTGCCATTGATGAAGAAGATCATGAATAATAGCAAATTTAACAGCTTTATATGATGATCTTGAAATTTAGTATCTGATTTGCTCATTTTTGTATATATAGACCGTAGAGACATTTCATATATATATAATACAGAATGGGTTTACTGTACAGAATTTTTGTATCAGGATTCACAATGCAATATGAACCATGTTGCATGATATAACAATTTCACTTCTTCCTTAATATTCATTAAAATTTAATAGTAATGCAAAGAGAAGTGGATACATTTGCAGTAAAATTTCAAATAAAACGAGAATTGCATGGAATACTTTACAACAAGTAAAATAAATTAGATAGATCATCTCACAACTTACAATAAATAATGGCTACTATCAGACATTTGATTATTCCAGGACCTTTTTATCATCTCACTATATTGTTGATGATAACTGAGCTGCTCTTTTGTCATTGTGGATGTGTCCTTCATTAAGACGTTATATTCCTTTATGAGAAACTTTCTATCCTCGATATCTCTTCTTCTTTTCATTTTATCCATGTACTGTTGCATGCGTTTTATTTGTTGTTTCAGCTTGTTTAACATAACATCATTATCATTTGTACACTGCTCCTTACCTTTCCACTTTGTAGCATTTTGCCCCGTCGGATGAGGGCAGACTTCACTGATTTCCACTTCATCTACACTGGTTGAGGACACGTGACTACTTGATGAATTTGACGGAAGATGAGAACTTTTGGCAATGGACGGCATGATGGCGTTACCATTAATCGGTGGAGCTTCAAACATAGGGCCTTGTGAAAAGTATGGATAATTAGGAAGATATTGAGGAACATACGAGTAATTAGGAGGATACGGTTGAAAATATGAAAAAGTTTGAGAATATTGTGGGTTTGGATTGCAATTATTTTGGACATTAAGATGCTTTTCACTTGAATCATTGAATGGATCTCTAAATGGTGGTTCCATTACTGAAAAAATGACAACAACAAATTTGAGATGTTAATATGAAGAAAGAGATGAGTAGAAATTGATGAAGAATTGAAGGTGAGACTCTGAGACTGAGAAAGGGTATTTATAGGCAACATTTGAAATTTAAAAATAATAATAATAATAATTGCATTACCAATGCAACGGTCGAAAATGGGACCCTTTTTTTTTACCGTTGCTTTGGTAAGTATGGCAGGCAAAAACAAAAATATTAGTAATTCAGATAAAGGAAATTGGGCCACAATGACATTATGGGTTTTTTTTAGCACAATTTGTGCTTGTTCTGCCAAATTTCAAGTCCATTAGAGGAAATGGGCAAACTGTATTGGCCAAATTATTTTGTGAACCGTGGTCCACATAGTTGTATGGATCATAAATACAATATATATTTTTAATATACTAATACTAAATTTAATATTATGAAAATTTATTTTTTTATTAAAAAAATCAGTTAAGCCTCATTAGTTAAATCAGACACATAAAATGAGACAGTAGGAGTACTAATTACTTTAATAAGTCAAAAAAGAGTTATGTGAGTTGAATGGGAGGACTAATATTCTATAAATTTTAACTAATCAAGATTATTATAGTAGAGAAAAAAAAAAAAGAAATCACAGTTATTATGTAGCAAGAAAATAACAAAATAGCCTGCATTGACAGCTCAATTGGTTGATTCTTAAGTAGCAGATTGTGGACAAGAATAAAAGATCGGGTCCTGACAGTGGCAGTGTGAGAGTTATACACCCAATGTGGTGGGTGTACAATTTAAATATTTACGGATTTTAGTATTTTACCTATGAATATCGGTGGTAAATTAAATATCTACATATTTCAATAATTTACAAATTTACTTCTCACGTTAGTAGTACAAATTTAAATAAACAAGAACAAGAATTGCATGGAATATAAAAGAGAACTACATATCTAATTAAATGAAACATAAATACATTACAAGTTAAAATAATGACTACTATGGATTTTTATACCACCTTGTTTTGGTTATCTCACAATATGCTTGATGTACACTAAGCTGCTCTTTTGTCATTGTCGATGTATCCCTCATCATGATTTCATATTCTTTTATGGAGATACTTCTTTCTTCAATGTCATTTAGTATGTTATTTGCCATCTTGATGTCATATTCCTTTAAGAGCATGTTTCTTTCTTCGATGCCCTTTTGCATTTTATCTATGTCTTTATAGTGGTGCTCTTGTTTTGGCACCACATTTGGCTTAGTCTCATCATCACTTGTAGATTGCTCTTTGCCTTTTTGCTTCAAAGCCATTTGCCCCATCGGATGGGTGTGGACTTCATCTTCAAAGGTGTTACCTACATTGGTGGATGGTGTGTGGCTACATGATAAATTTGGCAAAATTTGAGTACCTTGGCCAATCGGCGGACCATTAACGGGCGAAATTCCATACATAGGACCTTGTGGGAAGTATGGATAATTGGGAGGGTACTGCGAAAGATTTGAGTAATTAGGAGGATACAGATGAAAAAAGGGGAATGTTTGAGGATGTTGTGCGTATGGCGGGTTATGGTGATTTTGAGGATGTTGTGGGTATGGATTTTGGTAATTTTGAGGATGTTGTGGGTATGGATTGGGGTTATTTTGAGGATGTTGCGGGTACGAGTTGGGATTATTTTGAATGTTAGGATTTTCTTGATTTGGATCGTTGGATAAATCTTTAAATGATCGTTTCATTTTGGAGCAATTGAAAGAGAAGGGAAAATTTTGAGATGCAAATGTGAAGGAAGAAATGAACAGAGAAATGATGGAGATGAATAGAAGGTGCAAAGAGGGTATTTATAGGAAAATTTTAAAAGAAAATTGCATAGCGTAGCAACGGTCGAAAATATAACCGTTGCTTTGGTACGTCTGGCAGGCAAAAACAGAAGAGGGAATACCAAATTTCAAGAAATATTAATGGCGTTTTTTTTTTTGAGAAATATTAATGGCGTTTATATATGAAAGAGAAGATGAAGCTGCTACATTTTTTTTTTTTTTTTGAAGCTCCTACTTTCAAGAATTACAATCTGCCATTCTCTTTTCTGCAGAGTTCATAATTCAAATATAGGAAATTGGGCCAGGTACAATGATAGGACCTTCTCAGATGATCCGCACCCGTGGAGCTTTCACAGATATTAAGAAAAACAATGCCACTTGAAGGAGTGAGAGGTGAGGGAGAGAGAAGGAAGAAGCTCTTCTTGCAAATGAAGAATTAATAGCACATGTGACTGTCACTTTATGTGCCCAGCTCAGTGCACGGGCCCGCTCAGGTGCGCCTCACCAACTGCTTTATTATTATTATTATTTTTAACTAGTATGATACCCGTGCGTTGCACGGATGAGATTAATGCTATTAGGTAATCGAAGTTATTTGAATTTGTTTGTAATGCAATAAATGTAGCCAACACTTTATTAAACAAATTTATTATTTAATTTTAGAATTTACAAATTATTAAAAACTTCATGGTACACAAAATTGGTAGTATAATCACTACTCTCTCCACATTCGTTCGCTATTAAAATTCTTAATCCTTTCGGGTTGCTAATCCTTGAAGCAGCAACATACAGTTGACCATGAACAAAGACTGATTTCCTTAAGAGTAACCCTACATGCGTTATTTTTATAAGTGTGATTAGGAAAGAGAATGTGGGAGGGAAGGAAAAAAATAAACCAAATATTATCTCTAATATAAAATAGCCATAAGAAGAGCAGTAAATGCACTTTGGCAAAAGTTCCCGCCCACTAAGGAACGGCGTCGTTTTGCTGGAAACTTCTAAAGTAAACCAAAATCGTGGAAGCATAGTTCACGCCCAAGAAATTTCGAAAAACGACGTCGCATTCACGGCTTTTGGTATCTGATACTTTGGAATTAATATTTTACATTCATTGCATAGGCATGGGCCGCATGGCATAGATTTGTTAAGTGCATTAATTAATAAAACTGTGATTAATGGTCATTGGAAAATGAATAGAGCCGCTAATATAATTATTAAGATGGGAAGACTGTTCATTCCAAATAAACATTAATAACATAAATTTATTACATAATATTTGAACACATTTGAAATCAAATGCCTCTGATTA
>CP025648.1:2518448-2585118 GCA_003576665.1 Ipomoea trifida
TGTAGTTTGTGATAGGAAAAAAATAAATTGTACTTATTGTAGTTTGTGATAGATAAAAAAAAATAATTGTACTTTTACTACTAATGTACTTTACAAATAGGTTTTTTAATAATTTGTAATTTACTTTAAATAATATTATCTTTTCTTATTCTTATTTTAAAGCAATACTTTATTTTAATTTATATAGAATCACTGTAAAATCATATTTATAGGTTTTTGATCGATACAAATAATGTGGAAGACGGGCAAAAACTAGACAGTGATCTATGAGATTTATAGCATCGACGATTGCCAAACCATTATTTTTCTCATAGTATGATTTTTCTTTGTTTAGATATTGAATATATTTCTTTAGGATGACGATTTTGGCCCTAAAATATTTAAATCCAACAACATTTTGTCGTCAATTTGGTCGGAAGGACCAAAACTGATAAAAATAATAAAGTTAGGCACCAAAATTGAAAAAAAAAAATCAAATTGTGTACCAAACGTGATAAATCTCAAAAGTCATGGGACCAAAAGTGAAATTAATTCATTCAAAATTAAGTTGTACTTCTACTACTAATGTAATTTACACATAGGGTAAAAATGGGTAGTGTTAGTATATGGCTAATTAGTTGGGTTTTTGGGTATGTGCTAATGGGCAGGTTTAAAATATGGGCAGATTGTAATGGGCTCAAATATATTATGTTAAAGTTGGGCTGCAGTTCAATGGTATAAAAGTGGTATAAATAATATGTGGTAGCCCATTTTAATACATAGCAATCATTATTGCATGGACCATGATCCACACAGCTGTATAAATCATAAATAAAAAGTACATTTTTAATATACTAAAAGTACATTATTTTTGCACATAAAGTATATTATTTAGAGTACATTATTTAAGTACTGAAAGTACATTATTTTATATATACTATCAAATAATGTACATTCAGTACAAAAATAATGTACTTTTAGTATAATAAAAATGTACTTTATATTCATGGTTCGTGCATCGCATGGACAATTACTAGAATTGTTAACAATCAACTTATAATTAAAATTAGTATAAGTCGGGCAATTTTTGCTCCAACACTCGATGTTGTCAATGCAATCAATGAATATATGAGTGATTTGCATGTTGCTGAGAGCAAGACCTACCTAAGTTGCGTCACTGTTTGTAAGTCTGATTCTACAAATGGTATCATATATGATATGCACACTCCGGAATTCCTAAATGGGTTGAAAGTTTCTGGCATCCCTAACCATGCTTTGACTTTAAAGGTTGGATCTCCGGTCATGTTGTTGAGAAATATAGATCACTCAATAGGGCTATGCAATAGTGCAAGACTTATCATTACGAGGTTATCTGATCATGTTGTTGAATCAAATTAAAGATTGTCACTGCGAACAATGCCGGCAAAATAGTCATTATACCAAGGATGTTAATGACCCGTACTGATACAAGATTGCTATTTAATTTCCAAAGAAGACAATTTTCTTCAATGCTATCATACGCAATGACTATCAACAAATTAAAAGTCAGGGCCAAACTTATTTCTTAAAAAACTGCGAAATCACTCCACTACTAAGGATGCTCTCAATACTGGAAATTTTGGTGTGATTTTTGATAATTTTTGTAAGTGTGATTAGACAAGAGAAAGTATGAAGGGAGGAAAAAAAGAAAATAAAAAACAGAAAAAAAAAAAGAGAGTATTTACCTGCCTGGGCGCGAATTTGCGTCTCAAGCACGTGAGGCGCAGTTGTCCTGTCATCAGGTGGGACCCACATTGACTGACACCACCAAATTTTCATCCCCGCATTTGTTAAAAAACTCACCCCAAGTTTTTATTATTCAAAAAACTCAACAAAACTCACAAATGGGGATAGCCTTAGAGCATTCTCAATAACCTTAAACAAATGGTTCATATTATTATTTTGATTTTAGTAAATTTTTATGATTTTCCTTCTTTACCCTGTATTATATTATTTTCTTCTTATAACCCCACATTTTGTTGCTATAAACTTTAGTAACGGAATATTCCGTTAACTTTTAACTTACCCATTAATTTCTATAAGAAAAGTCTTAGGTCCAAACCCCATCCCAATCAGAATTGACATAATTGTTAAATATATATTACGAATATGTTAGATTATATTATTGAAAAGTAACTACTCCACTCTATTACTCTTATTAAATTAAATAAATTAGTAGCTACAAGAAAAAAAAATAATACATATGCGTTTTTTAATTTAGAATTCGATGTTTACAATGCCTTTATTAAAAAAAAAATATTCATTATCAAAAAATTAAAAAAGAGATATAATTTCATTAGTTGTATTGTTTTTTAATTTTTATAATAAAAATTAATTATCAAAAAATTAAAAAAGAGATACAATTTCATTAGTTATATTGTCTTTATTTTCTACTATAAAAATTAGTCATTATCAAAAAAATGTAAAAAGAAATATAATTTAATTAGTTATATTGTCTTTATTTTCTACAATACAAATATTCCTTACCTTCAAATTCATTAATTAATTATATTCACTACATTATCCATTGTCTTCTTTTTACACTATGTTGTAATTAAATACTCTATATCAAAGTTATAATACAAAACAATATATGTTGTATATTTATTTACCAAGTATTCTATTAATAACATAGAAAAAAAATTTTAAAAATAATTTGAAGCCAATCATATTAACTACTTCGATATATAGGATTTGTTGACAAAGAAGACATTTAAAAAACTCAATAAATTAAAGCAAAAAATTACCCCGAAACATTTTTTGGACTACGTCACAGTCGTTCACTTTAAAGGTAAATCGTATTTCTTTATTAATATGATTTAAAATGATTTTTATTAATATGATTTAAAGTAGTATTTATTTGTACTATTATTTTTAAACTAATAAGTATTTAAATTAGCATTTTTACAAAATTGCAACATTTATTTTAGTGACAATTATAATTAACCTCTCATATATTATCTTGTATTCATATGCTTTGAATTACCAATTTAAATAAACAAATTCAACATTCAATTAGATATGCATTAACATCTCATATATAATCTTGTATTTATATACTTTGAAGTTCTTATTTAAAAATAAACATTAGTCATTATTCTATTCGGGCAATGCGCGTGAAAAACTAGTAATAATAATAAATAAAAATAATTGTTGGATTGTCATTCCTTTCAAGTGTAACTGTTGTCTTAATTATCTTCTAATGACTTTGACTAGGTTAATTTTATGGACTGAATTGTTGTATGTCTGATCTTGTGAGTCTTCACTGTCTGTCTGGAATTATTTGAGCCTATATACCATCATAGTTAATTACCAAAACAGTCATCGACTTTGGTAGAATTTATCGATTTAATCCTCAACAAATTAAATAATTTTGCGTAATTCAATCATAAACTTTACTTATTTTTCCAATATTATCCTCCATGAGAGAACCCCATAATTTCCTTTTTACCTACCACCACTACACTCTCCACCTTTGATTTTCTTGTCAATACCAGGGCCGATTTTTTGATTTACGGGGCCCTGTGCTAATAACTAAGTGAGGCCCTATCAAAGTATAAATACATTGCGAATTGAATAAAAATTACAAAGAGAAAAATGTAAAAAAAAATTAATTTTAGGCCAATATAATCACAAATACATATATTAACTATTGGGCCAGGGCTGGACTCGGGGCCCCCAAAATTTTGGGGCCCTGTGCGGTCGCACATGTTGCACGCCCTAAAATCCGGCCCTGGTCAATACAACCAACAATGCCGGCCACCTCATCAATAATATAGTATTTTCTCATCACAACAATAGTAGAACCCAATAACAACAACCCCAATCATATATTTTTTATTTACGTTCTATTACACAAGATCGAGTAAAATTTTTCAGTATATATTTTCAGATAGTGACTATAAATTTTGTTCATTACCTTTGCCCAAAAAAATTCCATATACCCTAATTTGGGAAAACAATTCTCTAAGGAGTGTATGATTGACAAAACTTTCACACACTTTTTTTTTTCTTTCGTATACATTTATTTATTCTTAATAAAGAGGTGAAAAAGAATACAAAGATAATGGGCTACATAATCTAAGACGAACAGTTTTAACGATATCAGTAAAGATCATTAGGTTTAAACTCTTCAAAGATGTTAAAAGTTATAAGCATTATTATAAAATGATACATTGTTGTAGTTCATCATCCAATCTCCACAAGAGTTTGCTTCACTATACAGTAGAATTATTATTTGGTAACAAATTAAAAATTTCCGAACCTTTTGAGCGCAAATTATACTATGGACCATGGTCATGACTGATACTGAAGTTGTGTTGAACAAATACTGCAGTTGTGTTGAAAGGGAACTACAGTTGCGCGAAACAGAGGTCGTTCATTCGTTCAACACAACTGCAGTATCCATTCAACACAACTGCAGTTCCAGACGGATTAAACGGCCTCTATTCCGCGCAACTGCAGTTTCCTTTCAATACAACTGCAGTATCAGTTCAACACAACTGTAATATCAGTTCAACACAACTACAGTATCAGCCATGACCCATGGTGCACAATGCATTGTGGACCATGGTCTAACAACTGCCTTTTGAGAATTAACTGGATCCAGCGACAAAACATTTACGTACGTGATTAACAAAATGAAGTGTCCTTCGAATTGACAGCTAGTCTGGAAACATATGAAACCTATGATCAAACAAATTATAAATGCCTCAAAAGATCTCATTTAAAAAAACAGGTACAACCTCAGCTAAATTGGTCAAGTTGTTAACTTGAAAACCACAAAATTACAAATTTGACTTTCAACAAAGATGACTTATTGACCTTCTTAGTTCGAGCCCGTCAGCTATGGACAAATGGACAATCCAAACGGACTTACGTCCTTGTAATCATTAACAGACTTTTTTGTAATTCTTTGCCGGCTAAGGTCACCTGGCGGGATTTTTCACCAAAATTTGTTCCTTATATTTTTTTTTGGCCAGACCACCTCGTAGCATGAACATGCCCTAATTGTAGGAAACACCTTTAAATCACCATACTCAGATTAATTCCAATTTTCATTAGGGTCGACCCAATTAAGAGACAAAGTGCTAATCAGATTATTTTCTATACAAAAAATGATTCAAAATCTCGACTCTTTTAAAGGACAAGAGTAGCCATTTACGCAAACCAAGCTGCTGAATTTGTTCCCTATTTGAAGGTAACAACCCAAACCCCATGTCCATTGCATTTTCTTGATCCCATGCAACTTTCTCGATTCTTTATTATATAAACCCCACACCTAAACTGCACCAACGAACACTACTTCCCTGCCAGACACCACACCTTACCTTAAAAATTCACCCGACAATCATTCCTTAATTACTCCGAATAATGGATCAAAGATCCTCTCCCCATCTCCCTCCCCACGTTCTCATCTTCCCTTTCCCAGTCCAAGGCCATGTCAACTGCATGCTCCGCCTCGCCCAGCTTCTCTGCCATGAATCCTCCATCCACGTCACTTTTCTCAATTCCGAATTTGCCCATCAACGCCTCCTCCGTTACACCGATCTTCACCTCCGTTTCTCAAGCTACCCGAACTTCTATTTCAGAACAATTCCCGACGGGCTCCCGGCCGACCACCCGAGGACTGGTGACCGGGTCGTCGACCTTTTTAACTCTATCAACGCCGTCACTAAGCCGCGGTTCCGGGAAATGCTGGCCTCCGGGAGCCTCCAGTCCTCCGGCCGGCCGCCTGTCACGTGCATAATTGCGGACGGGATCATGTGCTTCGCCATTGACGTTGGGAATGAGCTCCATATTCCGACCGTTTTGTTCCGTACGTTTAGCGCTAGCTGTTTTTGGGCGTTTTTCTGTGTCCCTAAGCTCATTGAATCCGGTGATCTTCCATTAAACGGTATACACTACATTCAAAAGATTCTTCTACCCTACCAAATATTTCATTTTTGTTATTTTCTTGGTTGAGCGTATAAATAAGATAATTTTCACTTGTAGTCTTTTGAATTTTGTAATATTTGTGATTATAGTTCTCTACTACTTTTTCTATTTTCAGTATTAGTATATTAATTTTAAATTTCTATCACTTTTAGTCATTTCAATAAATTTTTATCTAAAGGTAACTTGAATTAATTATTTTTCAATGAGTTTTTAGGTGTTATTTGGTTATAAAATTCACCAAAATGACTAAAAGTGAAAAAAACAAGTTGAGTTATTGATACTGAAAAAATGATCGTCAAAGGACAAAAAGACTAAAAATGGTAATAAGTTCAAAGTAGGACTAATACTATGAAAAAAAATGATAATCAATAACATATAAGTGAAAATGTCACAAAAGTGAAATTACTAGAAATGTACATTTTGGACTATCACTTGTCAACAACATTGGTGGCTTTGGTTTGGGTTAGACTCATTGTATCTAGAAATGTGCATTTTGGTGTTCAATTTTCAAACTAAATTAACTCAATTTACCTCTTCATGACCCTGGTTTACCACGAAACAAGAAAACATGATTTATACAAAATTTAAATGTGCTAGTTGAATTGAAACCAAACACATTATTCAATTAGGTATCTGAATGAGGCTTATTTTGGATTGGAATTTTACGTTATGCAGGAGAAAGTGACATGGACAAATTGCTAGAAAATGTGGAGGGGATGGAGAATGTTCTCAGGCTACGAGACCTCCCGAGCTTCTGCCGGACGACCGATCTGTCGGATCGCGGCTTTCTGTCGGTGATTTTAGCCACCCTTCGGACCACAAGAGCCCACGGGCTTATACTCAACACCTTCGAAGACCTGGAAGAATCTGCGTTGGCGCAAATCCGCAAACACATCCCAAATCTATACACAATAGGCCCCCTCCACGCCCACCTGAGATCTAGGGTTTCAAGGTCCAAAGATGAGCTGCCATGGCGATCCTCAAGCAGCCTATGGGAAGAAGACCGGAGCTGCATGGCGTGGCTGGACGAACAGCCGTTGAAATCCGTTCTCTATGTTAGCTTCGGAAGCATGACGGTGTTAACAAGGAATCAATTCTTGGAGTTCTGGCACGGGATAGTTAACAGCGGGAAGGCGTTCTTGTGGGCGATCCGGCCGAATTCCGTCGTCGGAGACGACCACATCCCGCCGGAGCTCATCGAGGGGACCCGGAAGAAAGGGTACATGGTGGGGTGGGCTCCCCAGGAGGAAGTCCTGGTCCACCCCGCTGTCGGAGGATTCCTAACCCACAGCGGGTGGAACTCGACCCTCGAGAGCATCTGTGAGGGTCTGCCGATGATCTGCTGGCCGTTCTACGCGGACCAGCAGGTCAACAGCCGGCTGGTCGGGGAAGTGTGGAAGAATGGGGTGGACATGAAGGATATGTGTGACAGAATTACGGTGGAGAAAATGGTGAAGGAATTAATGGAAGTGAGAAGAGATGAGTTCACGAAATGTTCGAACCGGATGGCGAAGTTGGCTAGGAAAGCCGTCATGCAACATGGATCTTCACACTGTAACTTGGACCGATTGGTTGAGGATTTAAAGAAGATGAAGCTGCAACTCTAATGTATACACTTGTGGTGTGTTAATTGATTTGCTTTTGAATGTTATGCTGATTTTAATAATTTTTTTCTATAGTTATTTCATAGCATTATATTTGTTAATATGCAACTGAAAGGATGACACTTTGTTGTACAAGGATTAAGACCTTTTAAATTTCTCATATCTTGAAAAATAAATATTATACACATAGTAATTCATTGGTATGGTATCGGATGCTTTAATGTATTTTTTTTAGAGTTTATTGTATTTGTTGTTATAAACTTATAGGTGACAATATAATATACTTTTAGGGGGGTGTATTCAATCACGACTTTCACGAACTTTTAAAATACTTTTAAAGTGATAGATTTTAATTGATTTTTGTAGAGTTTTTGTAAACTTTCCTAGAATCTTTTAAACTTTTATAAACTTTGTAAGAGTTTATAAATATCCATAGAACAAACATTTATATACTTTTAAAAACTTTTTCATATTAAAAAGTTTACAAAAGTCATTAAAACTCTAAATTGAATACACCCTCACAAACATTCCATAACTTCTATTAATATATTATCTATAAATTAATGCATTGTAAAAATTAAAAAAAAATATTGATGTCACAAAAATAGAGTATATTATTCATAAAGAAAATATAATCAATTTTTATAAATATAACCAATAAAAATATTTCTTGAACTAATGAAACAACTAATGCTGAGTAATATAATTATCAAAATGTTTAGAATGAAAAAGTACAAATTTTCCTTCAAAAAAAAAGTACGAATTAAAATATTCATCTTATTAGTACAATTATCTTTGATTAGCATTGGTTTCGCCTTGTTGGGTATCTCTCCACATATCCAAAGCTATTTTAGCCCTCCATTCATTTGCATGCTCCCGTTATTGTTCTTGATGTGTATCTCCCATTTATAATTACTATAAAGAATCTCTTAAAAAATTCAACTTAATACAATATATATATATATATATATATATATATATATATATATATATATATATATATATATATATATATATATATATAAATTAATAATTAATAAACATACAATTATATAAAATTATAAACATATTAATTAAAAAAATTGATACAACCAGCAGCAACTTGCTGCTGGTTGCAGCAAATATTTTTGCTGCACAGCAGCAAGATTGCTGCTGTTCGCAGCAGATTCTTGATGCGATCGCAGCAATTTTTTTAGTTGCGATCGCAGCAACTTTTTGTTGCGATGGCAACAAAAATTTTGCTTGAACATAAAAAAAAAAAAGTATTTATGAAAGATTTGAAACGTACCGTAAAAGTGATGGAAAATTTGCCTAGTTTAGATAGAGGAAAAAAAGTTTGTAGAGAATATTGAAAAGTTTGGGGTTGGAGGGTTGGATTTCATCTATTTATATTAATGAAGAGAAAGTCTATAGAAATCCTATTCTGACAGAGTTTGTGAAAATCAATAACTTTTTTTGAATACCAGTAGACTTTTAATAACTCTATAAAAGTCTGAATCGAATACCTGTATACTTTTAAAAAGTTTTGAAAAGTTTGAATTGAATACATGTATACTTTTAAAGAGTTTATAAAAGTCTAAATTGAATATCACCAAACTTTTAAAGTTGATAAAAGTATTTAAAAGTTCATGAAAGTCGTGATTGAATACACCCCTTTAGTTATTTTTTATTTTAATATTTTTCCACCCAAATGATGCGGCATCATTTTGGGATTGCCCATTTTGGTGTGCATTGATTATTTATTATTAACGAAGGTGTTAATGAGCAATGACATGATTTAGCTGCGTTAAATCCGATTGCATTTACACGGTATTAATAATTAGATTATTAAAAAGGGGAAAAGGAAGTGGGAAAGAGGCCAGTGGTATTCAATCATTATTCCATGGACTATGTTCCACACATTTCTATCAATTATAAATAAAAAATATATTATTTGTATACATAAAAATATATTATTTAGAAGTATATGAATTTTTTTTATATATTATTAAATAATATAAATTTAATACATAAATAATATACTTTTAATATATTAAAAATGTATATTACATATTTATATTCGTGATCCACACAGTAATATGGATCATAGTTCACGGAATAATTTGGCAGCGGCATAGGTGTGCGGTTCTTATATCGTGGACCGCGGATCCTCAAAACGACGTCGTTTTGATTAATGAAACATACAGATGAATTCGCGCTACTCAGTTTCTTTTCAAATATACTGCAGTTTCTTTTCATATATACCACTCACTTTCTTTTCAAATATACTGCAGTTTCTTTTCAAATATACTGCAGTTTCTTTTCAAATATACTGCAGTTTCTTTTCATATATACTGCAGTTTCTTTTCAACTGCAGTATATTTGAAAAGAAACTGCAGTATATTTGAAAAGAAACTGCAGTATATATGAAAAGAAAGTGAGTTGCGCGAATTCATCCGTCTATTTCATTAATCAAAACGACGTCGTTTTGGGACCACGGTCCATGATATAATTTGCGATAGGTGTGGGACTGTGGGCTATCATGATCATGTATGGGTGGATTGATTTGGATCACTCAACTTTATCCAAAACAAATTTAGAATTTCTTATTCATAATGTATTTTATATTTTTACCTCAAAGTAATTGCGACATGCCTTCTCTTATATTTATGATTATTACAATAGAAAATTTTATCTCTCGTATTTAATAATATTATCTTTTATATTTGATAACATTTTGAAAAAGTAAATAAAAAATTCATCCCAATTTATTATCTTTTCTAAAATATTGAACATCTTATGAAACACGTGTATTTGTAAGAAGACACAGAGAGGTTGGTGAAGGTCAATCTTATCACACCATTGTTAATCTTGAAAGCTCCAAATACAGAAAAACCTTCCATCAATCGATCGAGCTGTGAGGAAGAAGACAATCGCCATGGAAATGGAGCATGTGAGAGATCCCCTCCCACTCCCACCCCATCTTCTCATCTTCCCTTTACCTCTCCAAGGCCCCGTAAACAACATGTTCAAGTTAGCCGAACTCCTCTGCCTCGCCGGCGTCAACGTCACTTTCCTCCTCACCGACCACATCCACCGCCGCCTCTCCATTTACGCCAACATCCACTCGCGTTTCCGCCGCTACCCGGGCTTCCAGATTGCCACCATCGCCGACGGCTTGCCCGCCGACCACCCGCGCGACGGGAATCAGTTCATCGAGATCTTTGACTCGCTGAAGTCGCCGGAGAGCAAGGCGGTGTTTAGGGACGTGTTGTGTGGCTATGACGGCGGGGTACGAGGCCCCGTTACTTGCGTTATAGCTGATGGAATCTTGGGATTTGCTATCGATGTTGCTAATGATGTCGGGATTCCTGTTATTTCTACTCGGACTGTTAGCCCTGCTTGTCTTTGGATCTTCTTTTGCCTCCCTAAACTCATTCAATCTCAAGAAATCCCCTTCCCAGGTCAGTTCTTCTGTTCATTCAAATATCCCTTCATTAATTAATGATTATGTCATAATTTACAAATTAATTTGTTCTCAATTATTAATTTCTTCAATTTAAACCTTAAATGTTCAATTCTTACCTAATACGGATCATAATTGGTTTTGTACTATGAAATTGGTTTTGTTCTGAGAGATTAAGGAAAGATAAACGTTGACTTGATGTTATGAAATATAATTCACTTTTTCTAGAGTTGTATGTTCACGGTCGTTATTCGTTAATCATATATTCATATTGTATAGGGAATGATCTGGATGAGCTGATAAAGAACGTTCCAGGAACGGAGACTTTTCTCCGGCGGCGCGACTTGCCGGGATTCTGCCGGGCCGGCGACATTTCCGATCCAAACGTGAGGTTGTACGAAACGGAGGGAGAAATTAATTCACGTGCCCGTGGTCTAATTCTCAACACCTTTGAAGAGCTAGATGGGTCTATACTTAGCCAAATTCGAAGAGTTTGTCCAAATCTTTACCCAATCGGACCACTCCACGCTCACCTGAAAACCAAGCTACTCGCCGGGGAAACGCCGGCGACGGCATCGCCGGCGGCGTCGAGTAGCTTGTGGCAAGAGGACAGGAGTTGCATTGCTTGGCTAGATAAGCAGCCATTGAGATCTGTGATATATGTTAGCTTTGGGAGCATTGCAACGCTGACTAAGGAACAACTAATGGAGTTTTGGTATGGGTTGGTGAATAGTGGGCAAAAATTTTTGTGGGTCATCCGGCCGGATTCCGTCGCCGGAAAAGACTGGGAGAGTCAGGCTCCGGCGGAGTTAACTCGGGGGACAAAAGAGAGAGGGTATATAGTGGGATGGGCTCCGCAAGAGGAAGTATTGGCTCATTCAGCACTGGGTGGATTTTTAACGCACAACGGATGGAACTCGACGCTCGAGAGTGTATATGAGGGTGTTCCTATGATCTGTTGGCCGTACTTTTTGGACCAACAAGTGAATAGCAGGTTTGTTGAAGCGGTTTATAGATTAGGGTTGGACATGAAAGATACATGTGATCGAGTGACGATTGAGAGAATAGTTAGAGGGTTAATGGAAGTGAGGAAAGATGAGTTCTTGCAAGAGGCTAAGAAAATGGGAGAATTGGCCAAGAGAAGCATCCTTGAAGGTGGTTCATCTTATACTAGTTTTGAGCGTTTGGTAAGTGATATAAAAACATGGAGTTCTAGGAGCTGAGTGTTCATTGATTATATTCTTTTCCTTACAAAATGAGAAATTATTTGTCTCAAAAATTCTTATGTTCACTCATTAGAATGGTGAATGAGATAAATTGTGATGACTCAACAACGTTTCAATTGAAGGATCATTTGGCAAAAGGTTATTAAGATACTTTATTAAAAATTATGGATTTAATTGTCTTCAAACATCTCAAATTGGATTGTATCTCTAACAATGAGTCTAAAATATTCTGCAAGTATAATCTTAGTTTTATTCCTACAAAATTATAAATTCAAATTATTTGACATTTGGTTGGCAACATATTTATGAAAATATTGTAATAATATTAAGAAATTTATTAGAACAATAACATTGAACTTGTAGTGTACTGTCATTATCATGAATACATTGATATGGGGAATAACAGGGTTTTATTTATTTCTTTCTTTTGGGCGCAATACCCAATTATGCATCTTGCTCAAAGTTTTTGTGCTTTGTGCTATTGAGGGTCACCACCAGGACTTTCACCATTATTATTATTATTATTATTATTATTAGAAAAAAAATCACCATTGTTATTTAATTGTTGTTTATTGTTATATGAACTCGTCGGGTGGTCCACCGTCCAGGCGTCCACATTAGAATGTTGTCCGGCTCAGTATTGTTCCCACTTTTGATTTTTGACTCAATTCAGTCAAATTTTAATAAAAGTTCTGCATTAATAATTTTTTTTTGATAACATGAATTAATAAAATTTTTAAGTTAATAAACTACTCCGTATAATTTATACTCAGCAAAATTTTAATTAGAATTTTATTACATATTTTTACAATTGTATATGATGGAAAGAATTAATTTGGGATCCCAATTAATTAATCTAATAACAAGGTTAATGATAAATTGAATACGGAAACAAAGATAATATTTGAAAGAGACAAAGGAACTTTGGCCCTATTTGGTAAATAATCAGTCTATTAGTCAATTTTGACTTATTTAACAACTATTAGTTGTTTGGTTAATAAACTTTTTGTAACTCCAAAATGCTAAAATTCAAAAGGCTACTCAAAGCAGTCTTTTCAATTAGCTTTTTGATAAAAGAAATTATACCAAACAGCTATCAGCTAACAGCTAATCTATCAAATAACTTTCTACAATCAGCTAATGTTATCAACAAATTATACCTTCTAACCCAAACAGCCAACCTAATCAACTAACAGCCATTTACCAAACAGGGCCTTTGTATTTTTCTATTGAATGCTTGATTATTACAATGAGAACAAAGTATATTTTAAGCTAGACAAGGAATTGATTATTTATATTAGTCCTAACATGCGATTTGGATGGCCTCCACATGATTTGGGCATCATCCAATGGTCATAGTCGCCTCCTATCTTTCGGCCGACTTGGGGACCCTGTGGCCCAAAATAGAGTGCCAATGTGACAGGCTTTTTTGGGCGATTTTCTTACTTTGGGCTTTACTTGCTCGTAACAGTCACATTTGGTCCCAACACATCTAACTAACGGTCCAAATCCATCGTGCCCGATCCCAATCGTTATACCCTGCACCACGGTGCACATAACAATGTGCACCACGTACGTAAAACGACGTCGTTTTGGTGTTAGTGGACGCGGACGCGAATGACTCCAGGAAATTCATTATATATAATACACATAATCATTATCTAGAATACACAGAACGTTTGCCTAGAATACACATAATGTTTGCCCAGAATGCACAGAATATTGACACACAATACACAGAACTCATCCTCCTAACATTCAAATGCACAAACACATCACAACTTGTGTTATTAACATGAATACACAGAATATTGACACAAAATACACATAACTCATCCTCCTAAACATTCGAATGCACAAACACATCACAACATGTGTTACTAACATGAATACACATAACGGTTGCCTAAAATACACAGAACGGTTGCCTAGAATACACAGAATGATTGCATGGAATACACAGAATATTAACATAAATACAGAGACCGGTCGAAACGGGAAACGTGATTTCTAAAAAAACGGACGATTAGTTTACAATGCTCAAAACGACGTCGTTTAGGTACGTGGTGCACGGTATAATTTGCCGCCCGACCCCATGTGTCAAGTGTTGACCTCAGGGTCAGCCTATTTGTTTTACATGGCAAATTATGCTATGAAATCGGGTCCACCTTGCAAAGTGGATCCAGGTTTATGTTCATAATTTAAAAACTCTATGTTCATAAATTTAGAACTCTATACTCTCAATTTTAAATTTCAATATACAAAATTACATTACTCCATATTTACAAATTTTGAACTCTATACTCACAATTTTGTTATATAGATTCAAAAAATTGTGTTATATTATTGAATATAGAATTATGAAATTGTGAATACAGAGTTCTGAAATTGTAAACGAGTTCTATAATTATGAATATAGAATCCTAAAACTGTGAACATAGAATTCTAAAATTATGAACATAAAGTACTAAAATTGTGAATATAGATCTGAGTCCACGTTGCAAGGTAGACCATCCATGATATAACAACCGATTTTACATACCCCGGGCCTGGATCCACCCACTCCATTACCGCTTTCAGAGCAATGATTACTCATTTTTTAGCTAATAAAATATACAATATGACAAACATTGAAACATATTGGACCACTAGATATATGCTATTAGGCTCACAGCCTCACACCACAGTCCATAGAAGATGACAAGAAGAGTACATCAAGACGTCAGAGATTTATAAATCCAAGTATGTCAGACAAATTTTCGAATTTAAAAGAAATTAGCATGCATTAGACAAGTAAAAAAAATCTTTAGAGCAATCATCAATGCATGATTGTTGGTGATTTAATTTTATGGTGCCATGTAAGAAAGAAGTGGAAGAGAGAAGAGGAAAAAGGATGAAAAAAAAAAAACAAATTATGACAAAAAAAAAAAGTTTTTAAAAAATTTTACTTTTCCCAATTTCCCTATTCAATGGGTTCTACAAAAATTTTAATTTTGCAGGAGAACAAATTGATAAAAATTCACCACCAATTTTTTCTTTTGAAAAAATTCACCCAAAAACTCTTCTAGGAGATGCCCTTAGTTCAAAAATACATATTATCAGCATTCAAAACATTGTAAGAGTAACATCATCGTGTATTTGTGTACCATAATGCATATATTTATCTATATATAACAAGACGTATAGTTTTCAACTGCTTATATTATCACATATAAATATGCACTTGGGGTTGGGGATTCAACATTTTAAAAACGACAATCACATATAAATATGCACCTAAATATAGTATAAAATTTTCACTAATAAGGCTAAAACTTATGAATCATGCATGACATATTACCCGATTGTCCAATTATAATAGCTAGTATAATAATAAGGTAATTAATTCCTTTTGTCTCATTTACATGTTTTACAAGCATTGGTCAAATACTCAAATGAATCAATCATTCTTTTATTTCACTTATTTTCTTTAATATTTTTGATGAATTTTAAGTTTATAAATTTTTATGTTTAGTAGTAGTACAATTTCGATATAGTTTCTAAATATATAAATTTTATAACTAATACTAAACTAAATATTACAAAAATTTAAATTGCAAATATCTTTAGTCAAATCTCGTTAACTAAAATTGACACATAAAATGAAATGGATGAAGTCGGGTGAATTTTTTTTGTCACATACTAATTATATTGTGTTATGAGTAATATTGCACATACTCACACATTATATTCAGTTTTCTATGCCTTGCTTATATGTCATCCTTTAATTCATCATTCAAAAAAAAAAATATTGGCAACAATTTCTTTTACTTTCTTTTCACTATAATAAAATCAAGATATATGATGAGAGTTTTGTTAGAAAAGTTGGATATGAAGATAAGGGAAGTGAGGAAATTAAAAGAGATCGATCTTCAAGGGTGTAATCACTTTTCTATAAGCTTTAAATCTCTCTCAGAAAAGCAACACGATTCAAGATTTAATCTTATTGGATACAAGAAGATGAATGAAATTCTTAAGTTGCTTTGTTGAAAAACTTATTGTAGAATTGAAGAATTGTGAAATATCAAGATATACTGCAAATTAATTGCGTATTCTTTCAGATGTATCTCCTTAAGATTTTGTAGAAATAAAATCTGACTATTAGGAGAGGTTATATGGAAGTTTAAGGGTGTGTTTGGTTGGTAGGTTTAGGCATAAGGTATGGGTATCAAAGTGATTGTTATTGTTTGGTTGATAGGTTTTTAGAATACTACTATGGGTTTGGAATACCCCATTAATTGGAAAACCCTACCCTAATGAAATAAGGGTTTCACTTCCCTTTCTTCTTTCTTCCCCAACTATTAATAATTATTCTCATTCCACCCTACTACCAAACATGCAAAATACTTTCACCAATGTTAGTCATGTCATATGTTGCACTCTTATATTTAATATTTGTATTGTTATTAGTTTGTTATTAGTCAATAGTTAATACCTATAGTTTAGGAGAGTCTAATGCCAGCTCTCATATAGGTATACTATCTCTGTGTAATTCAGTTGTGTGTGTAATCAATCAACGTTCATCACCAAAACTCATTACCCTTACCAAGTATTTGATACTCATACCGATTCTGATTCCCATGTACGAACCAAACACACCCTAAGTCAATTTTAAAACCAACTTCCATAAGATATATATAAAATAATATTATATATATTTTTCTTGAGATATTATAATAAGTATTCACGTGAGTTATGTACTTATGTACTTATGCAAAACATTTAAACAACCATATATATTTAATATCTTGCATGCACTAAACCATGCAACAAGATATAAAGAATATACGGAGTATATAAATATTTAGCATGCAGAGCACATGTATGTCTTGCTCACGTGAAAGATTCCTCCATCCTCCCGAAACGTCAAAACAATGCGAAACGTGCACAAATTTTACTGATCGCAATCCATATATCAAAATGACGTCGTTGATTAATGAAAACAAACGACTGAAACGGCTTAATTTCGCGCCGTTAACTTTCATTTTGTATACATTGCAGTTCACTTTCAACACAACTACAATTCCTTTTCGATATAACTACAGTTTTATTTGACAATATACACTCAAATATGTGAAGCTGTTATTCAGTTTCCTTTCAACACGTACAACTACAGTTTCTTTTATAATACACTGCAGTTTCATTTCAACACAACTACAATATCATTTCGATATAACTACAGTTTCATTGAACAAAATACACTGAAATATGTGAAAATGTTATTTTGTTTCATTTTATATACACGGCAGTTTCCTTTCAACACACAACTACAATTTCATTTTGATATAACTACAGTTTCATTCAAGTATTCAACATTATACACTCAAATATGTGACCATGTTATATACCCTGGCATTATTTGTTTATTTTTAAATTTGATTTATTGTATTTAATAGTACGTACTTTTAATGTAATTTGTAAATATATAAATTTTGTATATTAATACTAGCTTTAATTTTATGAAAAATTAAATTAAAATAATTTCAATTGAATAGACACATAAAATGACACGAAGGGAATATATATATATATATATATATATATATATATATATATATATATATATATATATATATATATATATATATATATATATATATATACACACACACACACACACACTATGGATCATGTGAGAACATTTCCATATGAGAGAAATAAGAACCAATATTAGTCTTACATCTGTAAAAATTCGACGGATCTAATTAGATTTCCAAAAAAAGACGCGGTCGCAATTTCGTAACTATCATAAACTGCAATGTGCAAACTTTAACACTTAAATATGCAATCTTTAACAACTAAATATGCAAACCTGATAAATTCTAAAAATTGTAGAATTTAGTGTTCACATTTGCATAGTAAAGTTGGTGATAATTACGAAATGGTCACTTGTTTTTTTTAATAATATGATATGGTGCATTCAATTTTTTCAGATGTAAGGTTGCGATTAGTTCTTAATTTTCTACTAGGACTTGCTCTCATATGATCCAATAATAGCTCGATCTATATATATAGTCCCTTTTTCATATATATATATATATATATATATATATATATATATATATATATATATATATATATATATATATATAAACCAAGAAAGTAAATAATTATTTGAGCGATGAATTGGGATATGTAGTGAGGAGGGCCAGGTTCTGGTGCGGATGACTCCTCCCATACGAACAGATCATGATCGTTGGATGAGCTCATATCAACAACTAATTAAAAATAAAAGGAAAAGTGCGGTGATATTTTAGTAATTTCAATGACATGCTGGTGCAGTTAGATATGTTTGGTGGTACTTTGAGCCCAATGCACCATCAAATATTCTCATATGCACCACAAACCAACATTTGGTGAGACACCATTGACCAGCTCGTAGTGCACCACATACCACTACTAAGTGCACTACAAACGGGCACTTGGTGTAAAAATTTATCAAATTGCCACCCTGTTTTTTCTCCATTTTATTAATTTTCTGTGATCAGAATTCATCCAATGATCCTGATTTGTTTGCACGCTTGCGCGGGAGGAGTCTGCCACACTTGATATGGAAAGATTCCCATAGAGGCTGATATATATATTTATATTGTCTTATTCCCATAGAGGATGATATATTTATATTGTCTGATTCCCATAGAGGATGATATATGTATATTGTCATATTGTGTTTATGTATGTGTGGCTGAGTTTGAAGACTAAAAGGAAGAAATGGAGTTTATTGGTCACATACTGATTTTCCCTTTCCCAATTCAGGGCCATGTCAACTCCATGCTCAAACTTGCACACCTTTTCGATCTTTCCAACTTCCATATCACCTTCTTTGTCCCCTCCAACATTCACGCTCGCCTTCTGGCTCACACCGACGTCAACTCCGGCCGTTTCAGCCCCCGATTCCGGCTCCAGAGCTTCCCCGCCGGGATCTATGAAGGTGCTATCGATTCAAAGGAAGGATTCATGGAGCTCTGTGACTCCCTGAACAGAATTGCGAGGCCATTCTTGAGGGAGTGTATAGCCCAGAACCGGAATTCTAGTCTGCCCTTCACGGCTTTCATATCGGATTTCCAGCTTAGCATCGCCTTAGATGTTGTTGGTGAAGAGTGTTTCGATCTGCCGGTTTACTATTTTCGTACTATCAGCGCCTGCGCCTTCTGGGCTTACTTCTCCTTGCCGGATCTCTTTGAAGCCGGCGAGCTACCTATCAAAGGTTTGTTCTTCCTCATCTTCTTCAATAAAACTTGCATACTCTCAAATTCTACTGAAATATTAACATATTCAGTTTCATTTTATATATACAGTTTCCTTTCAACATAATTACAGTTTCTTCTCTATATAACTATATTTTTATTCGACATTATATACTCAAATATGTAAAAATGTTATTCAATTTCATTTTATATATACTATAGTTTCATTACAACATAACAACACTATCATTTCAATATAACTACAGTTTCACTGAACAATATACACTCAAATATGTGAAACTGTTATTCAGTTTCATTTTATATATATACACTACAGTTTCTTTTTAACACAACTACCGTTTCATTTTGATATAACTACAGTTTCATTCAAGTATTCAACATTATACACTCAAATATGTGACCATGTTATTCAGTTTCATTTTATATACACTATAGTTTCATTACAACATAACTACAATATCATTTCGATATAACTACAGTTTCATTTGACAATACACACTCAAATATGTGAAATTGTTATTCAGTTTCATTTATAAACTGCAGTTTTCTTTCAACACAACTACAATTTCAATTCATTTGATAATATAAAAACAAATGTGAAGCAGTATCGTTTGAGATAAACTGTAATTTCATTTACGGGGCTCCATTAAGATGTGACGGCAATTGTTTCTTTACTTAAAGAAACAGTGCTGTTTTTGGACTATGGTTTACGATATAAGGGCTAATAGTTGATAACACCCTCAGGCCTAGTGTGGTTCGTGACAAATATCTAAGCAAAAATAGAATTGAAATTTCATGAAAAATTAATTATTAGAAATATTGATTTCATTATTCGGTTTGTGGAAAGAAATTAATAGAAATATGAATTCCATTATATGGTCGGATTTGTAATTGTAAGAAATAATGAGTTAAAGACATATGCCCACACAATAATAATGATAATAAAACTAAGAATAAATCACATGGGCAAAATAGTAATGTGAGCTCACTTTTTGTTACCAAATTCTCTAGAAAACAAAATACTACCTCTACCATTGAAAAACTTTTTCCTCACAACTCAGGAAAAAGTTGTGAAAAATGTTTTTCATGAACCAAATGGAGGAAAATCACATTTTCTTTAAATTTAAGGAAAATTACTTTTCTTAGAATTTTTTTTTTCATTCAACCAAATATTTCCTTAATGTTGTCTTTGAAATAATAAACTTGAAAAGAAACAAAATGTTTTGTTTACCTCGTACTTGTCTTCTGAATACTGTATATATAGTGTAGTGAATTCTGTCTAAGGGAACTATTAGAGGACTATTTTGTTTAGAAATTTACATGTCATCATTATAAGCCGATAACTAGTTTAAATCAACCTGAATATCTAAATTACATTATTTGATTATTTGATTAAATCACTTTTTGACTCAATACTTAAATAATATATAGCATATTATACTACATGGAAAATTGTTACATTATTCACCCATGCCATAAATATCTTCTCTCGCCATTGACACCATATATCCATCCACCATGAAATGCAGAGAATGGAATAGACTCATCACCAATAACAAAGCTTAAGGGAATGGAAGATTTTCTGAGGGTTAGAGATCTTCCTCCTTTTTGCAGAGATGAAGACTTGGCACTTCTTTTCTATACTGAAACCCGGCTTGCCGTTCACGCTCGAGGGCTCATACTCAACACCTTCGAAGACCTAGAAGGACCAATACTATCCCAAATCAGAACCAAATGTCCTAAAGTTTACACATTGGGACCCCTCCATGCCCATCTCAAGGCCACCCTAGCTTCCAAATCCACCCACTCAAACAGCCTTTTGCAAGAAGATGAGACCTGCATGGCTTGGCTGGACTCACAAGAACCAAAATCAGTGATCTACGTGAGCTTTGGAAGCATTTCTGTGATTACAAGGCAGCAATTGATGGAGTTCTGGTATGGTCTGGTGAATAGTGGGAAGAAATTCTTGTGGGTTATGAGGTCTGATTTGGTTGCAGGGAAAGATGAGGAAACCCAAATTCCTTTAGAGCTAGAAGAGGGCACAAAAGCAAATGGGTACATTGTAGGCTGGGCCCCACAAGAGGCCGTCCTGAACCATCAGGCTGTCGGAGGGTTTTTAACGCATTCTGGATGGAACTCTACACTGGAAAGTATAGCGGCCGGGGTGCCTATGATTTGCTGGCCGTTCTTTGCGGATCAACAGATGAATAGTCGGTTTGTCGGAGAGGTTTGGAAGCTGGGATTGGACATGAAAGATGTGTGTGATAGAAGCAGTGTGGAGAAGTTAATCAGAGAATTGATGGAGAAGAGGAAGGGTGAGTTCTTGGAGAGGGCTGAAAATATGGGTAAGTTAGCTAAACAAGCTATTAGTGAAGGTGGATCATCATACTGCAATTTTGATTGTCTGGTTCAAGATATCATTAAGGGGGCGTTTGGTTCAGGGGATCTAACATTACCTTGGTAATCTGAGGAAGGTAATGTTAGATTACCATGTTTGGTTTAGGTAATGTGAGATGCTAAGTAATATAAGATGACTGCCACATAGGAAATGGGGGTATGTTTGAGGTAATGTGATTACCAAGTTTTTGTTAGGTAATGTGAGATTCCTTTTCAATATTCCAAAATTGCCCTCAAGTATCCTTCTTTTATTCATCTGCTGAAATTGCATTGATTTTAATTGTTGTTGTGGTCTAAGTTGTTGGTCATGGCCGAATGGTTGGTGAATGAGAATTGGGCTATTATATGGCTGAAGGCAAGAATTAAAAATGCATCTTAAGATTAAAACTCAATTGTTGAATTGCATCTTAAGAGTGCTTTTATGCATTCCATCATCATTATTATTATTATTATTATTATTATTATTATTATTAGCATCTTGTTAAATTTTGAACTATGAAAAATAAAAACAGACTTGCAATTTACATTTTTCAATTTTTATGAGGGCATTTATGTAATTGATGTAATATAACTTAAAACATAACCTTCAACCAAACAAATTAATATTACATTCCTACAACTTTAACCAAACACATCAGGTAATCTTACATTCCCATAATCTCACATTACCTTCCTGCAGGTAATCCTATTACCTGGGGTAATCTAAGATTCCGTGAACCAAACGGCCCCTAAGGTTAATGAAGATACGAGGAAACCTCTGTAAAATGTCCTAGCTAGTTAATTTCCCATTAGGATTTTGTTCCATGCATTTTCAATCTCACCTGTATCTGCTTCAGTGGTCCACATTAGGCCTCAACAAGGCAGTGCTTGACCTCTCTAGCTATGTCCTTTTTGTCTATTACCTTCTTGAAAAGCATTAATTACTATTGAGTATTGACTCATGTTATCTGTCGCTTTTCTCCTTCACCTTAAAGCAACTTTTAGTAGGAGATTTTTTTAGTTTTTGCAAGTCTATGTAGGAGAAAGAGAAATAAGCTAAAAAAAAAAAAAAAAAAAAAAAAAAAAAAAAAAGGAAACCAAGTTTCTGAAAAAGAAAAAAAACTAGGGCTGGGCGCCAGTAGTGCATGGTACTAAGGCCTAAAATATATGACGGCCCAGTCCATGTACGCAGCCTAGTCAGAATTACAACTCAATCAAGATCAATACCAGATAGAATATTATTTTATTATTGAATTATTAATGTAATATTATATTCATTGAATTATTGATGTAATATTATATCCTCAAAGGTCAAGTATCCCTTAAAAATATTATATTCATAAAAGGTCAAGTCCTTACACCTATATAAAGAACCCTAACCCTTCAAACTCACTCAGACAATCAAGAGTCACTTGACTCCATAGAATCAATTCAGAGTAATTGAGAGCAATCTAAAAGGAATACTACTTGAGAGCAATCTAAAAGGAATACTACTTGTACTCGCAACTTTGGTTTACGACCGTCGCCGGAGAGTTTGAGGAGGCAATGGAGAAGCTGAAAGGGAAGCTAGGGAAATATGAGGACGGAGTGCACCACCGCAATCGACCCCCGGATGTACTCTTAGTCAAGAGCCATGGTTTCGGACCTCCGCTGTTACAGCGACACGACTGGAGCTCCCATTAACTTTTTCGGCGTTCAAAGAGCTCAAAATGGAGTATGACGAAGAGGGCATCTGTAAAAGTGTGCCCAGAGTTCTCTCCTGGATCTTCAACACCACCTTGGACTTTGGATGGAGTTTGATGAAGATCAGAGCACTTTTCTTGATGATGAATGGACTCTGATCCGCTTGATAGCGTGGAGTTCCGGCTGATTGATGTTACTAGTGTCTCCTTTTCTATTGATCGAATCAAGCAAATTAAGGTCAAGCTCAGAAATATGATCTGAATAAGAAATAAAAGATAAAGAAAAAATAAAGAAGAAGACAAAGAAAGATGAGGAGGAAATAAAGAAGAAAGAAAAGAAAAAAAGGGAAGAAAACAAAAGAAAGTGGAAAACAAAAAAGAAGAAGAGAGAGAGATGGGGAAGAAAGGAATCAGGAAAGAAAAAGGTAGAATTAAAAGGGGAGAATAAAGAAAGAAAAAGAAAAGAGAAAGAGGAAGAAAACAAAAGAAAGTGGAAGACATTGAGAAGGCGTTTGGTTGGAGGGAAGAAATTATATGAGAAAAGAATTGTAATTCTATGGAAAAAGAATAATGTGGGAATAAAGTGGTAGTTTAAATTCAAGTGTTTGGTTAACAGGAATAAAATTACTGCGAATTTTAATTCCAATCTACTATCTATCTACTATACTAATAAGAGCCAAAGAGAGTTAAGTCTAAAATGTGTAGAAAAAATGGCGGTCAAATTATTTAATCAAATGGATGGTTAAGATGAATTATTTAATCAAATAGATGGACCCATTTGCATATATATTCAAAAACCCAAAAAATATAACATATTAAATTCAAAATTTTTTTCTTCAAAATGTAGGCAAATATTCTATATACACACCAAATTTAAATACTTGAAAGTTTTGAGAAAACATACTTGATTATGGTTGGTCTAAAATGATCATTGCTTAGGAGTTAGGAATGACGTTCTTTGTTGACAATAGTAGAAGAATAATACACGCTATCATCTAGAAGGAAATGTGGGGCATTAATTTTAGGTTAACAAAGGGAGGGGTAATTTTGTCTTAGGACTCTCTTTTTTTCTTCCTAAAATCCATGGAATTAAAATCTCAGCGGGGCCATGGGATTCTAATTCCATGAAAATGGGGGAATTGCAATTCCTTCCAACCAAACTAAGAAATTTAGTTGCCTTTGGAATTATATGAGTATTAAGTGAGTATGGAATTCAAATTCCCTCCAACCAAACGCCTTGTGAGTGAGAGATGGGAAAGAAAGGAATTAAAAAAAAAATAGAAAAGAGGGAAAAGATGGATAGACTATATAATGCAAGTCTTTGTTTACTTTACAATGCAAGTTGCTAAACATTATTGTTATATGTACCCTATCCTCCGAGAATCAATAACATGGAATCTTTGTTTCAATTAGTTCATTCAGATGTTTGGGGCCATGCTGTGTGACATCTAAAAGTGGTGTTAGATATTTTGTTAAATTCGTCTCCTTGACCCTTTGACATCTAAAACATTTTTTCTTTCCGTTAGAGGCCTAATTTTATTGACTCTTATTAAGATTATATTATATATATTTTTATGTATGTATACAAATATACACCACTCAATGTTAAAAAATGCACAACACAAATATGCATACACCAAAAAAACACACCACTAAGCATGCAAATATACATCACACAGTGTTCAGAAATGCACAATAGGGGCATGGTAGTTATAGTGCATTATTTTGGGTGTGTTGTGTGTTTTTTTGTGTTTTGTGTATTTTTTCATCGTTGTGCATTTTTTAATTTTGAGTAGTGTATATTTGAATACATAGTGGTGTATACTGCATCGGCCGCACGGGAAGGGGCGGCTACATTTGAGCATATATATATATATATATATATATATATATATATAATCCTAATCATATGAGAACTATGCCCCAAGTGAGAACGTGAGGACAAATCCAAATCATTGATCTGCAAGATATGACGGATGAGAAATCAAGTAAAAAATGAGCGGGGTCATTTTCATAAATATTATAAACTTTTAAAATGAGCGGGGTCATTTTCATAGATATTACAAAATTTTGTTTATTTCAACTGTTAGATCTACTAGATCAATGATTTGGATTTGTCCTTACCTTTTCACTGGGACATGGTTCTCACCTGATTAAGGACAGTTAGTAGTCTTTTTTCAGCTATGGTCACAAGGATGGAATTTACTTACCCAAAATATACACCACACCATTGAATAGTGAATTTGAGTACTTATAAAACAAAATTGAGCTATAAATTGGAGTTGAAACAAAGAGGAATGTGCTATGAGTGGCATAGAACCCTAAATGGCTCAGGTGGAGTGTATTGGTCACATACTGATTTTCCCTTTCCCAGCACAGGGCCATGTCAACTCCATGCTCAAACTTGCCCACCTTTTAGATCTTGCCAACTTCCATATCACTTTCTTTGTCCCCTCCAACATTCACGCTCGCCTTCTGGCTCTCACCGACGTCGACTCCGGCCGTTTCAGCCCCCGTTTCCGCCTCCAGAGCTTCCCTCCCGGAATCTATGACGGTGCTATCGATTCAAAAGAAGGAGCCTTAGAGCTCTATCACTCCCTGCACACAATAGCGAAGCCATTCTTGAAGCAATATATAGCCCACAATCGCGATTCCGGCCTGCCCTTCACCTGCTTCATCTCGGATTTAGTGCTTAGCATCGCCTTGGAGGTTAGCGAACAATGTTTCAATCTTCCGGTTTACTATTTCCGTACTATCGGCGCCTGCGCCTTCTGGGCTTTATTCTCCTTGCCTGATCTCTTCGAAGCCGGCGAGCTACCCATCAAAGGTTTGTTCTTCCTCCTCTTCAATTCTTCATCAAATCTCTGTGCTTTTTCACGTAGATTTGATCCTCTCTCCCCATTTGGGCAGAGGCCGGTAAGGACCAAGTCCAATACCATGATTAAGCAACCGTTGAGCTGAGGCAGATAAAGGACAAAGTTCAGCACCTTAGTTAAACTTTTATTACTTGCTAACTATAACTTTTAATGTAATGATAAGTGTTTAATTCTAAAAAGTGATATGAATCCCAACAAAAACAATTAAGATTGCTTGTTTTGAGTTGAGGCCTGATAAGGGCCAACTCCAGCATCATGACTTAATGAGGAGATTGTTAGGCAGAGGCTAGTAAAGGATTGTTGGGTCCAGCACCATGGCATAGTGATAGATGCACGGGTGCTAGGAGGAAATTGTTAGGCAAAGTTCAGTAAAAGATTGTTGAGCAGAGGCCAGTAAAGGTCAAGTCCAACATCATGTAGCGTAGTAGTAAGCTGTTGATCTTAACATACTCTCGTGCATGCAGAGAATGGAATGGAATCACCAATAACAAAGGTGAAGGGCATGGAAGATTTTCTTAGGGCAAGAGATCTTCCATCCTGGTGCAGATACGAGGAAGACGACACGGGAAGAATTGTCTATACTGAAACCCGGCGTGCGGTTGAAGCTCGAGCGCTCATACTCAACACTTTTGAAGACCTTGAAGGACCAATACTATCCCAAATCAGAACCAAATGTCCTAAACTTTACACAATCGGACCACTCCATGCCCGTCTCAAGGCCACCCTAGCTTCCCAATCCACCCACTCAAACAGCCTTTGGCAAGAAGATGAGACCTGCATGGGTTGGCTGGACTCACAAGAACCAAAATCAGTGATCTACGTGAGCTTTGGAAGCATTTCTGTGATTACAAGGCAGCAATTGATGGAATTCTGGTATGGTCTGGTGAATAGTGGGAAGAAATTCTTGTGGGTTATGAGGTCTGATTTGGTTGCAGGGAAAGATGAGGAAACCCCAATTCCTTTAGAGCTAGAAGAGGGCACAAAAGCAAATGGGTACATTATAGGTTGGGCCCCACAAGAGGCCGTCCTGGACCATCCGGCTGTCGGAGGGTTTTTAACTCATTCTGGATGGAACTCCACCCTGGAGAGCATAGTGGCCGGCGTGCCTATGATTTGCTGGCCATTCTTCGCCGATCAACAGACAAATAGTCGGTTTGTCGGAGAGGTTTGGAAGCTAGGATTGGACATGAAAGATGTGTGTGATAGAAGCAGTGTGGAGAAGTTAATTAGAGAATTGATGGAGAAGAGGAAGGGTGAGTTCTTGGAGAGGGCTGAAAATATGGTTAAGTTAGCAAAAGAAGCTATCAGTGAAGGAGGATCATCTTACTGCAATTTTGATTGTCTGATTCAAGATATCATTAAGCTTAATGAATCTATGAGCGAGGAAGACACTGTAAAATGTGCTGATTAATTTCCCAATTCCCACTGGATTTTGTTTCATTTTCAATCACATCGTCCTTACCTGCATGCTTCAGTATGTAGTACGTCCATAGGGCCTCCACAAGACATTGCTTTTCCTCTTTTGTCGTTTTCTCTATTACCATGTATCTTCCACTGCATGAGATTAGTTATCATGACTGAAGAGGTTGGTTTTCATATCATCTCTATAATATATATGTAAGTATTTTCTCATATATAAAATATAATAAATTATATTATTAAGTACGTGGTTGTGGTGCAAGTAGATGATTAAGTCGTGATTTTAACTTAGGATATTCAGTTTAGCTACCTGAATATCTGTCTATACTGATGGCATGTAGGTTTTTAAGCAAAAGAGTCCTCCACTGCTCCCGTATTCAAAATACACACACCATCGAGAAAGTGGTAGACAAAGCACTAACGTTATTCTGTAGGTTTATCATCCACACAGGTAATATCAACAGCTATGGCATAAGACATTATCCTAAAGCTTCCGCTTTCACGGGATCAGGTTCCTCGTACATTATATGTGTGCGTGTGCGCAGTGTGTATATTATTTATACAATGCTTTACATTTATTATTATGTGGTCCAGAAAGAAAAATGAAAAGTTTTCAAAAAAAATAATGAAAAACTGTCTTTATTAGCAAATTGGTGTATGGTGTACCCATGGCAACATGTGATACTGTAATTATGTTCATATGGTACTTGAATCACATTCTTGATCTGATTGACTGATTGTACCAAATTGTCTTTATTATTGTTTGATTTATATGGTCATATTGTTAGCTTGATTGTGTTAGTTCAAAATATAGTCTAACAATGCTTAATAGAATGTACAAGAAACCTAATCTTGTAATAGCGGAAACAAAAGTCTTTCATGAACAAACTCGACGTTTATTCTTAAAAACGTAAAAGATATTTCTCAAAATAAAATATATATGTACAAGTGCACAACTGAAAAGAGAAAACCATTTAAATTGTACAAAAGAGTACATTGTGAATAAAAATGAATTTTCATAAAAAGAAACAAATTTGATGTATCTACAATAGTCTAGACTAAAAATGAATTTTTTTCCTTATTTAATTTAAAACATTAACTGAAATTATAAAATTTAATCCATCATACATAACATTACATAATTACATAAACATTGATTCATTAACCAGAAATGTCGATAGCTTTAACATCAGTCTTCTTGGCCTCTTCCTTGGGCACCGTCACAGTCAACACTCCATTCTCCATGCTAGCCTTTATCCCATCCATCTTCACATTCTCCGGCAGCCTGAACCGCCGGAGAAACCTCCCGGAGCTCCTCTCCATCCGGTGCCACGTGTCCGTCTTCTCCTCCTGCTCCCTGCTCCTCTCTCCGCTGATCTGCAGCACCCTCCCATCCTCCACCTCCACCTTCACCTCCTCTTTCTTCAGCCCGGGAAGGTCCGCCGTGAAAACGTGCGCCTCCGGGGTCTCCTTCCAGTCGATCCTCGCGCTGGCGAACCGCGCCGCCTCGCCGGAAACCTCCGGTGCAGAGACGGCGGCGTTAGAGAATGGGAAGTCATAGAAGGGGTCCCAGATTTCGAGGGAGAATGGGTCGAAGACGTTGCTTCGTCGGCCACCGAAGAAGCTCGGAATCAGCGACATTCTATTGATCTTGGTGAAAGAAAAGAGCGTTTGAGTAATTGTTTCCGAATTTCTGTTGATTTGTTGGATGGTGTGGAAATTGAGGGACTAATGTGTATTTATAGGGAAGTGAATGCAGGGGATTTCTGGACTGGGTCTTTCTTGAAGTTTCGAGAAGTGAAAGCTTAAAAGAAAGATTTATCTAGATTTTAGAATATAGGTAAGTCATTAAGTCAATATATATCTTATAAAGTTTTTTTTTTTATTAAAAGTTTTTTTTCACTGACTTTATTATAATGCGGTATATGTTTATAACTATTTCAGAAAAAGCTAATACCACCTCCACTGAGACCAATTCACAATCTCCAATATGAGAGTGCAACTTGATGTCATTAAACCACAAAGTCTTAGCACCTTATAAAGTTAATGTAATAAGTTTATAAAATTGTACTACCTCCGTCCCATTTTGGTTATCTGATTCGTTTAACGAGACTTGACTGAAAGTTATTTTTAATCCAATTTTTCATAATATTAAGTTTAGCATTAATATATAAAATTTATATATTTAGAAACTACATTAAAGTACTATTAAACACAAAAAAAAAAATTAAAATAATAAAAAATTACTAAAGAAAATAAGCAATGAATAAAGAATTGGTTTAACCAATGAATAGTAAATATGACAGGTAAAATGAGACAGAGAGAGTAATATTCTAAACTTGTTGTAAACTTTGTAGTCTTATTTCTTATATATTAGTACAATTATGGGGTTGTATTCATTTTGTATTTATATATAATTTTGAGTCATGTTTTTTTTTGTAACTCAGGGTCTCCAACGTCGGATACAGTGATTAAATTTTGAGTCATGTTTGACATGAATCATAATCATTCTATTATTTTAATAGATATTCGCGACTTTGGATTGCAACAGATAGAGAAAGTATAAAACATATGATATCTTTAAATAATTTATAGTACTCAAAAAATAGATACTAGGTTGAATTTTTTTTATAAAAAAAAGTATTATTAACTTAAGGTATTCATTTTATTAACATGTAATTAACAAATTATGTACATATCGACATATCGTTATAGATAACCAAAATTGATTTACATCTTTATAATCATTTATTGACTTAGAATTTCAAGATGTAATTTATTCACTACATATTCTTAAATAATAATTGTAATGTCGCTTGTGACTTAACAAAAAAAAAACATAATTAAACATCATTTGAGAAGTTGTAAACTTGAAATATCTCAAAATATCCACCACATTCTAGATAATTCATTCTTCTACCATATATTCACTTCACGAAACTTCGCGAAAGACCCTCCACTTTCCCTATAAATGCACATCAGTCCTCTAACTTTCACATCATCGAACAAAGCAACAGAAACCTTAAAGCAATCACTCAAACGCTCTTTCTTAACCAAAATCTTCTTTCAACATCGTCTACTGTTTCGTTTTACCAAGAATGTCGCTGATTCCAAGTTTCTTCAGTGGCCGACGAAGCAACGTCTTCGACCCATTCTCCCTCGAAATCTGGGACCCCTTCTATGACTTCCCATTCTCTAACGCCGCCGTCTCTGCACCGGAGGTTTCCGGCGAGGCGGCGCGGTTCGCCAGCGCGAGGATCGACTGGAAGGAGACCCCGGAGGCTCACGTTTTCACGGCGGACCTTCCCGGGCTGAAGAAAGAGGAGGTGAAGGTGGAGGTTGAGGAAGGGAGAGTGCTGCAGATCAGTGGAGAGAGGAGTAGGGAGCAGGAGGAGAAGACGGACACGTGGCACCGGATGGAGAGGAGCTCCGGGAGGTTTCTCCGGCGGTTCAGGCTGCCGGAGAATGTGAAGATGGATGGGATAAAGGCTAGCATGGAGAATGGGGTGTTGAGTGTGACGGTGCCCAAGGAGGAGGCCAAGAAGGCTGATGTTAAGGCTATCGACATTTCTGGTTAATTAATCAATGTTTATGTAATTATGTGTGTATGTCTTTTTTGTCTGTTTAGACAATACTGTACTGTTATGTATGATGGACTAAATTTTCTAATTTGAGTTATTGTCATAAATTAAATAAATAATAATCTTTCAAGCTGTCTACTCTATCAAATAGACGAGTAGTTTGCAAGAATTTTTGTCAATATATAAAAATTAAAAAATATTTTGAAACTTTACTGTTAGATGTAAAAAACAGTTGAGGATCAAATTTGGAAACTAAATGTTGGTATTGATATCATAATATGAAGATAACTTGAATGTCATTTACCACAACAAAACATCTCTTCTTGGTTTCTTCTAGGGACATAGCACCTTACGAGCTAAACCATCTAGTTATTCAAATGGTACAGATGAAATTTCGAGGTCATAAAAGTTCCTTACAACCATCTCTCTCAAAGCAGAAACTGAGGAATTCAGTTCAGAGAGATGGGTTGCGGCCATCTAATGTCAAAAGCACCTTATACAAGTCGGGGCGCCGATCACGAAACACCCCCCAACTACATCTTTTGCTTTTGATACTGGCCAGATCAAACTGTGCTACAAGAACAGCTTCCTCCTTATCATCGGCGAGTGCCACAATTTCTCCTGTGGGACCTAATGGAATAGCAAGCTCAAATAGTCAAATCCATTGTTCAAATAAACACTTCATTTAGTCATTTCATGGCATACCTGCTATAAAGGAATTGCCATAGAATGTTATCTCACTCTTCCCATGCTCTGTCTCAATTATCTCCTTCCCAATGCGGTTTGACGCTACTAGAGGTACCTTAACTCACAAGTTATAATAGCAATCCTCCCTTAGAATGAGCTTTGAAAGATGTAACAAATGGAATATAACTTATCTAAGACAACTTTAGGATATTATGATTCAAAATCTTACTAGGTTAGCACCAGCATGACCTTGCATCACTCGCTTCCAATGCTCTCGGGAATCAAGTCCGTCATCTTGAGGTTCAGAACCAATTGCAGTTGGGTACAACAGTATTTCTGCACCCTGAAGAGCCATAGCTCGAGCTGTCTCGGGGAACCATTGATCCCAGCAAATACCTACAAAAATAGTAGTGTTATTTTGGACTGGACTTTTATTATTTTGGAGGTCACCAATGTTAACTAAGCTTCTTGCGAATTGTCATAAAGAATATTTAAAGATGAAGATAGGATAGATTCTCACCCACTCCAATTTTTGCAAACTTAGTCTCGAAGACCTGTGCATTTTAAGTGTAAATGGTTACCCAAATTCAATCACACAATCATAGATGCTAAAGACTTTTTTACAATTCACAAACAAATAAACCTATACAGAGGACCAACTTAAGAAATTTACCTTAAAGCCAGTGTCACCTGGATTAAAGTAAAATTTTTCCTGGTAACCTACAGAACATCAAGTTGAAGGAATTCAATCAATTTTGTTATGTAGTTGACTTGAAATTTCACTCCTACAGTATGTCCCGCTCCACTTACCTGGACCATCAGGAATATGGGATTTTCTGTAAAGTCCAAGATCAGTCCCATCAGCATCAATCACAACTACTGAATTGTAATGGGCATTATTTGCCTCCTCAAAGAAGCTAACTGGAATTACAACTCCCAAATCTTTTGCAAGCTCCTGCATCCTGAAAAGGATGTACAAAAAAAAACACAAGTCTAGCTGGATTGAACAATCTTGATATATAAATCTGGGATATTTTGGTTTATCTGTATCATCAATTGAGCCATTTTGTGATAATAAAATTACCAAACAAGTGAACAAGATGCAAAACCAGATAAATTTTGAATTTTCACCTTAGAATTGTTGGATGTCCCTTGTATGGTTTTGCTCTTTGAAAGTAGTCTTCCCTTTGTGCTTGACAAAAGTAATAACCCTCAAACAACTCCTGAAATAGAAAACAAGGAGAAAGAAGTTACAAAAAATATTAAATAAGTTTAAATATAGAAAATTTATTTTTAAAAGACCCAAAAAAGCACACATATCACTACCCTTAGGTAACCTCAAAACATACATACATACATACATACATAAATACGTATGTATGTAAGATGCAAAGACGAATTATATAATATCCCTTTTATTCATAAGAATTCAAGGTTTAATATAAAATAGATTCCCACTGCACGGCTCTTCCATACGGGAGGTAGATTGAGCCTCAGTGGAGGCGATACCAACTCTTTGTGCTTCAACAGGTTGAGAAAGTATGTATGAACATATACTACAATGTAATAGAGTTAGTTGTATTCAAAAAAAAAAAAAAAAAAAAAAAGATTCCCACTGCACAAATTTTAAAATGGAATTAAATTAGGCACTACCCCAGATCTCCACTAGATCAATTAACCATTTTGTCACTCTTCTAATCCTATCTAGTCATTTTAGCTCACTTCTAAATCTTGCAACTTTTATAGATTTTGGCTTGACCTGATCATTTCCTAATTAGGATGCTTCCTTAAGCAGCCCATTTCACTGACTGATCACTCTCATCCAACAGTCAACAGCAAATACTGCAAGAAAGGCTTATGCAAAGCCTCTGTTTAGGTTCATAACATTCAGAACTAAATTCACCAATCAGTACAAATGCCTCAGATCACTCACGCATATTGTAGCTTTATAGCCTTATACCATGCTATATTGCTATGCACATCTTTCAATTTCAATTCGTTTTTCATTTTCTTTTATAGGTTGTTCACTACATATTCACCAAACAATTAAACAATGTGAAATGAGAATACATGTCCCAGTATTAGATCCACTTCTCATTAATATATTATGATACTTTAGACAAAAGCAAAGCATGGAAAGAGGACAAATCATTCCCTGCTCTTAGAAACATACAATTAACTAGGAGGCAAAAGATACTAAAGCCAATAAAATTTCAAAAGACTTGGCAGTTTGAATTATATACTTATAATAGAGTTTTAGCAATTTTTAATCCATATTGTTCAGTTTTGATAGTCTTAACCTCATTCTTCAAAATTGCCATGTTAACATCCCCATTTTTTTTTTTCACAAAGCTACCCAACAACCAAAATAGGCATTTCCATTTCCATTATTTTCCACTTAGCCCATATTTTGGCATTTTCACTATGCCCTTGACTCTTTTTGTCTATCCCTACTCAGCATTTAGTGGAATTAGCTACAAAGGGACAAACATCGAGTAAGTGTACAAGGAATGAAGACCTTCTGACCTTAAGCACACAATTTTCCAGAATAGGGTAAGACCATCTAAAGCAGTAAATTAACCACCAAAAAAAAAAAAAAAAAAACTCAATTATAATACATCAAGTTGCCAATTTAAAGTTTATCAGATTTTAGCACTAGAACTGATTAAATGATGTAGCTGCTGCTCCATCAACATCTTGTTAAGAAATGGCTTAGCAAAAGAAATAGATCTAGTAAACACATCATTGTTTAACACAAGGCAACAACGTATCCTCAGCACAAGCAATCCGTACCTGTATAAGAATGATATTCGCACCCTTCTCATGAGCTGCTCTAACCAACCTGCGTTAAAGGAGCCACGAAATGCAACTCTCAAGAACATAATTCACAAAATAAATAAATAAATAAATAACAATTCTCCAAACAGAATCATTTCACTATAAACTCACTAAGGAGTGAGCCCTAAATCACGCATCAATCCAAATCTCGGCATAAATATCAATCATCTTAAAGCTGCACAAGACTAGACGAATCACAAATACGGACCTCTCGGCGGTGGCGACGTTGGTGGCTACATCATCATTGCAGGCGAATTGCAGAGCTGCGACGGTGACTAGTCTCTTGATCTCGGCCATTGTCCGCCGTTAATAAACTCCTTGTGCTTAGATCTCTTGCGTTATCCAAGAACGAAATCAAAGTACAGTCAATGATGGAGCTGATTTCAGAATGACAATAATTGACGCCTTATTGCAGAGAGAATATATGCTTGCAAAAAGCTGGACATAAAAACGGCGATTTTCTAGTCTATGCAAGGTTGGCCACTGGCAAATTATACCATTTACCACTTACCAGGGTATACGGTAAACACAGTCTAAAAATAACTTTCAAATTTGATACATTTTATATTTATAATTATCAAGTTATTTGTTTACGTGTACATAAACTGTTAACTGTAAGTATGAAATGTGTCAATTGAAGGTGCAAAATTTTTGTATCAGAATGTTTACGATACAATATAAACAATGGTCCATGATATAACAATTGGTGGGCCACTAATACATATTCATTTATAATGTACCATACTAGGAATCTAGGATTATCAAAGTGGACTAGTCGGCCCGACAACGAACCTAATTTTTTGCAAGTTTTTGCGGGTTAGCCCGTTAAATTTTTTTAATACAAAAACTAATGACTAACAATTAAAATTTTAAAATTTAATCCTAGTTAATTCTCAAAAAAAAAAAAAAATCCTAGTTAAAGCTGTCAAAACTTGCCGATAGACTGGGCTAAAAACCACCAATAATACGGGTCTAAGGGAGGCAGGGCACTCTAAATCTTAACTTTGTAACTTTTAAATTTTATAATTTATATATAAAAAAAATATGTATATGCGAAGTGATAAGTCCATAACAAAACTACAATAGTCATTATCCAATCCATCAATGCTATCCAAGTCAGGTGTTAATCAATCCAAAACTGATTGGTCTTGGTTTCGTCCTCAGGGATTCAAATGGTTCTTTTATTGCTGCTCGGATGCATCCCTGGCTGGAATGCCATTTGTCGACCGGATGAAGCCGAAGCTATTACTGTTAGGGAAGCACTCAAATGGATAAAGAATCTTCAACTTGATCATGTGCTTGTGGAATCCCACTGCCTTCGTGTCATCAAGGGAATTCAGCCTTCAAATATTAGTTTGCAGTCTTCTTTTGATCTTATTTTGAATGATGTTAGAAAACTAGCTATGATTTTTTTCCAACCTAAGCTTTTTGTTTGCTAAACCATCCGGGGACAAGGTTGTCCACTCGTTAGCTCGAAAAGCCCTGTTCAAGTCTGACTGTATTGACTCTTTTCATATATGTTCCTTAATTAGTCGTCCATTGTTCACGTTTATTATTAGTTTTTAGATAAGTTATGATTAGTTTAGAAAATAGTAATCATTCGTAAAAGTGTAGACTAATTTGATCCATCCATAGGATGATCAATGACAAAAAATGACGGAATCAATTTTATAAATATTAGTATAATGGAATCAACTTATGGATTCATGCATGTATATATTTCTTTAATGTAACAAAACTAATTAGAGTGTAAGATATAAGATGAAGTAACAAACTGCATCTAGCTTGAAATTGATTCTGTCACTGTCACTGTCAAATTCAATCAAGCTTGAAATTGATTCTTTGATGCTGAAGTCACAAACTGCATCTAATTGGCCTGCATCTATTGTGACTTCATCAACATTGTGGAGTATTGAAGCAAGTATAAGAGATGACTAGATGAGGGAGTGGCTGCAATTGGTTGAGCCTCACCAGTCAATATCTTTGATTCCTAAGACATTTATTTAGCTCATACTGCTAGCTTCTTCAACGATTCAATCACGATAAGTGGTGGCTTCTGCTTAGTAACAATAATTTTTTTGGTTCAATCCCCTCTATTCTGTCAAATGCAAAATGTTTAATACAATTGTAGCTTCATACAAACTAGATTTCATATTGATTTCTCCATAGTTGGCTTGGGGAATTTGTCAATCCTTCAAGTCTTTTTTTTTTTTTTTTGTTGGACGAATCAAATTAAAGGTAGTGTCATTGGCTCCCTTTAGCTTAGCCCTCTCCCAGATATAAGTGAAAGGGATATGCTGATAATATGATTTTGCCCATTCTCTATCACTTCTTTTGGTATATTTTCAAAATTCAATTTGTGCAAGTAATGTATACTCATTTTTCTGACGCTATTTATGTTTGCAACTCATACAACAAAGAAGACACTACATTTAAGTCCAATATAATTATATATGAAACTGAAACAACAATAACCTAAAAATAACAATAATATTTTTGACATATTTTAAATTCAAATATGTTGTTTTTGCAAACTAGTACCAGTAACCTAATTGTTCATGAGGCACTGCCAACAAAAAAGAAGCAGACAAGCAATAAAGACGAAGACAATGGCAAACATATCCAAAAGCAAATTAACAAAACTTAGAGTAATTTCGACCATTAACAAAAATTACAAATGTTAACTACAATAAGTATTTAGATAATCATTTTTAGAAAAGTGCAAGCATTAATTTTAATGTCAATGTAACTATAATGAACTTTTCCTATATAATCTTACATTGATATACTTTGAATTACGTATTTAAATACAAAAATTAACATAAATCATGTCAAGAACAAATAAGGAGGGCTTCCTATGCGCAGTGAGCAAAAGTCTAGCTTCTGTGGTTCAGTTGAGTTACCATGATTTACATCCTCCCATATACTTTGTCGGGGCAGAGCGTGGGGAACCATCGAGGTTACATTGGAGATTCAACCTTTTGGAGAAGAGAAAAGAATCAAATAAGGAATAAATAGCTAGCGTGATTATTGCAAAACTTAAATCTTCTGTTATGTCTTCAAAATAACTTATGTTAATATAGATCTATTGATATCGATGTCAATGGTTACATAAGTATTATTAAAATTTATTATCGATAATACATGGTACAATTATGTATATTATATATAATGATATAATGTATAATCGTCACTATTGTTGATTAACATAGTAAATTTTTGCTATAAGCTAAGTTTAGCCCCCCACATGAATTTTTTGGCTCCGCCACTGTCTACTTGGAGTCAAACTTATAACATTATGATAACAGGCTGACTAGCTAACTTAGTTCCGCCTTGTGATCCTAGTCCGCAGATAACCATAAAGTAAGAAGTAAGCCATTCTAAGTTGTCCGATTCAAAACCAAAAAGCTAATAAATCATTGCTATATGAGTCAAACTTATAACCTTTTAATAAACAGATCAAACCGACCACTTTTTGAGATTGTTCTCACATCCCATACATTTTAATATACCTTTCGTGTTAACCAAAAGATTAAATTTTATAAAGTGAGTCAATAAAACACCATCTTTTTTGTCTCAAGGTTTACACAATCGGACCAATCCATGCATGTCTCAAGGCCAAACTGCAACTCAAACAAGCATCCTCCAACCGCCTCTGGCAAGAAGACAAATCCTGCATGGCATGGCTGGATTCTCAAAAGCCAAAATCAGTTATATCTACGTGAGCTTTGGAAGCATTTCTGTGATTACTAGGCATCAATTGATGAAATTTTGGTATGGTAGTTAATGGCAAATTATACTGTGCACCACATACATAAACGACGTCGTTTTGAGCATTGTAAACTAATCATCTGTTTTATTTTTTAAAATCACGTTTCCCGTTTCGACAGGTTTGTATTTATGTTAATATTCTGTGTATTCCAGGCAATCATTCTGTGTATTCCAGACAACCGTTCTGTGTATTCTAGGCAACCGTTATGTGTATTCATGTTAGTAAAACATGTTGTGATTTCATGTTATTAACACATGTTGTGATGTGTTTGTGCATTCGAATGTTTAGGAGGATGAGTTCTGTGTATTTTGTGTAAATATTATGTGTATTCATGTTATTAACACAAGTTGTGATGTGTTTGTGCATTTGAATGTTAGGAAGATGAGTTCTCTGTGTATTTTGTGTCAATATTCTGTGTATTCTCGGCAAACATTATGTGTATTCTAGGCAAACGTTCTGTGTATTCTATATAATGATTATGTGTATTATAGATAATGAATTCCCTGGAGTCATTCGCGTCCGCGTTTGCATCCACTAACATCTGTGTATTTTGTGTCAATATTCTGTGTATTCTGGGCAAACATTCTGTGTATTTTAGGCAAACGTTCTGTGTATTATAGATGATGATTATGTGTATTATAGATAATGAATTCCCTGAGTCATTCGCGTCCGCGTCCACTAACACTAAAACGACGTCGTTTTACGTACATGGTGCACATTGCTATGTGCACCGTGGTGCAGGGTATAACGATTGGTAGTTAATGGTGTGCGAAATAATTCCTATGGGTGATGAGGCCTGATTTGGTTGCAGCAAAAGATATATGGGGAAAGCCCAATTCCATTGGAGTTGGAAGAGGGCCCAATTCTTAGAAGTATTGTTGAGTAATAGTACACATACTCCCATTTTATACTCCATTTCTTACTTCCAACTTAGGTGTCATATTCTGATTCATTTAGAAAAATTGGTTGACCACAACTTCTATTTATTTTCTTTATCTTTTATAAATCTAATCATGACACATGGCGAGAGTTTTACTCCATGAGAGTACGTGTATCATTTTCTTTGTTTAAAATCAAATCCGTCTCTAATACAAGAATCATTTCACCGACTCAGAGTCTCTTACAGCTCTTTTTTAAAAGTGAAAAATAATTACTCAATTCGTCCCATTTTGTTTGCCTGATTCGACTAACCAGACTTTGACTGAAATTATTTATAATTTAATTTTTTATAATATTAAATTTAATATACTTACTTTATACATTTTGAATCCGGACGGAGGACAGATGGAGTATATTAATACTGGACACACAATATAGCATAAAGCATAGTGTATATAACCGGCTTTGTTTCTTTATTGGGACTTTTTAGTAAATGCAAATGGATCCGCCGGCCGGCCGGCAACTTTGACTTCTACTTTTTCAAGAATCCATTGATAAAAAAAAAAAAAACACAAAGGTTGAGGAGTGAGGACGAATTAGTTGCAGATCGAGGTTAATTGAATTCTTAATGGAGTTTTCCGGCCACATACTCATCGTCCCTTTCCCATTACAGGGCCATATCAACTCCATGCTCAACCTCGCACACCTCTTAGATCTTTCCAACTTCCATGTCACTTTCCTTCTCACCGCCGACACTCACGCTCGCCTAATAGCGAACTCCGACGTCGACTCCGGCCGGTTCAGCCGCCGGTTCCGCCTCCACACCTTCCCCGCCGGCATCCACGGGGATCGCACGGGTTCCCAGGAAGAGCTCGCAGAGATGTTTTATTCCCTGGTTAAAATCGGCGAGCCGTTCTTGAGGGAACTCATTGCCCGGACTGGCGATTCCGGGGCGCCGTTCACTTGTTTGATCTCCGATTTGCTTGAAATCTCTCTGAATATCAGTCGAGATTTGGGTTTGCCGGTTTACTATTTCCGTACAATCGGCGCTTCCGCCTTGTGGGCTTACTTCTCCGTCCCTGATCTCATCCAAGCCAACGAGCTGCCAATCAAAGGTTATTAGTTTCTGCAATTCTCTCCTTTTTAACTTTCTTGAAATCTTCAAGAAAGGAACCCAATGGACCAGGTCTACCTTGTATTCAGATTCTGTATTTATAGCTGACACATTATAATTGACAGTTTTTGAACATGTAGTTATCATATTATGTGTCAGCAATAATTAAGTTGTTTATATATACAGAAACTATTAACTGTAGGGATAGAATGCGTTAATAGAATGTACAAAATTTTTGTACAAGTGTTTACAATGCGACATGAACCTTGGTTCATGGTATAATAACAATTGCAAGCTAAAAAGTGTGATGAAAATGGAAATGCAGAGAATGGGATGGACTCGCTGGTGACAAAGGTGAAGGGCATGGAGGGCTTTTTGAGGGCAAGAGATCTTCCAAGTTTGTGTAGGGCAGATGAGATGACAGGCCCAGTGTTCAAGCTTGTCTGCACTCAACCCCAACTTGTCCATCAACTTCATGCCATCATTCTCAACACCTTTGAAGGCCTCGAAGGTCCAATCCTATCCCACATTAGAGCCAAATATCCAAAGGTTTGTTCAAACAAATAATCATTCTATACATTTTTTTTTTTAGTAATGAGTTATGTACTTAAGTAAACATCTTAAGTAAACGTCTCATTGTAACCTTAGTCGATAAAGGAGCACAATAAATAAATTAGTTTAAGTTATTGATTGTTGACCGATTCAAACGAAGAAGGTCAATAAACTCATCCTACTAGGAGTAAAACTTATAAGTTATAACCTTGTGGTTACTAAATCAATATTCTAACGAACTTAATTGTAGTTGCCCCCATTAGTTTATGCATTTTGATACTACCTTTGGTTTAAGGCAAATTATATTATGAACCATTGTTCACGTTGTAATGTAGACCATTGATAAATGTTCATTTTTGGTATATTAAAGGTTTATTTTTATTAGACCATTGTTCATGTTGTAATGTAGACCATTGATAAATGTTCAGTTTTGATATATTGAAAGTTCATTTTTAGTATACTGAAAGTTTTTTTTAAAATAGTATACCAAAAAATGAACATTCAATATACTGAAAATGAAGATCAAAATTTTGAGTAAGAGTAAAAGTAGAGAGTATAACTTGAGAAACTAGTCCAAGTAGTATTTTTCAAAAATGAACTTTTAATATACTATAAATGAACATTATACAAATGGTCAATGATTGTCTTTAACTAAAAGGGTAAACTTTATAATATCTGTCAATAAAACACCATCTTTTTTGTCCCAAGGTTTACACAATCGGACCACTCCATGCCAGTCTCAAGGCCAGACTGCAACTCAAACAAGCCTCCTCCAATAGCCTTTTACAAGAAGACAGATCTTGCATCTCATGGCTGGATTCTCAAGAACCAAAATCAGTGATCTATGTAAGCTTTGGAAGCATTTCTGTGATTACCAGGCAGCAATTGATGGAATTTTGGTATGGTCTAGTTAATAGTGGGAAGAAATTCTTATGGGTGATGAGGCCTGATTTGGTTGTAGCAAAAGATGGGGAAACCCCAATTCCTTTGGAGCTTGAAGAGGGCACAAAAGCAAATGGGTACATGGTAGGTTGGGCCCCACAAGAAGAGGTGCTGGAGCACCCTGCAGTTGGGGGATTCTTAACGCACTGTGGATGGAACTCGACGCTGGAGAGTATCGTAGCCGGTGTGCCTATGATTTGCTGGCCGTTCTTCGCTGATCAACAGACGAATAGTCGGTTTGTGGGAGAGGTGTGGAAAGTTGGGTTGGACATGAAAGATGTGTGTGACAGAAGTAGTGTGGAGAATATGATCAGAGAGTTGATGGATAAGAGAAAAGGAGAATTCTTGAAGAGGGTTGAAGATATGGGTAAGTTGGCAAAAGAAGCCATCACTGAAGGAGGATCATCTTACTGTAATTTGGATTGTTTGATTCAAGATATCATTAAGCTTAATGTGTCAGTGAGGAAGACAATTTAAAGCAAATAAATGCACTTCATTTCATGACATCTGATCTTTTTTTTTTTTTAATACTATTGACTCTGTAACAACGTAGTATCTGTTCATGCATATTGAAACACAACGAGCTAATGTCCCCACTGGGGATCGAACCTGTGACCTCTTACTCGATCTTTTGAATAAAAGAATTAGGGAATGAAGAACAAACAACAATGAATTAAAATATATTATAATATTCAAGGAAATGTAGTTTGTTTAATGCTCAGAAATGAGAATAGGATTTACTATCATATGTGTTGAGAGGCAGTGAAAATTTCTATTATCAAGCACACGTACTCCATCAGATTTGTGGAAATATTAAAATTGATATGCATATATTTTAGAATAGGTAATGAGTGATACTAAATTTATTCTCTAAGAGATTATAGGAGTAAGAAGAACAATTCGAGATCTTTTTACATGGTATCAAAGCATGGCTCTAAATCCCTAGTTCTTATCGTCCCTCACCAAATCTCTCCAACAACTATGTCTAAACCTGATGAAATCCTTCAATTCCTGTAGATTTCTCACCTTCAGATGATTCATCCAATTCTTCACATCCTCCTCAGTAGACTGTCACAAATCATCCTAACCTTCCTCAAGTCCTCGATAACTCTCCTCTCCCAATCACATGTCATAAACTTAACGGCCACAACTACCTTAATTAAATGGTCCAACTCAACAGCCAAAGGGCAAAGGGAAAGACAAATATTTCACTGGTGAAATCGGTAAGCCTAAGGAAACTACCTATCGCCAATGGAAATCCAAAAACCATATGGTAATGTTTTTGTTAATCAACTCCATGCTTTCTGTGATTGGAGAAAATTTTCTCCTCTATTGTACAATGAAAGAAATTTGGGATTGAGCTCGTGACACCTATTCCAGTTCTTAAAATACTTTAGAACTGTTTGAAACCAAGGTCTTGGAGTTAAAGGAAGGGGACTCCAATATCACGCAATATTACAACAACATAACAAGGCACATGCTACCTTGATATGTTTAAAGTATACTCTTGGAGATGATGATGAAGAATTGGATCTAATTTGATCATTGTATTTTATATGTAGGGATTTGGATCATTAAATGAATGATAATGTTAGCCACCGAACACCTGCACGTCTATACTCAACATCCAAACATAATTCAAAGTAATATACTAAAAGCAATACAATCATTTTTTTTTTTCCTTTTTAATGTATTATAATATCATATGATACGGTTGAAAATTCTTAAAATATAAAAGTATTCTACTAATTCTCCAATGTCTATATTAATCCCTGTTTTTTTAACAAAGATGGTTGCATAATTTATAGCATTATTGTCGCCATCATTATGACAAATATTCCAAAGCCATGTCACTATGAGTTCGCTCCACCGCCATTTCAAACCATGTCCTTTCCAATTCAACTAACTTTTAAATTCTCAATAAACTTAAACAAATACAAATAATTAAAAGGAAAATGATAAGTGTAGTTTCTTTATTTGAAACCATAATAAGTGTAGTTCTAAACAATATAATTCCCGTTTCAAATTTAAATTTTTAGGAGAAAAGCAATGGAATTCGAATCCTCATATCTTAGTTGAAGACTTCAAAGTAATCGGACGATTAAACTAAGTTAACCCCACAATTGTAATATTTGTTAGAATCAGGGCAGTAAACGAATCGAGTCAAGTCGACTTCAATAAATAATAGGTGTGCTCCCTAGAGAATTGAAGTTCGAATTCGGCTCAGTTATGAAACGAGCCGGCTCGAACTCGAAGTTGACCAAGTTCGAGCTGAACTTTGACCAAGTGGATCGCAAGCAACTCGACTCATTTATATATATATATATATATAATTATATATATATATATAAAATATATATATATATATATATATATATATATAGCTCGCGAGTGACTCAACAAGCCACGAGACTAAAATATTTACACTTGAACTTGACTCAATTGCAAAACAAGTCAGCTCGAGCCGAGCTTTGACCGAATGACTCACGAGCTACTTGGTTCATTTAGGCCCCTAATTATAATTAGACGAATATTTGACATTTTTGGAAAAAAAATACTTGTAATCCAGAGTATATTTAGCGTTTTCATTTTAATTTGTGTTTTGGTTGGCATGATTCTTCTTTTTGTACAACGTATTTTATATTGTTAGAAACATGGTAACATGGGATTATCCGGTCAGTAGACCAAATAGGTTTGAATAGTTTAATGTTGTCCAGTTGTCCCTTTCCAGAACTAGTATGCCGTCCGGCCATTAATGCTCAACCCAAGAAGACGCAGAGAGAGAGAGAGAGAGAGAGACTTTAAAAGCAGAAGTGAGGGTTTGGTAAAGGCAATTAAACAAACACACAGAAGAAACATGTACATATTCAATGCTTCTTCTGATCTGCAGAAGAGATTATAGAAACACACCCAATTTCTTATTTTACATTAATGAACCATAACACTATGTTGTCTGCTTGTCTTGTCTGCAGAGATCCCACCACCCAAAATCATCTTAACACCAGATATTTATGCTAATAATAATAATTAAACTTTATTTAACAAAAAAGAAAAATAAATCAAATCCCTTCTTCTTCTTCTTCTACCTTCTAACTAGTAACTATCCTTCTGCAAACATTTCAGAATATGTTTCTGAAACCTTAAGAAAAAACAAAATAATAATAATAATAACACTTATTGCTTCTTCTTCTTCTTCTTCTTCTCCTTCCTGGGGCCTTAACTTTTGAAAAGCTGGAGTTGAACCCATTTGATTTGTTTTTTGGTTTTTGCATCTATTATTGGACTTACCTAACAACTACCCTTCTCCTAAGCTCCTTTCCTAAGCTCAAAAAACACCATTTTTTTATATGAAACCCTGAGATAATCCTTGAAGAAACTCTGCAATGTCAATAAGTCCATTCCTGGGGCAGACATACTTCATGGCGTTCTTGCCGGAAATTCATCCGCTGCTGGGCTAACACTGCAGCATTCCTTCTTGCAATCAACATTTCTGGGTAAAATCAAAGTTCTTCACAGTTAGCTCCATAAATAAACATGACTGGGCTAAAAGGTGGGAGTAAAGTTGTGTTAAGACTTACCATAATCTGAAAGAAAGACACCATTTAGCCGAGGTTGAATTGCGCCATTGATGTCCTCAATGTTGTTCTTGTGCAGACCATGAACAAGCTTAGCAGTAGGGTTACAGCATCCTGTGTTTTCAAGAAACAAGACATCTCAGGTCACATCGAACATTGGGGGTAAAAATCTGGGTTTTTGAAACAGGAGAATCTCATTGGGTTTCGAGTTTGAACCAAAGAGAAGCTAAGAAAATGGGGTGGATACTGGAGAATCAGATTTCAGAGGGAGTGGGGACCCAGAAAGAGACAAAATAAGCTCGATTTTCACCTAAAGATTGAGACTTTTTTTCTTTTTTATCGATATTTGCAGTGGGTGAGAGAACACTACTACGTTTCAAACAGTAAAAAAGAAAAGAAAAAGGGTCAAAATTAAAGCAGGCTCTTTTGCTTTATCTGCTGTAACAAGAGCTCTATCAGAGCTACTGAGTTTGAAAACATTGACTCGGCCTAACCCGTCGAGTTTAATGTTTATGACTCGGATAGAAAAAGTGGGAAATTATATATATACAAAATCTTGGGAAATTTAAAAAGAAACAAAGTAAAATAGAATGTTTGAATACCTGTTTTGTTCCCGGAATCTATGGGTTTATTGTTATTGCCATATTTTCTTGGGAGAAAAACACCGGTGCCGGAACGCTCCTTTTTCATTCCGAAGGCGCCGGAGCCGCCGCAAGCGGCGGCGGAACCACCGAAAGGCATAGCAGGCCGACCGGACTGAGTTTGATGCTGAAAATGCAGGGAGCGCAAGGCGGCTGCGTGGCCGGCGGCGCCGCCGCCCACCAACGGCCTGCCGTACCTCCCATTTTCCACAAACGGCACAGCGCCGCCAAGCACGGCGGCGCGAGAGGCTCGAGCCTGGAAGAGCGGCGGTGGTTCAATGTAGCATCCGTTGTCCCACATAGCGCCGCCGCAGCCCTGCTGCTGCTGCTTCACCATTTGAGCCCCAACCGGTTTCTGTAACTGTCGAAATTAGGTTTAATAATTAATTAAAAATCTGTAAAAATTGGGAGCAGAAATGGCGGTAAAAGCAGCGCCGGTAAATGGCTTACCCTAGCATTTTGCACGGCGGCGTGAGGCGGAAGCGGAGCGAAAGTTCGAGTCCCCGGAAGCTCATCTCCGGCCCTCATTTTCAGCCTCGCCACCTGACCGGCGGCGGCCTGAAGTATCAGATCCCAGGCGTCGCTCTTCGCAGCAAGCGGCGTAGTCGGAGAGGATATCTGAGATGACCCGTTCGGAGAACCCGACCCGGCACTCATACCCGACCAGCTCCCCACTCGGGCCAGAGTCGATTGGGGCGAACCACACAGAAGCCAACTCTTCATAATTTCAACCAAAAACCATAAACTCAGTACAGACTCAAAAAAATTAAAATTAAAACACAAAATTTAAAAAAATATAAAAAAAAATTCATACATAAATGCAATGCAAAATATAGTACCTCAAAGTGATTTTGAGCAGGGGAAGTGGACTTGCGAGTTTCATCGAGAGAGGACCGAGTTAAGCGGCGAGTCAGCTCAGCGAGGAACTCCTCCTCGTCGCTCTCCGTTCCGGTAGACGCGGCCGGGGAAGAGCAGAGATCGTACGGGAACTCCGCCGGGAAGCAGAGGTCAGGGTCGAGCTTCGTCGTCTTCACCGCGGTTTTCTCAAAGGTACCAGCGTAACCGGCGAGAATATCGTCGGCGGTGAAAAACTCCGGCGGCAACAAGAACTCCGGTTCTTTAACAGCCATCTCTGAGAAGGAGAGAGAGAAAAGATTTGCAGAGTGTTGTGTTGTGAAGAAGAAGATAGGCGGTGGGGGTAATAAAGGAGAAGAGGAGTGAGTTTTTTTTTTTTTTTTTTTTTTTTTTTTTTTGCCAGAGGGTGTGGGGCCCAAAGGAAGGGAGGGAAAAGCGGAAGGTGGGCCCAGGCGGAGTTTTGACGAAGTGGCGTAGTGGGAGGGATGACTGGATGTTCTTTGAGGCGGACAGGTTGGCAGTTTTTAAGGATTCCCTCTTTTTTTTTCTTTTCCGTTTTTGTCATTTTTTATTTTTCATTTTTGAAATTTTAAACATGAGGAAAACTTTTCCGGAATTTTCTTTAAAATATTTATGCGTAAATAGTTTATGAAATTTTTAATTTTAAATTTGTCATTGTAATAGTTGTTGGTTATTTGTCAACAAAGTTTGAGATTCAAATATAGAAAGTTATGACTATCTTGTTTACTAGTAGACAACTAGTGGTTATTCATCAATGGAAATAGTCATCAACTATCCAACAATGGTTAGTGGTTGTTTTTTAAAACATTTCAATTTAAAAAATAAAATAAAATAAAATAAAAAATTGTATACGTAGAATGTCATGTGTTAGCCTAGTTAGCAATACTTCATAAGCAACACGTTGAATACATCACATTATGGCCTAATTGTACTAATTTGCTAGTTTATAGTACCTCATCGATTTTATTTTTTCAATTAAAAAATTTAATTGCACTGTCCACAAAACTTAATAAACCAATTTGACACTTTTTTTCTAATTTATTTGTTTTTCATATAGGCAAAACAAAAAGTTTCAATCGATATTACATAAATCTATATCATTATGGCCAGTAAGATCGATAAATAGTAAAGAGTTTATGTCGTTGGATAAATATAGTCAACAAAACCACAACCTATATAGTCAACACATTAATGTTATTTATCATGAATTTTTTAACTATACAAGTCTAATTTCGACCAAACAATTATTGAATTGCATCAATCCTATTATAATATTATAATTTTGAGTCAGGAATCATGATTATCACCTTCTTCCCTAATTTGTTGGGCAACCATCAAATAACCACTTATCAGTTATCAACATAATAATTCATCGAAATTAAGTTTTATTTATCAATTATAAATAACTCAAAGGACTTGTATATCAATTATCATATATTCAAAATAATATAGTGACACTAAAAATGATTAGTATATTTTTTAACAACATTAGCACTCTTGTCATATACTCTTATTTCTGTAAATGAGAAAAAGAAAATGAAAGAAGAAAAAAAAAAAAAAGAGTTAATATCGTATTTGTTAAGTCAATCAATATCACGAGAGAATAATGTGGAGTATATAACTAATAAGTACTAATTTTAGTATTATTTGCTTCCAAAATGATGAATCCCCCATTTCAAGGGCTTCTCACACCTTCGTTCGACAAACTATTTGGGAGGATGTAAATTATGGTAACTCAACTGAACGCATAGACTATACATTTGCTTACTACGCACACCGAAAGTGAAGTTTAGACAGACTTGAAGTACTATTATATCAAGTGTCGATGCTAGCTAACTAAAATTTAGGTACACAATATGCAATAAGAGATGTTTAAAGAGTAAATATAGGTGGCAATATATGATAATATAACATAATTGGACAATATAACCCTATCTTCCTTGTTTTATTTGGATGGATATCTATTACACAAAGTTTTATATATATATATATATATATATATATATATATATATATATATATATATATATATATATATATATATATAGACATATTCAGCTAAGATCACAAAGCATGTTTTATATATATACAGACACATTCGTAAATAACTCGAACTTTGGTACAAGTAATTGTGTTATAAGTGCACCTAGTTTCATTTACAAGTGCACCTTCTTCTTTTTCTTTTTTCTTTTTTTGCAAAAACAAAAATCTTACAAGTGCACCTATTTTTGAACATATTTTCACTTACAAGTGCAAGTAATTTACCTTGCTAACATTCATGCATATAGGTGCACCACTTATAACGTTATGTACAACTAGTTATAACATTAGGTGCACTTAGTATTGAGCTCAATGTACATTTTACTTTCACCTTTAATACATTTTACTTGCACTTGTACATTTATTTTCACTTACAAGTGCAAGTAATTTACAAATTATAACATTATGTGCATCTAGTTATAACATTAGTTGCACTTACTATTGATGCTCAGTGTACATTTTACTTGCACTTTTGCACATATTTTCACTTACACATGCAAGTAAATTACCTTGCTAACATTCATGTACTTAGGTGCACCTAGTTATAACGTTAGGTGCAACTACATCTGGACACGTGACGCGCTGTGAAGCGTTCTCAATTCTCTCATGGCAGGGTGGTTCTCACCTGAACGCGATCATATATATATATATATATATATATATATATATATATATATATATATATATATATATATATATATATATATATATATATATATAGTAGAGTTCAAGTGTAGATGCGTCTTAACATGTGAACAGTGCAACCTCACCACTATGTGTACAAATATACACCACTCAGTGTGAGAAAATGCACCACACAAATATGCACCGTTAGGTACACATCACCAAAAGACACACCACTAAGTATGAAAATATACATCACACAGTGTTTGGAAATGCACAATTAGGGGCAGGGGAGTTATGGTGCATTATTTTGAGTGTGTGGTGTGTTTTTTGGTGTTTTTGTGTATTTTGAGTTATGGTGCATTATTTTGAGTGTGTGGTGTGTTTTTTGGTGTTTTTGTGTATTTTTATGTGGTGCATTTTATAACATTGAGTGATACATTTTATAACGTTAAGTGGTGTGTGTGAATCGCACCGACCACAAGGGAAGGCGCAGCCACATTTGAACAGATATATTACTTTACACATACATATATATAATCAAATGAAAACTAAACTTCTCCTCGTGTGAAGTATGAATTAAATTAATTAATCAATTAACAAACAATAACTTAGAAAAATTAATGTAAAAAAAGACATGATGAATTTTATAAATATTAATTTGAAATTTGTCAAACATTAAAATTGCAATACAATAGATCTAACTACTAGTCTACTGATCTTCTTTAATCTACCTAGCCTGCTAGTGGGGGCCCCAATAAATTCCAAACCACAATGATTAAAACTTTTGTAGGCATCATTTGTTGTCATTATTATTTGAATTTTATTGTACCAAAAACATTTCAAATGGTTAAACATAAAAAATAAAATCAAATTAAAAGAAATAAAAAAAATAACGAGCTGATCGCTAAACAAATTCAAATCTAACAACACATTTACGGATCTAAAATATGCTAGAGACTATAATTAAAAATAAAAACCCTTATTTACCCGACTCTAAGACTTGGCCCTGTTTAGTAAATGGCGGTTAGTTGATTGGGTTGACAGTTTGGGTTAGAAGGTATGATTTGTTTATAACATCAGCTGATTGTAGAAAGTTGTTTGATAGATTGGCTATTAGTTGATAGTTGTTTGGTATAATTTCTTTTCTCAAAAAGCTACTTGAAAAGACTGCTTTGAGTAGTCTTTTGAATTTTAGCATTATGGAGTTACAAAAAGCTTATTAACCAAACAATTAATAGTAGTCAAATAAGCTAAAATTGGTTGATAGGCTGATTATTTACCAAACAGGGCCTTGATGTTATTAATTAAGAATTGGTATTTAATTTATACTTCATTTGTCTTATTTTAGTTGTCATATTTATTATTAACGAGTCAAATTAATTTTTTCACTTATTTTGTTTAGCATTTTTTTTAAATTTAATTTTTTTGCTTCGATGCATGAAAATAAATTGAATGATCTAACTGATAGAGCTGTCGAAACAGATCGGTGAGGCAGGCCCGCCATATAGCGGGCGTGGGTTAAAAAGCATGTCAAAATATAAGCCTAAAATAGGATCGGCCGGCCTGTCAAATTTAAAACGTTGTAAATAAATTTAAATAAAAATTAATACTCCGTACGAAAAAGTTAATAAGTGTATATTAAAATAATATGAATAGTTTAAACATATATTAATGCATCCATAATTTGTTGAACACAATAATAACTAATATAGCAATAAGTCCTAATAAATAATCAAATACATAACATGTGAATTAGCAAGACAATAACAAATAATTTCTACAATGTAGTACTCACTAATACATATTTTTCAATATAAATAAATAAATTAGCATATATTTATACATACATACTAATATTAATTATATATACATACTAGGCGGGCCCCGTCGGCCTACCAAAGCCCGCCATTTTGGTTGGGCAGACTAATAATCTCGCCAAAATATGAGTCATAAAAGTCAAAACTTTCCCGTCATTTTGATGGGGAATGGCGGACTAGTTTGGCGGGTTAAATCCATTTTGACGACTCTACTAATTGGACAAATTGGCTATTTGTATAAAATTTTAGAATCTATTTGACCATTTAATAATAATAATAATAATAATAATAATAATAATCCGTGAGTTGTGGATAAATTAACACCTCCAATTGCGGCTTATCATGATACCCATAACCCATCAGGCTAGGGAATCAGGGAGTTGTAAGTTGCATACCAATTTTTTTTTTTCTTTTAACAAAAAAAAGGCCATTTTACAGCTTGGCATTATATTAATTTTGTGAAATAACTAGTACCAACCATGCAGCATACGCGGACAAAGTGGGAATATGCAAATATTAATTTCATTTGGATAAGGAAACTGCGAGATTTGATGAGTGGGCTTACGCCTTACCCCCATAAAGCGACACCCTCGCCCTAATTGGCGGGAATTCTATTCATCTCCCACAATTCAACTTACTACCTATGTACCATCATAATATCAAACAGAAAAAAAAAAAAAAAAAACGATAAACAGGTAAACAACATTAAAAAAAAAAACCTATTTAAAAAAAACTGGGTGCCTTCTCCGGTCGATGAGCACGGTTTGGTCGCCTTTTTTGGCGACCTATTGGTCACGCCTTAGCTGGAATTTCGTCGAAGCTTCGCCGGTCCATTAATGACATGCTATTACAGATCACTATTAGGGTTTGAGTTTTTATACACTAAATTAATAATGTTAATATATCTAATTGTAACTTTCAAAAATTCAAAAATCTAATTGACTTCTTACGTAAAATTGTAAAGTGTATTCGACTCATTTTCCCTATTTAATATGGAATATTAATTTGTTTTGATAACCCAAAAAAAAAAAAAAGAAAGGAAAATAAGGGGCGAGTTTCCCGCCAAAAAGAGAGGAGGTGGGGTTGGGGGGTGGATATGAAATGATGTCAGAGAAACATTGCTATCTTTGTTCCTACATTCGAACTCAACGGTCAGGTTTCATTGGTGGCAGGCAGCTGTCTCCCACTACACAATCCACAAACAGCTCACCCCCACATGCCACACCCTCCAAACATTCAAACATCTTATACATATACTCCATTCATCTCATTTAGTATGCGTATAAATAATTAAATATGCTTCAATTAACCAGAACTAACTAAATTATTACCCTTTTTTAATATTTAGGTGATATTAGTTTCGCCGAACCAACAATAAATTCACATGACCTCATCCATAATGTTACTACAAATGTAAATTGCAAGTTACACAATTAGTCCATCGGTCAAATCATAATCTTCAGAGCATCTTTATCCGTGGAAACATTTTGTGGTTATTGAGAAGTTTTTGTAAGTGTAATTAGGAAAGAGAAAATGTGGAGGGATGATTTAAAAAAAAAAAAAAAAACTGAAATTTAAAAAAAAAAATTATGTGCTGTCCCTGCGTGTAGTGTTGGGCGCTTGCTGTGCACGAACACGCGCACAGTAGAGTTGATCCATTTTCCCATCTCTGCAATTTTACTGTTTCGCTCCCTCCCATTTTGCAAGAGAAGCATTTTCTTTCTCTTTCCACTTTCTCTTCCTTCCACATCATCTAATACTATTCAATATCCCCTAAGGCCAACCTCATTAGCCATTTTAGACACAAAATTTAAGGAAAAAAACTGATTCATTGTATTTTGAACACATGCGAATGGATGCTTTATTTTGGCTTCTTTCTCCTGCAAATGGGAGTTTTTACAGGTAATAGTGGGCCCCACCGAAAAAGGCAGCTACGCCTCACGCACGCGTGGCGTGAGGTGCAGAATTCGCGCCCAGGCGGGCGCGTGCAGTTCATGAGCCCGCTTGGGCGTGTAATATTAATATTTTTTTGTCAGATTTTGTTTTTTATTTTTGTTTATTCCATCTCATTTTCTCTTTCCTAATCACACTTACAAAATCTCCTCAAAATCTACACCAAAATTTTAACTATTGGAAAAGTCCTAAATATCCATTGATATGGATGCCCATGCAAACACAAGAGATCTAATGAGCCATTTACCATTCATGTTTCCAGTACGATTCGAACCTCACATTGTCTCCTTCGATCGTGATGAATCACTACCATTTAACTTTTTACATAAATTAAACCACCACCTTGTCCACTACAATTTAATTTATTTATAATATTAGTTTAATATTACTATTAACATTTAATATCGTAGCTATACATACACAACATATATGTGTTTAGTAAAAAGATAAATTATTTAATTAAAAACACAGTGAATACATTTATTAAAGACTAGGATTCGGCCAATGATTCGGGCTACGGAAGGCCGAACCAGTACGCGAATCGTCCGAACCAGTCTGGTTACCGACATAGGTTGAACCCACGAGTCCTTCTTGGCCGAAGACTAGGAGCCCGAATCCTCCTTGGCCGAGGACTAGCGACGGAAGGCCGAAGGCCGAACCATGAGTCCTTCTTGGCCGAAGACAAGGAGCCCGAGTCCTCCTTAGCCGAGGACTAGTGACTTCGTGTTGGAAAAAAGACTCGGAAATTTGGCATAACTCAGCCCGCAAGGCCAGTCAATTTTCCGAACGACATTCGTGCCCGCAGGTGCCAGCGCACACGAGTCAAGCTTTTTCAGGCTCATTTTGGGATTTGATTTCCACCCCTCCCTGCGCGCGAGATAGAGCCTATATGCCATCAACTTATATAGGAATGGATGGATTAAATAGCATTTAACCAAGACACTTAATCTGATCATAAAACCATGCTTGTAACTCCTGTAACGGTAGACCACTACCTGAGAATTGATTCAGGTAATAAAAATTGGAATTAACCCATAATTAATTCCGTAACGGATGAATCAAAATTTGAAAGGTCACTACCCGAGACAAGGAATTACACCTTTGGGCTACGGAAGGCCGAACCATTACGCGAGTCGTCCGAACCAAAGGAATTACACCTTCGGGCTACGGAAGGCCGAACCATTACGCGAGTCGTCCGAACCCAGAATTAATTCCGTAACGGATGAATCAAAATTTGAAAGGTCACTACCCGAGACAAGGAATTACACCTTTGGGCTACGGAAGGCCGAACCATTACGCGAGTCGTCCGAACCAAAGGAATTACACCTTCGGGCTACGGAAGGCCGAACCATTACGCGAGTCGTCCGAACTAGTCTGGTTCACGACTTAGGCCGAAGAGAGAATTGATTCAGGTAATAAAAATTGGAATTAACCCAGAATTAATTCCGTAACGGATGAATCAAAATTTGAAAGGTCACTACCCAAGACAAGGAATTACACCTTTGGGCTACGGAAGGCCAAACCATTACGCGAGTCGTCCGAACCAGTTTGGTTCATGACTTAGGCCGCCGAAGACTACCTCCTCGGGAATTTGGCATGGCATAACTCAGCCCGCAGGTGCCAGCGCAAACGAGTCAAGCCTTTTCAGGCTCATTTTGGGATTTGATTCGCACCCTACCCCTGCGCGCGAGAGAGAGCATCTATACTATACAATTCACTAAGCCTAATAAAGGTTCTTGTATAAATAGTGGTGCACATCCCCTTCCCAAACCAATGTGGGACAAAGTCTCATCTAAAGCTTTTCCTACCATTTTCCAACTCAAATGTGTTAACTTTGAGAACCAATTTATCATTCACTCATTTTCCGTTTTGTGCGTATAATATATCAATCTCTTCGTCTAACTACGAAGAACCCGAATCCACTTTGACCCGACCGAAATCGGGAGTGGACCCCACATATATTTGTACCACAAAATAGCCACTTAAATTGCAATTTTTATGCTATTTTCCAACCTATTTACGGGGATATTAGTTCATCACACGTTTTATTTTATTAAAAATAAATAAAATGTATGACATATATTTTATTAATCAATGTGTTTTGCATTAATCGAAACTAGAAACAATAAGCGATATATTTACTCTTTAAATTTTGTTACGTGTGCTTTTAATTTACTTCATACCTTGTGACGTAATGACTAGTTTTAATTACTAGAAAGATTTTTTTTTTGTTTAGTACTACTGACTCTGTTATACTGCAGTATCTGTTCATAACTACTTTTTCAACCTACTGAATTACAAAAAGAGTCAATAACACCTCCACTGAGACTCGTATCCGCCCCTTTCTATATGAAGTGTAATTGGTATCACTAGACCACAAAGTCTTGGCAAAAAAGATTTTTTTTATTCTTTCCCTTTTGTCTAATGACTACTTTTTAATGATCCAGAACAAAAAAAAAAAAAACTACTTTCTAATGAGAAGATGACATACTCAACACTTTTTTTTGTTTTGTTTTTTTTTTCCATAAAAAAGTATTTTATGCCAAAATTTACTTATTTGGTTCAATCAGCGCAGGACGAACGTCAGGCATCCACTAGACCAATAGGTCCTATATGGAATTTTTTTTTTATCAATTTTAAAATATAAGAATGTAAAATGGAAACCTATCTACTTCACATGGACCGTGTCTCCATTAATTTGTATTTTTAGAAAGTAATTCATATTTTTATACGGTTCTTATATCGTGGACCGCGGTCCACAATGCATTGTGGACCGCGGATCCCCAAAACGACGTCGTTTTGATTAATGAAACATACAGATGAATTCGCGCTACTCAGTTTCTTTTCAAATATACTGCAGTTTCTTTTCATATATAATGCAGTTTCTTTTCATATATACTGCAGTTTCTTTTCTATATATACCACTCACTTTCTTTTCAAATATACTGCAGTTTCTTTTCAAATATACTGCAGTTTCTTTTCATATATACTGCAGTTTCTTTTCAACTGTAGTTTTATATGAAAAGAAACTGCAGTATATTTGAAAAGAAACTGCAGTATATTTGAAAAGAAACTGCAGTATATATGAAAAGAAAGTGAGTTGCGCGAATTCATCCGTCTATTTCATTAATCAAAACGACGTCGTTTTGGGACCGCGGTCCACAATGCATTGTGGACCACGGTCCATGATATAATTTGCGATTTTTATATGCATTATGTATTTTGATCATTTGAAATTTTGAATTGATAATTTTGGTAACGGATTATTATTAGTCACTTATTTAAACAAACGAATGATTTGTAGCTCATAAGTCATTATAATTATAACATCACTATCAATTACAACAATTTTTCAATTCAAAATTTTATGCATGATATCGAAATTCAAAAGTAGTATTTTTAAAATAATCAATTAAATAATAAAATATATCTTAATTTTATAAGTCATTTTTTTTATGTTAACAACTAACCATAAATAATTAATTTTACCTAACACATTTATATAAACAACTAATACTATGGTTCTTTTTTATAACATAGTTAGCTTATCAGTCAATTTTAGCTTATTTAATCGCTATTAGCTATTTGACTTGGTTAAACAACTAATATAAGTGTTTGATTAATTAGCTTTTTGCAATAACTTATTCCTTCAAAACGGTAAAATTCAAAAAGTAGTTCAAAGTAGCTTTTTGATATGTTTTTTGAGAAAGTCAATTTGTATGCAAACAACTATCGGCTAACCGTCAATTTACCAAATATCTTTATACAATCAACTAATGCTATCAATTAGTTAAACCCTATCGGCTAATGCTATCAAGTAGCCTTTTGATAAGCTTTTTGAGAAAGTCAATTTGCATTGTATGTAAACAACTATCGGCTAATCGTCAATTTACCAAATATCTCTCTACAATCAGCTAACAGCTATTTACCAAAGACCATATATATGATTTAAACCGCTAATATGCAATCCATTATCCGTTAATTCTTAATCTATGAGTAACTAAAAACTTTAAAATGGAGTAGGCCAATGTTTAATAATCCAAACGGTCCAATACTATACGATCAAAACAACTAACGCAATGTGTGATATGTTAATTGCTAAACATATATAACCAATCATGAGTAACTAAAAGCATTAAAATGAAGTGGGTCAGTGTTTGATGAGCCAAATGGTCCACAAATTCCAACTAACCAAACTAAAAAATTTGAAGTGGTTTGGGTTATGATGACAAATAGTAGTTGATGCTGGCTAGGAATAAGGTATCCCGGATAGGGATTGCATGCATGCCAAATTGTATATATATTGCTTGAAGGTATCCCACCGAATCCTTGGAACAGAACAAGCATCGGATCCGATCTCACCTGGATCCACTAAATGGTACACACAGTACCAGCATCTACCATACAGCTACTTCCCACATTTGAGTTGACCCAATCCAACCATCTCACAGTGTATGTAGGACATATCATTCCATACCAAGTACTAGTAATCCCGGAAAAATGTGCGTACTGATGTTATTCGTTCATATAAAATGATCAAAGATTGAAAATTAAGAAAAAATAAGTGTCAAGCGTTTTTAAATGTATCGTCATAATCACAAAAATTTCATCTGTATTTTTTTTTTCCTTCACATTTTTCATCATAAATTTCTAGTCCTTATATCTATGGGATTAGTCTTCGTGTTCTTACGGAACAAGTTACTGGTTCTCATTTGACCTGATATATACACACACAGGCACACACAATTTGGCTCTCATGAGAGCTATGTTTTATGTGAGAATTATGGACAAAATCAAGTTAGTCCATTAACATTTTTGTACGGAGTAATTATTACAAACTTCGTCCATGCACTTGGATGCACTATCAAGTTATTCCGAGTGCACGGACAAATTGAAGTACTACCACAATTTCCTTATTTTTTTTTAATATATAGTTCTAATTTGAACTTGATTTCATATGTTTGTAAGTGTTGTTGTTGTTATTATTATTTTAAAGGCGTCAATCGATAATAAAATTTAGCGTGATGAAAGGTTATGATAGACATGTTAATGATAAGTATGCAAAATAATAAATACATACTAATAATTAATTAATATCTTAAACTTTTAAGTTGAAGTAGAACAAGTGGTTTAAACGATATGTTGCGGTTATTAGTTTATTGTAGGAAAAAGTGATATTTGAAAATTTTATAAGTTTATAGTGAGTATTTATCTCAAATAATACATATCATTTGCTTATATTGCTTACAAAAGGTAAAAATTTTCGCTGCAAGGGCAATCAAGCTCTCACACCCCAACCTCAATAATAAAATGTATCTACAAGGGACCACCACATTAGGTATAATAACTCCACATTGTGATTGTCAGAACAATTTTGATCTTACGTACTTACTCATAATTTACCACTTAAACTATCTGTGCAGACTATTCTTTGCATATCTAATTAATTACCCAGAAACAAATTATTAAAATAAACACAATGATGCATTTTACCAACCATTTATTTTTTGCTCCTTTTCACTGTTACAAATTAAAACTTTGGTGCCAACATTTTTCAAATTTGAAACATTCAAGTTTTGGGCCCCACACTCACGCCCACAACATGAACCTAGTAACATGGGATCCCTATTCATAATAATGATATTAGGTAGCAGTAGCTACTGCTATTTGTTTTCATCTGCAAATAATAATTCCGCTGTTTTTTTGGATCTTCAGAATCGTAAGATGTTTGGCTGTTTGCTTCAATTCCATGCCTAACTCTATCTTGCATATAGCATCAATAATCATGCACAAGTATATGTTGTGTATGGTCAAAGGGATCTTTCTTCCCAGTCTAAGGAAATGCTTCCAAGAACTGAAACAAACCTAACAAATTCTTTATATAAAGGCTTAAAAATTAAAAGACCGGGGCATGCTCATTTTAGTCTTAAATAATCTTTCTTCTACGTATTTTTCTTCCTCTTTTACTTTATGGTCATGGTTGTTTATGTACATGTACTGATGTACCTACAACATACATATATAATGTAGAATTTTGGTTCGGTTTAGTCTAAAAAGGCTAGGCTCGTGATTTTTACTGTTTTAATTTTCACGTTAAATCCTTGTTGCTAATAAACTGAAAACATTTGAGAAAAAGGATTTTTACAATCAAAGTATTTTTTTTTCACTCATCCTAGCTAGTTGTTTTGTTTTATAGAACAATACAGTAGTTCAAGATCTAGTTCAGACAATGTTGTATTTGTACTAGATTGAGTCTGTACTATAGAAAAGACACAGTTCAGCATTTGAAAACAAAGATTGAAGATCAAACGTGAACCAGACTAGAAGGCCAGTTCAAGACAATTATTTAGTTCAAGCATAATCGGGAATGTTTCTTATAAATACACTTCATTTCCAGTCAGATCAGATTGGTGATTTCCAAGCTAAGAAACTACTATGAATATTTCAATACTCTTTCATGCTAAGGGCTTATCTTGGATATTAAACTGAGCAACTTGCTGAATCTGATTCAACTCAAGTTGATTGATGCTTGATGAATAAGGGTCGTCAACCACAATAACAATTCGGAAGAGTAGCAGTGAGAGCCTCAACTTGTAAGATTGGGAAATCTTGCACCATCTTTTCAAGAAACTTCAGCGTAGTTCGTAAGCTGAGCATTAGCAGTGGCAGCTTGAAGTGTTCGCTCTTAATCAATTTGTTTGGTAATAACGTTCAATTGGTTAATGAATGAAAAGTTGGGCTAACCATATTTTGGTGCCTCTAGATGTAGGAATGGTTATTCCGAACTGGGTTACCAAACTTAATTAGCTTGTGTGTTCTTGTGCATATATGATTTACTCTCGGTCTCGATTTTATCTTTTGCATGCTAAAAACACTCTACACCATGATTTGAACTAGTTCATCAACTCTGTCAATCAAGTTTATTACGCGTTCCGATTGCTTTGGTTGTTAACACTTAAGTTTGTATTGAGTTACTGCACGCAAAACTTCACTTGTGTCCTACTTATTTATTAATTCACTACAAATACCTTATCACCTTATATCATCCATTTTTATCTATATATGAAAAAATCTATTTTCTTCATCACATAATTAGAATAAGATGTTTCTCTTATAATTTATAAATAGAGACTCTATCTTACAGCTATATATGCATATCATATTTTCTTCATGAGGATATACATGTGTAATTACAATTTGCCTAAACTTTTGAATATGAAGTCAATCAATTATAAGAAAGTTAGGTGTAGGTCTTCATATAAGAGTGATGATTTGCTTCAAATCTCCAAGCAATTAAGCTCATTGGACATGTGAGAGCTCACTTTGGGTCATTGAACTTAATAGCTGTCTTTAACTCATTTAAATATAAGTCCATTTTACAGCTGTTACAACTTTTGTATTTAGTTTGAGAATTTTGATAAAGTTTTTTTTTTTTTTTTTGAATACAACTGACCCTATTACATTGTAGTATCTGTTCATCTATACTTTTCTCAACCTATTGAAGCACAAAGAGTCAATTTCGAGATCTCCTCCACTGAGACTCGAACTCATGACCTCCCATCTAAGGGTGACCACTACATGCCACTTGAGCACAAGGTGCTGGGCAGAATTTTGATAAAGTTAAGTATACGAAATTTGACTCGCCATATCTGTCTTATGAAATTTAGAATGAAATAATTAAACATGTGGGTCACATTATATTCTATTGTATATGAATGTGATTTACTCAGTATATACTATCAAATAATAATTGTAAATTTTTTTATTAAAAAAAAAGAATGATAAAAGATATATTTTGTGAGCTATTGCATAGGAATATAGTTTATTCTATAGACTTTTAAGTTGACCCTGAGTTTCTCTCGTCACCTAATAAAATACAAAACATTGGTGACAACTCAAAAGTCAAAGCATCCCCAACATCTTCAACGGAGGTGAAACTTAAGTCTTTTCATTAGAAAAAAGTTGAGACAGGTGTTACAAAACAGATAGATTAAATGCATTATTATTATTATTTAATAGGATTGTTTTGAAGAAAATAGTAAACAATAAATCATTTCAACACTCCTAATTAAATAGACACTAAATGTCTTCTAAACCCACTAAATGTGTAGTCCCTCTTTATAGGTTTGCTAGTTTATCTTCATAAGGTTTAAGGTGTTGGTTCCATATAATATATAAACATAATCATGAAATCTAATTATCAGTTTAGACTTTTAATTGAGATGAAACATATGTTTTAAAATTTCATAAATTTGAATATTTGATCATCGAAGATATTAATTGAAAACCAGATATTATATTGGCAGTTGGGAAACAATTGAGGGGTCAAAATGATGATTTACCTTTAATATAATGTATATTTATTATTTCAAAGATTAAAAAAAGTACTATTCCCGTTCCATTTTGGTTGTCTGATTCGTTTAATGAGGCTTGACTGAAGTTATTTTTAATCTAATTTTTCATAATATTAAGTTTAACATTATTAAAGAAAAAAATAAGCAATAAAGAAAGAGTTGATTTGACCAATGAATAGTAAATAGGACATGTAAAATGGGACAGAGAGAGTATTATTTATGGTTGATTAATATAATGTACATTTCCAGTCCCCTACCACTTAGTGTGCTTACCGTTGGGACAGAGGATTAGTCTTCTAGATATCGGCTGGAGTGATACTTTTGGGAAACAAAGAAATATAATGTATATTTATTGTTTCAAAGTGATAGGGAATATTCCGCAAGTTTGATCTCCCTATACGTTTCATACTCTTGTTTTGTGGTCGGATCATGGTCAAACGGTTCGGGTCAAAGTCGGTTAATCAATGCTTTGAGCTTATTTCTCTACTGGGCACCCATTCTCATTAGAGCCCCCCTATATATATATATATATATATATATATATATATATATATATATATATAAAGTACATCATTTGAACTGTACTAAGGAGTTTAAAATAATAGCTTATTTTGAAACACTACTTGATGTAGCGTTTCAAAATAAGTTCATGACATTTTAAATTTTTTTCATTTTTTTTCTTTATTAATTTACAAAAATGACATCTATCCTTCATTAATCAACATCTTAATATACCTTAGTTTATCATTATATATCTATTTACATTTAGCTGATTCAACAATTAATTTTACTAAACACTTTAATTTCTATTAAAAAAAACACTTTGATTTCAATTAATTAACTTAGTACGTAACTACTAGCTTTTGAGGTTAGCTTTTAGCTAGGCGTGCAAAACGGAGCCGATATACCTATAGACTATAGTATACAATTAATGTTCATCATCGTTATTAAAATACATGTAAATTACTTATCTAATGCATGGAGGTAGAGCATGCACTAGAGCAAGAAGAAACTAGAATTAATTGTCACAAGAAAGTAGAATTAATAATAATAATAATAATAATAATAATAAAAAGAATTAATGGAGTTAATTAAGGATAAAAGGAGTTTAGAGGACAGACAGACAGACAGCGATCCAAGGAATTGGAGAGAACGGACATGATGTCGGAATGTGGCTACGCCTTTTAGGGATTTCCCAATTCCGAATTCCCTTCTTATCTGCTTTGTCCCTCCCTCTCCATATTTTTACATGCATGCTTTTCTTCCCCATCATTCCCCACTACTCCACCCACAACACATACTCCCTAATAATTAAAAACAACACTAGCATTTTTGTCCCTAAATTATTTTTTAAAAAAACTTTAAAAAAAATAAAATACTTAGACGACCTCAGATTCGTCGGACTAATTTTAAACTCACAGGACTTCGTCCCTAGAGCCACTACAGAGATAAATCGCAAGTTGTGCAATTAGCCCACCCCATACCTTAGTCTTCATGCAAGTGCGATTCGAACCTAACATCTACACTACCGCCTTTAGTCATATATAACACTAAGTTAGACGACGAACTACTATGCTAAGCTCTAGGGGCAACTTTTTTTTCCTCTTCTTTCAATTATATGTCATCACTTTTCGTTACTCAATTGTCTATGAAATGATTTTTTTCAATCCTCAATTATCTGCTAAGTAGCTTTTTTAAATCCATTTCTAATAGAATTCATAAACAAAAATACCCACTTCAATTCGCAAACAATTAAGAAATGAAATGTTGTATCATGTAAAATGGACAAGTGTTATTTTCTATAATTTATAGACAAAAAAAAATCATTTTCCTATAATGTAAAGATAAAAGGTGTCACATTCCTTAATTAAAATGTTCAAATGTATCAAGTGGCTACATCTAGTCAATAATAACATTCTACTCCTATCAACTTTAATTTCATCCATATAAAAAAAAATGACTTAATCTTAGCCCAATTCAGAAGTGCAAAGAGTAATCATAAAACTAAAATGGGTTTAAGAGTGAGCCCATGTAATGACACTCAAGTGACCCTTTATATAATCTATTGGGCCAACGAGTAACCTTAATAAGCAACGACCAAGTGGATAAACATTCAATTTCATACTGCATTTGATTTTACAACCAAATTAAACAAACAAAATAGACGAACATCAACTTTTATTCAATGTTCTGTCGTTTTGTCCCTCCTAAATAGCTCAAACATTCTGGGAGACTGTGCAACCCATTGCAACTATGTGTTTGTTTGGTCTATTAAGTCCCCCCCATAAATACAATTAATAAAATTAATAGGGTAAGTGGGTAACTGGAAATTAATAGGGTAAGTGGGTAAGAGAAATAAAATTTTGAATAACCATTTTGGTTATCGTGAGTGATTGTGCACTCGATCTTGTCCCTTAAGAGAGGTCGAGAGTTTGAACGTCCTTTTGTATGAAAAAAAAAATTAATTTGTCCAACACCTTTCGTTAGGGTCTACTCAAGATACCTCGTGGCCTGACAAATTTTTTTTTAAAAAAATTATTTGGTAATGTTTAATTGAATAATCAAATTAGAAAAAAAAAAAAAAACTTTATGTGAGCATCTTAACTCTAAAAGAAATGAAGTTTTAATACTTTTAAAATTGTTATTGTTAGGTAATTGTTGAATTCGCATTACATGTAGGCTAGGAGTTTATATGGTGATTTTTATTTTATTTTATTTTTTTAATTTCTCTTGATTGGTTGAAATTTATAAAAAGTTTAAAAACAATTGATTAAAATGCCATAGACAATAATGCACAAGTAGGGGTGAGCAAAAGAAATTGCACCAACTGATAATCAAATGATTTAAAAATTTATATTACCGATTGGTTATTATCAACTATATAGTTTAAAATATTTTAGTTAATTTAACTTTTCAGTGCATTATGTAACATTTTCTATTAATGTCACTATTAAGTGGTGCAAATCAATATGCCATTTATGACCATTATGTTGTGGTATTAAAACAGAAGTAACGGTTTTCGTTACTTAGCCTATAATGATGACACGTAGGCTATTTAAGCAATGGTCCTCACGCTGCTCCTGACACAGCGACACAGACTACACCATCTAGGTGCCCAGGAGACAAATGGTACACAAAAACACTCTAAAATTCCTCACAATCCTTCAAGCAATGCTATGGATATGACAACTATGGCTGGAGGTACATGATCCTAAGCTATTAGCTTTCGCAATGAGGTTAGATTATTACAACTTCTATGATTGTATATTTATTCTAACACATTATCGATTTTGAAAGAAAAAAAAATCAGACGGACCTACAAATCTACAACATATCTAACTATAAATTATGTGCATGTGTGTATGGCCTAGTTCATATGCGACCGACCCTTCTTATGTGGTCGTGCGGCCTGATGCATTTACATATACTTGGCGGTGTCTCCACTCCTAAGTGCACCACAAACTACTCTTAAGTGCATCAAGGGCCTCAAATATTTCTTGTAATGATAGGTGCATTTAGATATGTGCACCGAAGACTCGCACTTACACATACTAGCACAATATGGTGCACCACAAATCACTACTTAATGCACTACATATCACTCCTAATTGTACCACATATCATCCCTTAATGCACTGTAAAAATAAATTTAGTGTAAGAAATTACCAAAACCTCAATTTCTTACTGTACCGTTTTATTTTTTTGGACCATTTCTTTTGAAAATTTCTTTTCTTCTACAGGTGAATTTGAGCTTGAATAGAAATCAACATTTGATTGTGTTAGTAAGAACTAAAATAACAATTTTATCCTTAGTTTTTATGATTTTGACAATCCATTGAACTACAAATTACTTGGTGCCATACCTATAATTTAGACATTGAATCTGTACTTCAGATATAACTGAAAGACTTACAATATAATTTTTCCAATTTCAAATGCCAACAATTATTATTATTTTTAAATGCATGATCATATTACAATGGTAACCAATTTACATTTTAACCACTTAAAATGTAAAAGTATTAATTGCATTTCTTTGTCAGAGTTTAAATGTTTACATACAAATTTTTTCAAATTCAATAATAAAATTATATTTTTCGAGTAGTTCAAGATATTTTTTTAAAATTAAAAGAAAATTATTATTATTATTTTTAATGATTCTCACTTCTCAGTCTCAATTCTCAAAGTTCACTCACTATTCATCCCGTTGAGAAAAGTGAAGTATAGGTTGAGATTTCGTTTCCAAAAAAAAAAAAAAAAGTTGAGATTTCTTTACAAAAAAGTCAAAGAGTTTCTACTTTCTACTTTTTTCTTTCCAACGGTAACTAAGCAAGACTTTCCTAACCTCAACTCTCACTATAATAATATTCATAATCTTCTCCCACAATATTCATAATCTTGTATGTATTTCAAATTGTCCACTGAAATTAATTCTCCGTATGTTACAGCAATACAATATTAATTATGATCAAAATCACATCTCAAATTCACTCGTTGACTTTTAAAATTCTCGTAGGATAGTCTAATTTATATATATATATATATATATATATATATATATATATATAGGGGTGCACTCTCGTGAGAACTCT
>CP025648.1:2594905-2674067 GCA_003576665.1 Ipomoea trifida
ACAATCGCATAGTTCAACCATTATTGCTCCAAAAAAGATAAGTGCTCTAAAAAAGACAAGCAGACTGTCCTAGAGGCTTGGATAAATCAAACACCCCACCAATTGTTAGAATGACATCATATATTGTTATAATATATGAATTTCAGGCTGAAGCAATATTATATTAGAGCACTTGGATCTAAACATTTAATTACTTTTAGCTTAGAACTGCTATAAATACAACTTTGTACATCTAGACATGGAATTAATTCCATGTCTAGATGTACAAGTTGTATTTATATGAAACTTTAATTTAGTCATCTTGTAGCCCAAGCTATCAAGAGTCTTCTTCTTCATCACTCTCATACTATAATCTTCATACATTTAAATTAAATGTAAAACCTACAACTGCATATTGGGTTTGCAACGTTCATATTTATTACGCAAACATTATATGAGATTGTAGCTAGAAATCTATTACGGAGTACTAAGTATTTCTATATATATGGAGCCAACTAGCTAGACTATATATATATGTGTAATTATGCAGATCAATAAACTCGCATACAATATATATAAATGGGTAATAAAATAGAAAGATAATATAATTGCAATAGTATTTCCTCTGGTTGATGTAGGAAGATTCAATATATTGTAATATAATAGAACATGGTGGAACATAACATGATGTTTGTAGGAGAACGAGATATGATCTATTTATATAAGGAAAATCCAACAAACTCAACTAATTCCGTGGTTTGGGCCACAAGACTAGGTCAAGACCCATTTGGTGGGTCATGAGATAGGCCCAAATTCGCCCGTTCCAGCCCCGGAGACAGGCTCAGAGGTGGAACAACAGTCACCTGGGGTCAGCCGGGAAGGCCGGGCCTGGGTCCCCTCTTCAATCTTGGTCCAACCAACTGGCTCGAGTAACCTGTCAGGGGTCGGCGGCAGAGGCTAGGCCCTCGAACTCGGGAATTGAGCCCTCGGTCCTTGCACCCGGGACTTGGGTCTCGGGTCAGTAGAGGAGCCACAATGGGGGCAGCTGCCCCCACTCCCCCACCCCATATAATTATACCAACATTTAAAGAAAGGTTAAGTTGGTTTAGATGGTAAGACCATTATTTTCATATATTATATGATGAAATGATCAATAGTTTGAAACCTACAACACTTAGTTTTTTGAATTTTCTAATACCAATAGTGAGAATTTCAATTGGATTTTATTATTTGTAACATTGTGGTTTTTTTTTTTAAAATATTAATAGTGAAATGAGTGAAATTTTATTTTTGGTATTTTTTAAATATTAATAGTCTGAATTCTAATTGAATTTTTTTTATTTGTAACATTGTGATGACTTTTTCTATTTTTTAAATATTAATAGTGAAATGAATGATTTATAATGTGTTTTTCATTTAAACTATTGTATCAAATTAATTATGTTTTATATTTTGTTTTAAATATATTTTTTGTCTTCATGTATTTTGATTTTTTTTATCACTAGTCAACAATATTTATGACTCGGTATTTAAATTTTTCATTTTTTCAAATATCTCGTTAATTTTAATCTTTCGACCCCACCGGAGAAGATTTCTAGCTCCGCCCTTGTGGGTTCCCGCATCTAGGTCAAACTACCAGGCTCGGGTCTTCTATCTTGGACCCCGGGTCCTCATTCTTGGATTGTTTCCGATATCTCCATCAATATAAGTGATATATCATGCCCAAATCAAGCTAAGCTTTTCAAATTTTCATCACATTTATATATCATAAGCATTAATTCATTTCCTTTGAATTTTGATATAAGAGTCTCAACGTGACCTTCGTAAATGAGGGTATTGACCCGTTTGCTCCTCACACAGATCTCAACCCTAATCAATTTACACAATCCAAAGTTCAAATTTTGAAGTCACACATAATGGCGCCACCCCTATTATGTTAATCCCCCTAATGAAATTGGGTTGAAGTGCTATTACAAAGTACACCTTTTTCACTAAATTCAATTATCAATTACATCAAGATCATAGTAATAATTAAAGAAATTAGGTTTAATTTAGTTCATTTATTTGATTGTAGACTCATAAAGTACCAATAATATATGGTTAAAGAGAGATTATTGGTATATTATAGCGGAGAGGGATGTTGTACATTAATGTAAAAGATTACAATTTTTTTTACAATCTTACAATTATTATGCTCTTATTTTTTTATCTTTGATATTAGTTTTTCTAAAATTCTTGAACAAATCCCTATAATTGAGTCCATACATTGATGACTTTTTTTTTTGAGAGGTGGGGGGGGGGGGGGGGGGGGGGGGTTAAAAGATTTTTTTAAGATTCTTATGTATTTACTATTTAGCTCTTATCCTAGGGTTTTGAACTTCTATGAATATCTATTTATGCTTCTATTTTATATAATTTAAATTTATTACCTATTATAATTTACAAAGTACTGTATAATTTAAGACTTACCAAATCTTAAGATTTCAATTATAATTTAATACATGTATAAACGTAGTTGTTCAATAAAAAAAATTTCAACGTGAATATAATAAAATATCCTAATAAAAAGTTGAAGATTTATACAGCACAAGTTTAAGAAAAGCTTTGATTACATACCATGTAACCAATGTAAGTGAATTCTAATGTCTCAATTGCACATATTTTATTTATTTAATTGTTAAAATGCACGCATTTTAGGTTCACTAATTTAATTGTAAAAAAAAAAAAAAAGACTTTGCAGCAGGATGAGGAGATCTGAATCTTCTAACACCCTCGGGCAAGTATTCTAAGACACCTGAGAGAGGATGAGCCGGGGCTCTTCCGAGCCACGGCTACCATGACCAAGTAATGGTCTTGGATTTCTCTCCCTCGCTTAAAAAATTAATAAATTTAATGACTTTTGACTTTTTAGCATAGAAAAATGTGATTTTTTAAAGAGAATTATTTAATGCTAAGGAGTAAACAATAAAAATTTAATCTTTTATGCAACGGTTTAAAGTCAAAAAATATAGAGTAAAAATTTAAAAGGGAAGTCACGTTGACATGTTGATCACCCTTAGGACTAGGAGGAGTTTGTAATTTCTTTATTGTTTCTTGAGAAAAGTGTCAAATTGGCCCCCTAAGTCGGATGGATAGTGCAATTAGGTCCCCTAACTGAAAAAAGCTCCATTTAAGCCCCCTAAACCGGTAAAAAAGTGCAATTGAGTCCTAAATGACTTGTTTATCAGGTCAAATTCAGTTAAGGGGCCAAATTGCACTATCCACCCAGTTTAGGAGGTTAATTTGACACTTTTCATTTTCTATTTTATTTTTCAAAACAAATATTTTTATTTATTTCAGTTCAAAAAAATATTTTTATTTATTAAAAATATTATTTATTATAAATAAAAAAAAATTAAAAAACAACCACCGGCCGTTTAATAATTTGGTCATACTGTCAAATTAATTTGTAAAATTCATCCCCAGGTGTTGGCCATACACATTTTTGTGCCTTTATTAATAAAACATTAGGGACGAAATTTACAATTTTAGTATAACTCACGGATTAATATGTTGCCATTGCATTTTTCATTCTTTTGTGCTCACTTCTCCTTTAGAGACGAAAAATGTAATTTTCTATTTTTTGTTTTTTTTTTAAAAATATTTAAAATAATTATTTTTAAATTATTTAAAATAATTTTACAAAACTTTTTTAATAATATAAAAACAATTATTTAAATAATTTTTTTTGAAAAAAAAAAAGAAAATAAAAAGTCGGCAGTCCCCAGCTGGGATTGCCGACTTTTGTTTTTTTGTTTTTTTTTTTTGTTTAAAAAAATTAAAAATTATTAGAATTATTTATAGAATACAAATTAATTTGACATTATGACCAAATGTGATATAAATTACAAAGTTTTGCACTTAATTTCAGTTCAAAGAATAGTAACCTGATAAACAAGTCATTTAGGACTCAATTGCACTTTTTTGCCGGTTTAGGGGGCTTGATTGGAGCTTTTTTCAGTTAGGGAGCCTAATTGCACTATCCACCCCACTTAGGGGGCCAATTTGACACTTTTCCCTTGTTTCTTTAAGAAAGAGCTAACAACAGAGGAGAGATATAGACGTTGGGCATGTGTAGCAGACAGACAGTTACCTCAAAATTTGAAAATCTCAATTCTGTCTTGTAATAACAACATACCGAGCAAAATCAGAGAATAAAATCCCGAGCCCACCATTCTCAGAATCTCTCTAGTCCTTTTTCTTCTTGGAAATCACCTGAAGTTTGTTTTTTTTTTTTAAATCTTTTCTGAGACTCGATTCTTGATGGCCTAGCCTAGCCCTCTGTTCACTTTGCTTCCTACATTCTTCTGTGATTGTTTGAAAGTTTGGAGCTTTTGAAATGGATGGTTTGGTTGAGGGGAACAAGAAAAGAAATGGGTCGTGTCCGTGCGAGTCGCTCAGTGAGTCCAGCTCGAGAGTGTCGATCTCCGACGCTTCGTCGGAGAGCTGTTCTTCTCCGGCGCCGTTGGTCTGGCCCGTTCCAGTGACAACTGGCATCAAGAAATTATGTGAAGCTGAAAAAGAGAGAAAATCCCAGGAAGCTGATGAAGGGGTGGACTCGAAAATTTCAGGTTTTTATTGTCTGTTTAGTTTTGAGATGTCATGGTATTACAGATATGGTTGTTGTTCTAAGTGAATAATTTTGATGTTCAGTTATAATTTGATTAAAAAAAAGTTGTCTTTTTGTGGTTGATATGATATGATACTGTTTGTTTGGGCCATATGTGGTCTGAATTTGACAAGTTTTCTGGTTTCTGTTGCTTCTGTTCCCCTAATTTGGACAGAATTTGATATGATGCAAGAGAGATTTGCAAAATTGCTGCTTGGAGAAGATATGTCTGGTGGGGGCAAAGGGGTTTCAACAGCACTAGCCATTTCAAATGCCATTACTAATCTTTGTGGTACTTTTGATCCTCCTGTGTCTCTGTCTCTCTCAAACATACATTAATCTGTTATGCATATAGCTTTTGGCGTAGTAGTAAGTGCTTGATCCTAACAAGTGGTATCAAAGCTGTCATGGGTTTGAGTCATTTAAGGTTGGCATGTGTTAGGATGGAGAATTGTTGGGCGGAGGCCAGTGAAGGGCCAAGTCCTGCCCTATGTAAGTTTTTGGCGTAGTGGTAAGCATTTGATCCTAACAGTATATGTTGTGTGTGTTGACTGTTTGGTGCAGCGACGGTTTTTGGGCAATTGTGGAGGTTGGAGCCATTGCATCCCGAAAAGAAATCGTTGTGGCAAAGAGAGATGGACTGGCTTGTTGCTGTGAGTGATCACATTGTTGAATTAATACCTTCTTGGCAAACATTCCCTGATGGAAGCAGGCTAGAGGTATTTCTTGCTCTCTGTATATATATACTTATAATCTCGATGGATATTTTCCACAGTAACCCACAGTCAAGAATTTGTTATAGTGAAGATTCTTGTTAATTTCGTGTTGCAATAGAGTATGTTTATCAATTATAATGATTCTTTAATCACAGGTGTCTAGAATTCAGCATGAATAGCTTCAGATCTTATAGTTTTTGAGCTTTCGAGCTGTTCCTAATAGGATATTTATTCAGTTACCAAAACTTTCATGATGAAAAAGCTTTCGTTTGCCATTTTGTTGTAAGGTGATGAATAGCAGACCGCGATCAGATCTGTTTATTAACCTTCCAGCTCTTAGGAAACTCGACCACATGCTTACTGTAAGACTCGGCCTTTTTTGCTGTGTTCATATAATTTATGTGTTCAGGAACAGAAACTGTTCTAAAACCAATTCCAATGATATATATGATGCAGGAAATCTTAGATAGTTTTACAGACACCGAGTTTTGGTATGTGGATCAAGGTGTGGTTGAAACTGAGGATGATGGTTCAGGTTCTTTCCGTAAGGCCATCCAGCGACAAGAAGACAAGTGGTGGCTGCCTGTCCCGAGGGTCCCTCCTAGCGGTCTCGTTGAGGGCACGAGGAAGAAGTTAAACCAGAAGCGCGAATGCGCCAGCCAGATTCTAAAAGCCGCTATGTCCATCAACAGCATTGCTATAGCTGAGATGGATGTTCCAGTCTCTTACTTGGAAGCTCTCCCAAAGGTCAGTACTTTTTGAATGTCGATCGTTTTTGAATGTTTACATCGTTCTAGGGTGCTCGTTATCATTTCTTTGAAAGTTTTCGTCTACTATCTGAGTGATGTTTGTGTTCGTGTTCGTTTGGTTGTGTCTAGAGCGGGAGAGCCTGTTTGGGAGATGTGGTTTATCGCTATATCACATCAGACCATTTCTCTTCGGGGTGCCTGCTCGATTGTATTGACCTGTCTTCGGAGCACCTTGCTCTCGAGATGGCAAATCGCGTGGAAGCTGCAATCTACATTTGGCGTAGACGACACCATCCCAGACGACCGTCAATCCATTCAAGCCGTTCGACAGCAAAAGCTTCTTGGAATATGGTTAAAGATTTGGTTGTTGATGGAGACAAGAGGGATTTGCAGCTTGCAGAGAGAGCTGAGAATCTTCTTCTTTGCTTGAAGCAAAGATTCCCTGGCCTGGCCCAAAGCTCCCTGGATTCCTGCAAGATTCAGTGCAATAAGGTCAATACTTTGTTCTAATTTCAAAAAAAAAAAAAAACAGAACAGTACATTAGTACAATGAAGTCTGCTTTCCTAAACCTTTTTGTTTTCTCTATTCAATCTCAGGATGTGGGGAAATCTATCCTCGAGAGCTACTCGAGGGTCCTAGAGAGCCTCGCTTTCAACATTGTGGCACGCATAGATGATCTCCTATACGTCGATGACATAACGAGGCAATCTCAATCCGACGACGATGCACTTTCATCATCTGTTCCTGCAGAAATTTGCCCTAGAAAAGTTCCAATCCCCTATCCCTCAGTGCCTCTCTCCCCAGCCTTTGCTACTCCAACCTTTTCTCCCGCGCCCCTGGTAAGCCCCGCGAGGACTTCATTCGTCATCAACAAGCTGCATGGGCGCGGTTTTGGTGTCAAACGAGCCCTGTCAAACTATCTAGGTGGTGAAGCAAAGGCAAAGAACTCTGCAAAGGCCCCGGGAGCTTCCTCGCCTCCTGTTTCCAATCAAAGTTCACAGCCATTATCGTCGAAAACTTTCTTGGCGGGTGCAGATCAGCAGCACAAGGAGCAGCGTTCGATCTTGCAGCCACTTAACCGTTGAGTAGCCATGCCATTGCAGTTTGCAGAAGAGTTTATAGAGAGATAGACAAGATGTATGCCTTGTAAACTTCTTATATATACAGCTTGTATTTCAGTAGTTCCTTGTAAGAACATTATTCAAGCTTGCTACCATACCTTTGAGTTTTTACATTAAAAACAAAAAAAGCTTCTCAATTTTCTTTTAATTCGTCTGTCCATAGTTTAAATTGTACAGGACCTCAGCCAAGTTGGTCAGACGGTTGACTTAGTAACAACAAGGTTACAGGTTTGAAACGAACCTAGCTGGAGTGGCCTATTGGTTTTCTTAGTTTGATTGAGCAGGGAAAACCTAGGTTGATTTACCTCTTTGTGTTGGTTTACTGGTCAGAGTCATAAAGAGGGATTTACCCAGTGCACACGGGTAGTAAATGCACCCGTACCATTTTTGTCCATCATCAGATGTACTAACAAAGAAGCATGTGTAGCAACTTTTTTAACATAGTCCATTTATTTGAGACATATATATGGGGTAAGTACAAGGATGTCTGCAATATATAACCTAGCTTATATTATTCTGAAAGCAGTAAAAAGTTATAAAAAAAAAAAAAAAAAAAAAAGAAACTGAGACATTGTTAGTGGTCTAGCTCAGCTCCTTGCTGTTGTGAGATTGTCTTTTAAGGTTTCATCCATCAATAGTAGAGTGATCCTGTAGTTAAACCAAAGAGAGAGAAAAACAATATTAGAAATTTCATTATTACCAATTTCTTTTTTCATACTACACCGATATTAGATTTCACAAAATGAGACTAAGCCAACCGAATCTTTGCTATAAGTAGAAAATAAATTAAATAATCATACCCTGCCACCAATCTCCTCTTGAAGCACAGTTTGAATTGTTCCCATTTTCATCATCTTCTACTTCCTCTTTCTTGAACTGATGATAATCACACAAGTATTGAATACAATTTAACATAAGTTTTGTCCTCACAAATGTTGTTGTTCAAATTAATTAGGTTTCATGATGAGAATCTAAATGGTTATGTCAATGACGACCTCTTTTAGCCGTTCATTATATTCCACCTGGTATATATAAAGGGTATGTGTTTAGTTCATTTAATTAAGATCGAGAGTTAAGCTAAGGTATATTGAGAAAAGTAATTAATAAACATATATATATGAATAGAGTTATAGATTAATATATACCAGTGTAATTGTATTGTAATAATCTTAGCTTGCATCCATCATATATATGGCATGAAAAGGAAGCTAGGGTTTGTACTTACATAATTGGAGCAAGTGGTCTGGTTGGTTGTTGGGGAATAAACTTCCTGGGCACCATAGTATATTGATGAACTGAAATTGCATGGTGTTTCTGCTCTTTCACCAACCTCAAACATGGAGCTTTTGTTCTTGTAATCCATGCCTCTTTTACTTGGACCATCTGGAAAATTATATATATGAAACTTGGTAATGGAGGGTGGCCTGGAGGCATACATATATTACAATTTATATGCTGATGATACATCTCTAGAATAACATTGATTCAATTCGTTGCTTAATTGACGTTTTATACTTATGCCACTGAATTACATGGTCCTTGAAAATTCTTGTTTTTACTGGCTATCTAGGTGACGAGGGAGGGAAACCCACAAATCCGCAACCACTATCTAAAAGTGTGCACTAAGTAAACATTGCCTTGTGACCCTAACCAGCAAAAGACCACAAGGAGAAAAATCACATAATTTGCCCACAAAAATCGATGATCTGCTCAATCCAAGAAGGCCAATAGGCTGCTGTGGTTAGAATCAAATTTATAACCTAGTGATTACCAATTAAGTCAATAGTACAGTCTGACCAACTTATTAGCTGAACTAAGTACATGATTATAAGCAATTCTTGTTAGTTGTTACTTTGTATGTAGGAAAAAGAGAACATTATATTGTGTATACAATATTCACATTTAACTTATTATTACTAGGTTGTAGGAAGCTAATTAAGGAAAAGTTTTCACAAACCTGGAGTTCCACTTTTGGTAGTATTGCTAAACATAACTCCATTATAAGTGGATGGCCTCCTCAATCCCTAATAACAATTCAAACAGACGATTATATTAGAATTGAATTCATGAATAAAATCCACCTGATCAAAACTGACATTATAAACAACATTATTTTTTAATATAATTTTTGGATATATGAAACCCTCGATCTTAACATTAACAGTTTGTTACATATGAGTTGACATGACACAGCCAGCATGTGAAGCAAGTAGAAATGCATGAACTAACAGCAAATAGTATAATAGGAGATTAGGAACTGAGATTCTTTAAAGGTGATAAAGAGAGCTATATATATATATTACCATGGAGGAAGGACCAAAAACAGATTCGAAGAGGCCTGCAGAGGACGAGGTCGAGGAGTCCGAGGAAACTTTGGGACCAAACAGATCAGTGGCAAAGGAGGAAGACGATGATTGCTGCTGCTTCTTGTAGTGGGTTTTATCAATAATAATATTCTTCTTCTCCATATATAACTATTGTATTATATTGTATAGTATGAGTGGTAATTTAAGGTAGTTTGTGGGTGTGAGTGTATAGTATATATGGAGGGGTTTATATATGGAGGAAAGGAAGCGGTCGTCACTGCTATTTATTTGCAAACCAAATGGCATCAATGCATCATATCATGCACCTAAGATTAGCTTCCACCTTCTACGGATGTAACCCAAATAGCCAACATGACGTATAAGAATTTCTTCTTATAATAAATTATTGGTTCTCTATTTTCATTTTGCTTATAAAGATTTTTTTTTTTTTTAAAGAAGAAATACATGGAGGGTGGGTATGAGATGGGGGTGAATCCTAGCTAGTTGATTAGTGGAAACAACTCATGATTAGATTTTTTATTTTATTCTTTTTTAAATATTTTAAATTTGCATGCACACTACAGGGGCCATGGGATCCCAGGACCCATTTTGTTGGATAAGTCGTGGCCCAAGTAGGGGTGGTGAGGGAAAGAGATTAGACCCAAATCTTATTCAAATGGGAAAGCATGCATGTGACGTGGGCGGCAGGCATGGAAGCAAGCAAGCAAGAGCCCAAGAGAGTGACAATGCAAGGCAGAGCCCTAGAGCCCAGGTCGAGGCGCCCTGGGGGCACATGTCACGCCACCAAGTACCCCGACGGTGCGACTGGTCGCCCGAGGTGGCGGCTGGTCGTGCTACCTGGGGCGACTAGGGGCGCGACATGGCGCGGCTGTCGAACTCGGTGGGTCGTGTGGAGTGCCGCCAGCTAGGGCACGCTTGACGTGCACGACGCTTGGATGCACTGGGCGTGCATGATGCCCTGTGGACGCCTCATGCGTTGGCATCTAGCAGGGACTATGGTGGACACAACTCATGATTAGATTTTTTAAAAAAAAAATATAATTTTTTTGCATGCACACAAAAGTGTACATTTTTGTGCGAGAATCAATCTCATGACCTTCCCTCAGCTACCCCTTTCGGTTGGATATTATTTTTTATTCCTTAACATACATCTCGTGTCTAGTAGTCGTGGTTGGCTAATTTGAAGTTGAATGGTTATGGGACCTATTTGAAAGAGTAGTTCTCTGCATTTCTTTTACTTTATTCATAAGACTATATCTTTGTAATTCTCTCTCACTTAAGTGTGGACCCTATTGCCATATCTAATTTCAAATGAGTTTGAATTCTAATTTTATATTATTCTTGAACACATCCTTATAGTCAAGGTTGCAAAAATCGCGAGTAGGCGCTAGCTAAGCCCCGTTCGACCGACTAGATTTTGACCATAATCGGTGTTCTAGGCTGTTGACTAGGTTAATTCATTCAAAATGACATCGTTTGAGCAAAATAACCTTAAATTGTTCAAATCGGTCGCAAATCCAAAAAATGTTTTTTAAAAAAATTCAAAATCAGCTACTCTAAGATAAGCTGGATGCTTTGGTAATCTTACAATATTTTTTTAACATTAAACTTATCAAAATGTCTCTATCATTTACTCTTTTTTTTTTAAAGAAAAATATCAAAAAAATAAAAATTTAAAGCATTGAATAAAGTTTTCAAAAATAAAATTGGGAATCAATGGTTTTCGAACCACGACAGCGGCGGTATGGAGATTATTTCTAAAGTGGGCAGATCTCTTGTGCATACCGACATTTGGCTCTGTCTGCTGAGTCATTGAGTCACCATGATTTATATCCTCCCAAATGCTCTGTCGAGTCGGTATGTATGGGGGAGGGGACCTTAGGGTTGGGGATTCAACCTTTAGGGAGAAGAAAAAAGAAAAGAAAAGAAAAGTTATTATTTGCCATCCCTATACTTGATCGAAAATTCAAGAATATAATAAAGGGTATGGTTGAAAACTTGTGCTATGAAAGAATTTGTCTTCCATTCCAAGTGTAAGTCCAACCAATACCCATGCACACATTCGATACTTTGGGATAATAGCAATAAGCTTCAAATGTAAATCAATGAAGTTATGATATGATGACAATTAAAATGGAGAATATATAATTACGTAAAGGTCAACTTAATTTGATTGGTCATATAGAAATAATGCATTATTGGTTATTTAAAGAATATTCATTAAAAAGAAGATCAGACTTTGTTGAATTGATGCAAAATTTCATAATAAAATTCTACCAAATATTGATTAACGTAGTGTGTTGTCGTTAATCAATTGACCATAATGAGTTGCTTTGAATGGTTATCATGCGAGTCTTAGCTTCTCAAATAGTTAAAAGAGTTCAGAAATCTTGTAGTTGAAAGCGATTTTAAAATTGTCACGAAAAAAGATTACGTTTTGAGGGGCAAACGATAGAGACCTTATTCATATATATTATCCGTTATAGTAGAGAATTGTTAAGTAGAGACTGAAGCTAATTCTTGTATTGATTGGTATGCTACAAATTTTGGTCTTCCTACTTAGCTTGCATATTTTTAAATTTCCTTAGGATGGGATTTGTCTGTAGTTCACAACTAATTGCCTTGGTGTGAAGCTGGCTTTATGACCCTAACCGATCGACAAACGATCACAATAAAACAAACCAGCATAAGTTATTCATAATATATCAGTTCAAATAAAAAATGTCAACAGTGGGCACTTAAAACATAGTTCTTTATTACTCTTATATATAAATATAAACAGTTGTGTTCTGATTACTCTTACTTGTATATACATAGTTAACTAGTTATAGAATTACAAGAGAATAAGTTGCGAATCTTATCCTATAAGTAAATAAAATACTACCAATGAAATAAATATACATGAAAGAATAGTGTTATGCTTTGGTCAATAAAGAGCAAAGTCATTGGAGGGAGTTAATGTCGGCAGTGTAGCATATACTCTTAGAAGGAAATGTTTAAAGTAGCTGATCTGAGAAGCTGACCAACTTGACAACGAATCCGGAAAGAATGGTTGGTTTCTAGCTTCTCATCAACTTCCTGTTGGGGAGCTTCATTATCTCAGTATCTCTCTCATATTCTGCCTGTTGAGCATAAATATAATATAAACATAAATGTGCAGTCCAACTATCAGCTTAAGTTTTTAGTTGAGATGAAACACATGAAGAGACTACTGTCCACGTGTTACTTGGAGCCCACCAAAGTAATAATTCAATTCTTCCTAATTAATTAACATGTTGCATGCCAATGATCTTGTGATTTAGTTGCATATATAAAGTGGCTCTCCGAAGTGGGTGATCATCGGTTTAAGTCCCCGTGAGGACAATATTGATCCTTTGTATTTCAGTAGGTTGATAAAGTAACTAAATATGAACTCATACTATATTGTAACAGATAAGAGTTAGTAATACTCAAAAAAATTCTACTGGTATTGATTTTTTTGTTGTTTGGGGTTGTGTGCTGATCACATTTTTTTTCAACCGGTCAAATAAAATCAAATACTGAGATAAACTAATTCTATTTGTGTGGAATAATATCTCAAAGTATGATAAAATACTTTCTCATGAGTTTTAAGGTAGTTGGATAAGATCTTTAATATTTTGTAAGCACATATTGTTTAAAATGACCGATCGAGTACTCCTTATTTATACCACTTTTAATGCATTCATTATAATGTTTTAATTTTATTCATTATAATGCTTTACTTTTATCACACATTAAAATATTTAATTAAGGTAAACATTATCCGTTGTCTCTCACACACTAATACATTTCAAAGAAAATAGAAAGAGTAACTTTGGCCCTATTTGGTAAATGACTGTTAGCTGATAACTGTTAGTTGATTGGGTTAAAGGGTATAATTAGTTGATAACATTAGCTGATTGTAGAAAAGTGTTTGATAAATTAGCTGTTAGGTGATAGCTATTTGGTACAATTTCTTTTCTAAAAAAGATAATTGAAAAAAGTTGTTTTGAGCAACTTTTTGAATTTCAGCATTTTGGAGTTACAAAAAGTTAATTAACTAAACACTTATATTGATTTTTTAACCAAGTCAATTGACTGATAAACTAACTATAGTATCTGTTCTATCTATACTTTTTCTCAACCTGATGAAGCACAAAAAGTCAATTTTGATATCTCCTCCACTGAGGCTCAAACTCATGACCTTTCATTTAAGGGAGGCCACTACATGCCATTTGAGCACAAGGTGCTTGGCAATATTCTATTCTATTGTTCGTACGTGGATCAGTATAGTGGATGGAGGTCGGTCTAGCTAGGTAGTACTTTACATATGTTTCTCAAGTTGAGATTATTCGGACATGCATTGTGAATAACAGTACTGTACGTTTTCTTTTACTCATGTTCCATTCTTCTCCAGCAACAACAGTATCATTATTCCATCTTGATAAATTTGTCAGAGACTTTTTCATTTTTTTTAAGCGAATAAAACTTTAATTTTTTTTTTTTAGGTATCCCATTTTGTCTGATGCCCGGATTACAACTCCCTTATGCGTGTTTGGTAGGATGGAATTGTCAAATAAAACTTTTATTGAATAACAGATCTGGGAGTTGTGAACCGTAAAAATCATACAAAAGGGTCATCCGAACTGAGGCCGGGGCAGAATCTAAAGAGAAAGCAACAATAGGCGAAGACAACATTAAACCCGGCCCTCCAACATCATACATATAATCACCAGTTCAATTCTTGTCAATACTATATTTTCGTTGAGTTCATCGCATGTGGTCTTTTTAGTGTGGTTTATCTCTTCTGTGTGAGTTGTAGGTTATTACATAAGAACAATATTTTCGCAATGCATACCCTCGAATAGTTGTTGCGGGTTTCTCCCGTCACAAAAAAAAAAAGGTCATGGTGGTAATCCCAACTAAGATGTCAAGAGATTCAGACTTATAACCACACGTTTTACCCCACTCCTGACTGTGTGAGTAGTGAGTAAACCCTCACCCCAACCTAGGTTACCCATAGCTGACCAGCTCAAACCCAAGAGCTTAAGGTTCGAACCCACAACCTCTCGGCTGCTGGTGTAACTCTCTTACCACTTGGGCTGTCCTTACGGGCTACACGTTTTATACTTGACTAAATTATTTGTCAAAACTTAGGTTATTAGTTTAATAGGTTCTTATAATCTCAAATATGTCTGGACTTGCTTCTAGATCTGCTGCAGCGCTATTTCTAGACTTGGGTCAGTACTGGACATAATTAGTCACTTAAATGGGCTATTATTCTGGAATTTATTTTAAATGAATGGTGGAGATCAGAGCTTTCGGTGGAAATCTTACATCATAAAGTTAGTTGTGAGTTGGTTATGAGATTTCCTATATAAATCAAAGTTTGAGTTGGTGTAATTGGCTAGGATCATTTTGTGTATAGTTATGTTTTATCAATTCCTGTAATCTTTGGTGATCATCTAGTGCCAAGGACCGTAATTCGTGAGACGGGTCGAATCTAGGATAGTTGTTTCTTACTTATGACAGAAATCATATTACTTATTACAGAAAATTTATTACCAATTTGAAATAATTAAATTGTTATAATAGATATTGTAATATTTATATGTGAAATTGTGATACTATTTAGAACAAAATGATTCTTACTAATAATAAATATTGTAATACTTATAACTGAAATTGTGATACTTACAAAGTAGTGTAATTCTAATGTAATGATTTTACGGGTGTGTATTCAATCAAGACTTTTAAAGTGATGGATTTTAAATGACTTTTGTAGAATCTTTAATTTCTAGACTTTTCTAAAAAATTTTAAACTTTCATCAACTATGTACGAGTCTATAAAAATTCGTAGGACAAACATTTATAGACTTCTAAAAAAATTCATTCAAACTTTAAATTGAATACATCATTACAAACATTCCATAACCTCTATTAATACATTATTTATAATTTTCTTACAAAAAATATATTTTTATAAATCATAAATAAATTAATGCATTGCAAAAAAAAAAATGTAGTGTATTATACATAAAGCTAGAAAATATAATCAATTTTCACTATAAAATAAATGAGAATATCTCCAAAATTCAACTTAACACAAATTCATATATTAATAATTAATGAACATACAATTACATAAAATTATGTTAATTATATAAAAATTTTGAGTTAAAAAATTTAGGTCAATTTTGCGGTGAACAACAAGATGTTGCTGTTCGCAACAAAAATTTTTGTAGTGAATAGAAACAAATAATTGTTTTTCGTAATAATTTTTCGTTATGATTTTTTTTTTTTTTACATATGTATGAAAATAAAGAGATAAAAATAAAAAGTATATAAGTATTTATGAAAGGTTTGAAACACGTCGTAAAATTTGATAGGAGTCGATGAAAAGTTTGTCTGATAGAGGAAAAGAGTTTGTAGGGAAAGTGAAGATAAAGTGTTTAGAAATATAATTCTATTCTCTAGAGTCTATGAAAGTTAACAAGTTTTTGAATACTAGTAGACTTTTTAAAGATTATTTTATAAAAGTCTGAACGGAATACTAGTATAATTTTAAGGACTTTTAAAAAGTCTTAATCGAATACGGGAAGACTTTTAAAGAGTCTTTAAAAGTCTAATTTGAATACCACCAAACTTTTAAAGTTGTTAAAAGTTTTTAATATACCTCTTTAATACTTATATGTGAAATGTTACTTATTAAATTAAAGAAATTGTAATACTTATTGTAGAAAATTTAATACTAATTTGAATTAAAAATAAATTATTACTTATATTATGATAGATATTGTAATACTTTTTTTTTTTTTGAAAACCAAAACCAAAATGGTAGATTAAAACAAATGGGCAATAGAGTTAGGAGGAACATCCTCCCAATACAACGGACCATCCTGAGAAGAAACCGTAGATGCTAGGGTATGAGCCCTAGCATTAGCAGCTCTAGGAATAAAATGTACTGAACACGAATTAAAGTAAGACATAATAGATATTGTAATACTTAATTACATGTTTAGGCTAAAATTGATTGTTACTAATGACAAATATTTTAATACAAATAACTGAAATTGTGATACTTACACACCCAGTTATCTATAACCATACTAGGGATATAAATGAGCCGAGCGGTTCTTGACTGGTTCGCGAGCCGCTCAGTCAAAGCTCAACTCGAGCTCTAATGTCTTAGGCTCGTGGCTCGACGAGCTATATATATATATATATATATATATATATATATATATATATATATATATATATATATATATATATATATATAAAAATTGAAATTTGAATTCAAGCTCGAACTCGAGCTCGAACAATCGAGTAGCTCGAAAATTGCCGAGCTTGAGCAGGACCTTCCTTAATGAGCTCGAGCCACCCTAGACTCGAGCTCGAGCCACCCTAGACTCGAGCTCGAGCTCGGCTCGTTTACACCCCTAAACCTGACTCGTCTCATGGATAAGGATCCATGAATAGGCTGACCCCATCCTATATTATTTAAAAAAAAAAAAGAATTTACTTCTATTACAATGCCAAATAGTGAAGGATTTTGTTCGAAAGTTTTTTGTCCAGTGCCACTAAACTATAAGATCTTTGGCTTCTCATGCATATTATTCAATTAACAAGATTCAAATAACTATAACCAAGCCCAGTTCAATACGTCGAATTGTTGATGTGATGACAACAATAGACTCGGTGAGTGCACGTACTTTCGAGCATGGTGATATATAACATGGCAAATTATTATGTGGACTATGGTCCGCATAGCGTTCTGTCAATTGTATGGACCATAAAAAACATACATTTTTAATATACTAAAAGTACATTATTTGTGTATTGAATATACGTTATACATAATAATAATGTACTTTCTCTGAATACAAAGTACATATTTAAAAATATACTAAAAGTATATTATTTGTGTACTAAACGTACATTATTTGATAATATATAAAACAATGTATTTTCAATACTCAAATAGTATACTTTGAAATAACGGTATGCATGAACCATGGTCTATGCAACAACAACTCATATAACATGCCTTGTGATTTATATTATAATTATTATTATTTAAAAAGTAAACTGTAGAAGATACCATACATACAATGTAGGAGCTATATATATAGTGTGAATTTAAGTTCCAATAATGATAGACGACAAAGAATATGTTGTTTTTGTGGAGAGAAAGTTGGAGCCACGTGACGATGCTGTCCTAACTCTCCTTTGTCTTCAATTCTCTTAATTTTGCAGAATTTTTTCAACATATTCCATTCAGTTAATTGCACCAACACAAAACCTAGCTATCTAGCATTCTAAATATTTCCGAATAGTACACTTTCATTCCTTCTCCAAAGTTAGTTTGCTCTCAGTTTCCAAATTCCCTTACTCAGAATATTAATCTAAGGCCTCATCCACCCCAAATCTCTTATCACCGTCCTTTCAAGGAATTGGAACTTTCTGAGTAAAGTAAATATATCTGGCCTTGCACTCTTCATTTGTTCTTCATATTCCTTCTTATCTAACTTTTTGAATAACAGCAAGTAGTACTATACGTCGAATTTAAATATAAAAATTTTCACCCAAGCCAGGCCACCTCAAAATATATGCGAGTCGAGGTGGGTGTGAATTGTGAGCTGTACGTTTTGTGTATTAATATTTATTTTTATAAGGTATTTGTAGTAAACATTAGCTAAAAAAATGATCATTTTGAGCTGTAATTTTAAGTAGGTCTATGTCTGATTTGAATTAGGTCAAATTGGATTTGGTTCGCATAATTGAGATGATGAATTTGATATATTATAGCTCAAGATTGATAATGGATGAGTCAGAAATTGATTTTCAAAATATACTCAATTTAGTTATGAAAAATGGGGTTAGGAAAACTTTTAAGTGACATTATTCCCACATTGGAAATGGATGTAGGTTTGCGCTAGTATAAATACAATTAAACTTTTTCAAGATTTTGAATTGTCTAGTATAGAGACTATCTCTCATGCGCACCCACGTAAATACAATCCTTTTCTCTTTTCTTTTTATGTCTTTTTCTCAAGTAAGAAATCTTTACCGGTCCTGCCCAACAATTCTCTCCTCCCAGCACGAACTCGTGATCTGGCTCTGATACCACTTGTTAGAATCAAACGCTTACCACTAACGCAAAAAACTATAGCTAGTAGCGAATGTGCAATTTATAATTTCCTTACTTATATACCGCCATCACAGTGTTCGAGACAGGTTGAGTGCTGAACTTAACCCTTAAGAGCTTTACCGACCTCTGCTCAACAATCCCCTAGCCACCAAATACTAGACATGACTACCGGCGCTGCCCAACAAATACATTAGCCAACACTACATGTTTTATGTATTAATATTTATTTTTAATTTGCAAGGTAAATATCTTATAGCTCTTGATAATAGTTATATTTGTTAACTGTGTGCAAAATTTTATGACCTTTTGAGGAATCCCATCGATCATTACTAAGAGCTGATGTTATTGAAGTGACCAGGCATAAATTTGTATAGTTGTTTTAGTTTTCATGTCCCCAATTTGTAACTTGTATTTAAAAAGAAAGATTCGAAATTAAAATTTTGTTAATGAAATAGAAACCCTAGCCCCTAACTTATAATAGGCTAGGTAGGGTTCAAGACCCACAAATATCTATTTGATTTGAGATGTATATATTGCATAATATTTTAATTTATGTAATTAGTGGTTGAGAATATTATCCTTAGTATTTAGTGAGAAAACAAAAACCTATTAATTTTAAAATTCCCGACAACAAAAGCTTTATTAACATCAAACTAAAGCCAAAGTTGGCCACAAAGATTCCCGGCAATATTGCCTGGCAACTTTACATCAAGACCACACTACATGGTCAAATTATCAGTCACAACACACCCTTTTTGCTTGGTTTTAAGATTCTTCTTTGCAATAGAGTAATATTACATTTACTCTCTTTTTTTTTTTTTTTCTTTTTTTTTTTTTTAGATGACATGGATCAAGTTGATATATTGGCTTGAAAATAAGGATTACAAATTATTTTTCTTTTCAATAAAATCACGACATGCATATAGTGGTGCTGCTAGCCTGCTACTTGAAAATGTGTTATATATGAATAAAGCATACTCGATCAAACCGAGAAGGTTAATTGGCAACTCTCAGGAAGTCAAATTTGAAATTTTGTATGTAATTATCAAGTCAACTGTCAAACCAGCAATTCCGATCAGTTGAGATTACCCAATTATTCTCACTTCTTACTCCATATTAATTGATTGGCACAAGCACTCTAATTAATCCAATAATAATAATAATAATAATAATAAAAAGGTTACATATAAGTGTTGATGCATACCCATAAAAAATAAAAGCCTTTTCATTGAACAAGACAACTCAACAAAGTTAGAGAAAGGGACAAAAGACAATAAAGATTGACTAAAACTAGCCTAATCATGCGCAAACAGGATTACAAAGAAGTCAACATTTCTATTGAACCTCCATAAAAATCGAAAGCCCACTGCACTAACAGCAGTGTGCCTTAAAAAAATCTGAACCAGCAGGACATGGAAACAATATATATAATGAACCGTTTTGGTGGGAATCATACTTCTCGTGAGAATTATGAACGTGTATTACATAATAATTATAAGTGTAATCATTCATATGTAAATGTGTACTCAAATTAAAATTGAAAGTTTTAAAATGCATTATGCAATAACTACAAGTGCAATCACTTATGTATAATAGTGAATTACTTTTAATTGTTGCACGATGTACTTTAATTTTAAAAGTTTTGTCAAAATGCCATCACATTTTTCTATATTTTATAGCCCTTTGATCATACTAGATCAACAATTAGATTTGGTTCAATTCACAGTTCTAATCTAGGCAGCCATTCTCATTCGATCCTTCTTCTATGGGTATCCCCAAATTTGTTTTCAAGAAAAAACTAAAACAAATCTCACCCATCCATCCAAAAAATTGAACAAATTTGATGCAATTTGGGAATATATATATATATATATATATATATATATAGTGGCATTCTAGTAATAGTCTCTAATTTTAAAAGTACAATTTTTAACAATATAAAATGCATTTTTTGATAAACCATAAACATAAATAAATAAAAAAAAAACTAAATCCTAAACTTAAACCATAAATACTAAATCCTAAGCAGTAAAAAGTAAAACCCTAAACCAAACTAAAAAGGGAACATTAAACCAAAATTACCAAAGTGCTACCATGATTTTTTCTCTCCTAGCTTGCTCTAAAACTGTTGGATATGGCTAGATGGACGGCTAAGACATCTTAATTTTCTCTTGAGACCAAGTTCTCATATGACCTTCTCTAGTAAAAAATGAGAACATAGTCCTTCTATCAAAAGTAAGGACCGATTCCAACCGTGTATCAGGGTTGTTGAGAGTTTTTAGTAAAAAAAAAAGGAGTTAACTTTATAATTATTGAAAAATTTTAAGAGTGGAGTTCATTTTATAATTATTACAAACTTAAAAGTTTAATAAAAGTAAGATCATAGCCTTTAATTTCTCAATATGGAGGGTGTGAATGTGTCTATACTTTTTACAGGGAAGGTGTTCTCCCCCCACCCCCACACACTTCACTACTTCAATATTTGGGCAAATATAATCGTGATAAAGTAATTACTTCTGATTAACATTTTATTCATTATTTAACTTGCAAGCTATTATTTACGTACTCCTAATTAAACCCTAAATAATCACATAAACGTTATATCACATGCACATAAATTATAAATATTAATTCCGTTATAAATTTTCCAACACTTTGTCTCGTCCAATCTAGATGAGGGCAAAGGTTAATGTCCATGGTAGCTAACTTGCTATAGCGAATTGAAGGAAGGTCTTGGTATTTTTCCTTATCAATCTCTCCCTCAATTCCATACACCAACAAAGAAAATGAAAAGGAACACAGTACAGTCAACACACATTAGCAAAACTTTGACATGTCAACTACCAACTAGCCACTAACCTACTATTTTGAGTAATTTATATAGAAAATGGTTAAATACACCTTCCCCCCCCCCCCCCCCCCCCTCAAATCCAATTTTCATGAATGAAGCCAAGAATACAATTAAAGTGTGGCGAAAACAAAAAAAAATAAAAAAATAATTCAAAACACTATAAAAAATATTTATGATGAAATATAAAATGGTTGGAATAAATTACATATATATCATCTCTAGTAATATGATATTTGTAAATCATTTTTATTTTAATTAAATCAATTTTACGTATTTCTTGATTAATTTGAATATGATGATGCAAAATTGAAAGTTATAAACTACATTCATTGAATAATTGATAAAAATTAATTAGATTTTCTTTTAGAATATTTTTCATAATTGATTCATTTAACGACGGGACCAAATGTGATACAAATTGAATAGTCATGCACATAATTTAAAAATTTTAATAGTCAAGGACCAAAATTGATACATGTGTTATAGTCGAGGGACTAAAAATAATATTTTCTCATTTTTATTACGAAGAAGAAAAAAAGAAAATTTTGAATTGCTAATAAAATTATTTTTAATGTCATTTAAACATATTTGTTGACATATGACCAAAAATGCCATGCCACAATAATGTTAAGATCAATGAGGATGTTTAAAAAAAGCTGACTAAAAGTGGAATGTCAAATATAAATCTAGGATCAAAAAAAGAAAAGAAAATGACTTAACACTTAAAGCTGAATATACGAAAATGTCATTGTATTTAACGTTATTTAAATGATTTTGTTGACAGAAGACAAAAAATGGTCATGTCATAATAATACTAGGACCAAAGAGGGTTTTTTTTTTTTTTTTTTTTTTTAAGAGTAACAGTGAATAAAAAGAAAATTTTGAGTTGCTAATAAAATTATTTTTAATGTAATTTAAACATATTTGTTGACATAGAACCAAAAAGGTCATGCCACAATAATGTTAAGACCAACGTAACGGGAGTGTTTAAAAAAAACTGACTAAAAGTGGAATGACAAATATAAATCTAGGATAAAAAAAAGAAAAGAAAAGAAAAGGACTTAACACTTAGAACTGAATATACGAAAATGTCCTTGTATTTAAAGTTATTTAAATTGTTTTGTTGACAGAAGACAAAAAATGATCATGCTATAAAATACTATGACCAAAGAGGGATGTTTAAAAAAAAAAAAAAAAGTCTAAAAGTGAATTGACACTAGGACAGCAAATGAAATTAACTCTTTTTTCAAATACAAAATTACATATGAGTGATATAACTTTATCTATAATCACCACTATATTACGTATTATACAAACTAACTTCAACTTCACTTATTTATTTACTTTAACCATATGCCCAAACACCAACCTATATACATTTACTACCACCTACCCACACACATACATGTTATTAGGGATGAGAGCACATTCATGTTTAACCATTTAATTTCTGAACCCGAATTTGAATATATTTTGATTACTATTTAGATTTTATGGCCACTGTTTTAAAGATTATTTCTTTAGTTTATAGGCAAATTTGTAACATTATTTAAACATGTGCTTTAAGTGAAACATGTCTTATGATACTAACTAATAGATAATTATAAAATAATAAATTAATCTAGAATGTTCATAACGATCGACGCAAAATTAAGGAAGCGAATAACGCCCATGAAACCTTGTGTTTTAACTGTTAACTCAAAATTTGAAATCCTTGTATTATCGTTGTCGTATACGTACGGGTTCGAATTCATGCACATGCATGTCTACGTGGAACCAACTACAAGAAAGAAAGAAAAAAAAAAGTAGTAATCAAATCTCATAAAAGCAAAGGTTGAAATTTATTATTATTATTTTTTAAATCAAGTTGGGTATGGTATTTGGCATCATTGCATCAATAGCTCCTAAAAGCCCTTTTAGGCTTGGGTTGCATTTATTTATTTATTTATTATTATTATTATTATTATTATTATTATTATTATTATTATTGTTGTTGTTGTTGTTGTTGTTGTTGTTGTTGTTGTTGTTGTTGTTATTATTATTATTATTATTATTATTATTATTATTATTATGTTGGACTGACCTAATATTCTTTTGACCTCAATATTTATATGTATCTGCATTGACATTCTGATTTATTATTTGATGAGCTAATTTCAATTTTTAGTTCGTATATTGTTAATTGTATAAATAAAAGTGAATATTAATTATTGCATATTTACTTTTGTTTAACTTATTTGATGTACATGCATGGGTAGACCATTCACTTGTAAAGTTTGACAATAGTGTTTGGTTGGAATAATTTTTTAATAAATAATTAACTATAACTTTTTAATTGTAAATTATATAGACAAAATTTGATATAGCTCATAGATTTTATTTTTTTTTGAGTACTATTGACTCCGTTACAATGTAATATCTGTTCAAAAAAAAAGAAGATGTAATATCTGTTCATAGCTACTTTCTCAATCAAATGAAGCACAAAAAGCCAATATCGCCTCGAACCCACCCCTTCCCATAGATTTAATGCCAAAAAAAATTTGTACTTATTTAATGTTGAGCAAATTTAATGTTTTTTTTTTAATACAAAAAACTCTATTACAATTCACCTTCACTAAGGTTTGATCTCATAACCTCCTATATAAGAGAGTCACTACATACCATCTGAGCACAAGATGCTTGATAAAAAATTTAATGTTTTCAATTTTCATTTCTTACAAAGATATGGATAATGACAAATGACATTTAAACATGTAGAGTAGAAAATTAGTGTAGGATCAAACACTTATTACTAAGTCAAAAGTTATAGTTAATAGTGAATACATACATAACTTTATTTTCTTATATTTGTGTAGCAATCAACACCAAGGTTCAATAGCAGGATGCTAAGCTCGGCTCTCTGAGTCGCATTCTAACAATTCCCTCAACACTTGTCAGCCTCAATTGCACAACATGCTATCTGGCTTTGATACCAATTGTAAAATCAAACCCTTATAACTACACCAAAACTCATAACTAGTAGTGGAGACGAAACTTTATTTCCTTATACTTGCATAGCAGTCAACGCCATGGTTCGATGATATATAGGACGCTGAACTCGATTCTTCAAGCTACATCCCAACAATTAAAATGGTCTGTTCATATAAATTATGTATTTAGAGAGCAAAACATGGTTGCTAATCGCCTCGTTAAGATGGCCAAAGAGAGCGACCTTGGTTGGAGGAAATGATCAAGGTGCCACAGGAAGAGAACTGGGCTTACCTTGATGATAATAGTATTCTTAGAGTTAGGAAGAGCATATATAAGTAATGATGCATATATAGCTCCAGGTTTCCCCTACATTGTGCCACCCAAAAAAATATCTAGGTTAGGAAAATAAAATATTTGCTAAGAAGGGTCTCATGTTGTATAGTTTATTACAAGGAAAAGTATGAGGCATTGAGGCCAAATTATAAAGAAAGTGCAATTAATACCAAAATAATACATAGAGTTTGACCAAAGAAAGATAAGTATGGAAAAACTATTCATATCCAAAACGTACATTTGGACAAATTATGCTAGGGACATGAGTCTATGTTCACAATTTCATAGCTCTATATTTCACATTTATACATGTAAGTTTGAACTCTATGTTCACAATTTTATAGCTCTATGTTCACAATATAGAGTTATGAAATTGTGAACACGGAGTTATAAAATTGTGAACATAGAACTATGAAATTGTGAATATGGAATTATGAAATTGTGAACATGAAATTACGAAATTGTGAATATAGAGTTATGAAAATGTGAACATGGAGTTATTAAATTATGAACATGGAGTTATGAAATTGTGAACATAGATCCGGGTCCACCTTACAAGGTGGACCCGGGTCAATGGCATAACAACTGAAACATTTGAGTTTGGGCTTGAATGCTTTTAGGGTAAAGTTGTGGATCAATGGTTATTGGAAAATTATCTATCGACTATGATCTATATTGCAATGTGAATTATGAATAAATATTCATTTTAATATATTAAATATTTATTTTTGATAATATACTTTAAAAATGAACATTATGTTAATGGTCAAATTTGTAATATAGACCATGGTCCTTGGTATAATTATTGATGCTTACTCAGACTACTTGAGGACAATAGATCATCATTTTAATCACAAAAAAATCTACACGTTTAGACTTTCAATAATTATTCATGAGTTACAAATGACATTTCTCACTTTTTGTCTATATTCAATTGTGAAATCAATTTTCTTTGTTTGCTTGTTTCCTTTAAAAAAATGTTTATAATTTAAGATTAAAATTTTGTGTTATAAATAATTTCAATCAAATAATTTTAATCGAATGGGTGTGTTTAAAAGAACACCGATATTGACGCAGGTATAAAATGTGTAAGTATGGGCTTCAGCTACCAAAACATTTTGGTATCCAGTCAACCTTTGTTTCAAAATTTCAGTCAATATTTTATTGCTCAATTATCAGCTCACAATCCAATTGAGCAACTGGGGGGCCTTTAGTTACACCAGTTGGCTTTCGTGTTTTTACTTTCTATTAACAACAAATTTAAAAATCATCTTTGAATTAAACTAGGCATAAAATAATAATAATTATTCTTAACACTTTAGGAAGAGGATTCCCAAAACGAAATAGTTTAGTTATGGGTCAACTTTAATCAAGTTGATTGGAGATAATTATAAGATTTTAAATTTGAGTTGATCATATATGATTAATTTAGGCTAGTATTTCGAACCCATGACCTTTGTCAGAATGTTGAACCTTTCATCTCAATTAAAAGTTTAAATTGATAGTTGGATTGTACTTATTGTTCTCGCTTCCCAAAAGGTTGAATCCCCAATACTAAGGATCCCCATGTCTCATCTCAATTAAAAATTTAAACTAATAGTTGTATTGTACTTATTGTTCCCACTTCCCAAAAGGTTGAATCTCCAATCCTATAGGCCCACACGTCCCGACCCGACAGAGCATATAAGAAGATGCAAATCATGGTAACTCAGTTGAACATAGATACTAGAACTTCACTTACTTAATTCCGGGTCAGTGTTCCCAAACTTCACCCATGTGACCAACTGGCGGACTAATTATACATTTATGTTTATACAATATATATATATATATACTTCATTTTTTTAAAACACTCACCATTACACTCCATAGCTATCTACTTGCACAACTATTAAATTCATAACAACTAGATTTAATGATGCAAATACAAAAATACAAAAATATTTCAAAATCCACTTTTTGTAACCATATATTAAATGATGACATAATTAAATATAAAAATTAAATAAATAAAATCTCTCTTGAAATTTTTTAAAAAAGGAATTTAAAAAATAATTTGATTTTTATTTTCCTTTTCTGTTTGGCTATAGTGAGAAATTCATTAAAATATTCTTCAACAAGTCTGATTAAAAAACCAAGGGAATAAAAAAATTTAAATAATAAAAATAAAAATAAAAATAAAGGCAGGCCCAGACCTAAAGAAGAGGAAAAACAAAGACCAAAGAGGAGAGAAAGCAGAGAGATTAGAATCTGAGATCGAGCGTAGCAGGTTGAGTCAATGGACTCTGCAGTAGTGGATAGAATCATAGAGAAGCTTACAGAAGTCCGATCTTCCAAGCCGGGGAAGCTGGTTCAACTCACTGAGTCTGAAATCAAGCAGCTTTGTGTCGCCTCCAGAGATATTTTCAACAAACAGCCCAATCTTCTTGAACTCGAAGCACCCATCAAAATCTGCGGTACCCCTTTTCTCCACTGTCACTTTTTTGCCTTTATTTTTTCTGGGTTTGTAATTTTTTTGTTTGAATGTTCTTGGGTTTGGTTCTTTTTATTATTATTCTTTTCGCTGTGTGTTTTCTAGGGATGAAGCCTGTTCTGTGTACTTGCGATCATGTTTTGGGTTTTTCAGGGTAGTTGATTTGATGGATTCTTTTTTAGGTTAAATGTCTCAAATGTTGGGGTTTATACATCCATGAATAAAGAGCAAAAAGGGGGAAATGGGGTTTGTTATTTGTCCAATTAATCAATTCTGTATGGTTAAATTTTTATTTTGTATAAAACTGAATTCTTGTTGTTATAGGATTGAATTCACCCTTTTTATTTTAATCACTATTTTGATGAATTCTGCCAAAAATTTTAGGAGACACTAACCCTAATGAGCTCTGGTAGTCCTAAAAATTTAAGTAATATCAATCAAACAACTCTAAAACCATTACTGACTAAGCAACATGTTAATATGTTATCAGCTAGTAAGAAGGTAGTTTAGCCCTTGTGCGGCTAAATCAAAGTGATTATACCTTGAACTATAATCTCGTTTAAATGGAGTGCAAGGTTGTTGCTTAAGGTTGTCTTTCGAGTGCATATATTGATTTGGGAATGATTAGGGATGAAGTGGATTTTAATGATCTGAATCACTTGTGTTTCAAGAATGACTTTAGAGTTTAGGCTACCCTGGTTCTTCCTTTTGGTGTCCTATGATTTGTTGCTGTGTTATTTATTGACTGTTTTGTGGTTTCAGGTGACATTCATGGACAGTACAGTGACCTATTGCGACTTTTTGAATATGGAGGGTTTCCTCCTAAGGCTAATTATTTGTTTTTAGGCGACTATGTAGATCGTGGCAAACAAAGTTTGGAAACGATATGCCTCTTGCTTGCCTATAAAATTAAATACCCAGAGAACTTTTTCCTTCTGAGAGGAAACCATGAATGCGCTTCTATTAATAGGATTTATGGATTTTATGATGAATGTAAGCGGCGGTTTAATGTAAGACTTTGGAAAGCCTTTACGGACTGCTTCAACTGTCTTCCTGTTGCGGCACTGGTTGATGATAAGATATTGTGCATGCATGGGGGGCTATCCCCTGACCTATCAAACTTGGATCAAATCAGACAATTACAGCGTCCTACTGTTATCCCTGATACGGGTTTGCTTTGCGATTTACTTTGGTCGGATCCTGGTAAAGATGTTAAAGGGTGGGGGATGAATGATAGAGGAGTTTCATTTACCTTTGGCCCGGATAAAGTGTCAGAGTTTTTGACAAAGCATGATTTGGATCTTGTTTGTCGTGCTCATCAAGTAATGAACCCTGATTCTTTTTTCTTTTTTCGTTTTCCTTGACTTCCGATAATACTGCTTGTCCACATACAATCTCTTTCGTTCACAGGTTGTGGAGGATGGCTATGAATTCTTTGCCGATAGGCAGCTAGTCACCATTTTTTCAGCACCCAACTACTGCGGAGAATTTGATAATGCTGGTGCCATGATGAGTGTCGATGAAAACTTGATGTGCTCCTTTCAAATTCTTAAACCCGCTGAGAAGAAAAACAAGTTTATGACATCAACAAAAATGTGACTTCATTTATCAGTCACTCTCCGAAATTTATGAAAGGTCCGTATCCTACTCCTCTTCCCTTTGCACAATAGCTGCTTAACCAGTGCATATGTGTCTGTGTGTGCTTATTTATATGCATTGGATTGACTAATTCTGTAGTACATGTGCATTGTCCAAGCAATTCAAATGATAAAGCATTACGACATGTGCTTGACGTATGAGAAATGCAAATGTTCTTTTGGGAAATCCACCTTGTGCTTTTGAAAATTTTTCATTTTAAAAATATTTATAAAAATTGAAAACTTTTAAAATAGTGCAAGATTTCAGTAGCTGTATTACCTATGCAGAAAAATAAGTTAGTAACTGGATTAATATATACGGAAAGAGTTAATTTAAATATTATTCCTTAAGTTCTTATGAGAATTTAGAAGCTGCCATTGATTGGACTGGACATTAATTTGAATCATCAACATATATATATATATATATATATATATATATATATATATATATATATATATATATAGGGTAGGTTCAAGTGAGAACAAGCTCCCATTTAAAAAGTGAGGACTAATTTGATCCATCCATCTTGGTAGATCAAAGGTTGAGTTTGCTGGAAAATAAATGGAAAAAGGATGGGGTTCATTTTAAAAATATTGCAAACTTGAAAGTTTGTAGTAATTATAAAATTGACTCTGTGTTTTTTTTACTAAAACCTCAACCATTGATGAACCTTGATGGGTGGATGAGATCAGTCCTCACTTTTTACAGGAGGACCCTGTTCTCATTTGTTCGTTCCCCTATATATATATATATGTATATATATATATCTCCTCCAGTGTTCTTCTAATGTCACTGACAATCACTGGCAAAAGACAAAAAGTAGCCTTGTAATTACAGTGATTTGCATTAAAATCATTTACTGGAAAACTATTGAGGAAGATTGTGTGAAATTAATATAAACAAGACTAATTGCAGATTTGAAGCTTTTAAAAGACCTCTTCATCAGAGGATTGATTAAATGAAATCTTTCCTTAAATTAATCCAACAGGTAGCCATATAATATTAATGATGCATTTGAGGAATTCAATATAATGTTGCATTATGAAAAATGCAAAACAATATTGCATTTCTGCATTGTGAAAATAATGCTTCATTTTAGTACTGCAATATAATGTTGCATTATAGAATGTAGACTTCCTTAAATTTTTTTTTTTTGGATTTTATATAAAATTGTAATGTTACATAAATTGAGTTACTGACTAATATGTGACTAAACAAAAAAGAAGGAAAGAGAATAAAAGAGAGATTCTATCTTGGAACAATAGAGCTTAAGAGATATGAAGCGAAAACACTCCCGATATCGTATTCATGAGAAGAGAGCCTTTAGTTGACTAAGGGACATCAGTGAAGTCTAGAAACATATTATGTGCACATTCATAAGTTGCAAGAGAATTGGAAGCTTGATTCATATCTCCAAAAACCTATAAAATAGATTTATATCCATGAATAGTTCATTTTCCTAGAATAGTATTGACAAAAGGAGAGTAAATTGCATTAGGTTATTGGGTTCAAGCTTAGGAAACACGCTGATAAATAATTTAAAAGAAAGATTGTGTTCTTTCATTTTCTCACTTCTCCATCTTTACTACCATTTTCTTATGTTCCCGGTCATATAATTTTTTAATAATGAAGAGCTGTAAACAAGCAGACCATCTTGGCTTGTTTAAGCTTGTATGTGTCTTGTGTGGAAAAGTTAACAAGCCTAGCCTTGTTTAAAATAGGATCCAAGCTGGCCTGTTATTTGCGTAAAATAGCACTCTGTTGAATGTTGCTGTAGAATTGTGCTTCATGATTTGGGAATTTGGTTGCAATTTGTTGTGTTTGTGAATATTGCTCTAGAATGGTTGTTCATATATTGGGACATTTGACTGCAATTAGACTCTTGTACTTTGATTTACGGGAAAGCTCACAGCCGCTATCCGAAGGTGCGCTTTGGGTGAAGTCCGCCTTGTACTCGTGTTTAACTTAAATTCATCTTAATTGTGTTGGCCTGGCTTGTGTTTTTGAACAATCCGAAGCACAAACTAAGCCCAAGACCGTGTTCTGGTCGGCTTTATTGTCACTCTTAGCATAAAAAATACGAAAGTGACTGTTCTTTGTGATATCTGTGTTTTGTCAAATTTGAATGGATTCTGTATGCAATATAAATGCTATTCACTTTATTCGTACACACCTGACACCATTTTGCTCTCTTGTAGACATTTTATCCTTAATAGAAAAAAGCTCGTGGTTATCATCCGGCTTGGAATTAGGGAAAGCACAATGCTTCATACTCGTTTGCGTGTTGGTATAGTACAATTGGAGATCATCCTCGATGATGCCTTATGCCTATGCCGATGGCCGCACTGGCAGGAAACTGTCTCTTTTCCTTGCGCTTCGTCAATTTGCTCGGATGAATGCTGTATATCTCCAGCACAGAAATATTTTCCAGTTACTACAACTATTATTTTCACTCTCTTCTAATACAGTCTTAGTCTTATGTGTAAGAAATGTTATTCAGTGCTTTTATCTTCCAGTCTTGAGACCATGGCACGTAAAATATGAGCCCTTTCTTGAAGGAAGCCGGCATGCATTTGCGTTTGCTCGGCGGCCCTCAATGAGTAATACTACATGTACTCTCTATACTCCGTCTTGCCTGATTTGGTGGGACTGGAGTGAGCAATCATTGGACGTGGACCCTCCTATCCTCTTATAATTGTTTTTTTTTGGGTTTGCCCAAAGGTATCCTTCCGGCCGGCAGTCAGAAGACTAACTCTCGTCCCAACTGTCAGCACACTAAGTGGTAGGGGACTGGCCAAATGGTTTGCTCCTATCCTCTTATAATAATCAAATAGGAGATCAAACAATCATTATTCCATGCACCATGATTCACACATTTGTGTGAACCATAAATTAAAAGAACATTTTTAATATACTAAAAGGTATACATAAAGTACATTATTGAAAAGTATATACAGTGATACAGAGTAGTTTTTTATATTATCAAACAATGTACATTTAGTAGACAAATAATGTACTTTTAGTATATTAAAAATGTATATTGTCCACACAATAATTTGACGAGATCAAATCACCTCTTTAACATTGAATTACTGTTGGATCTTGGGCTTGCTTGGTTAACAGCTTAACATGAAATTTGTCAAAATTTAATGAATTTGACCATCTTTAACATAGAGTTAAAATGTTAAAATAATTGTTCGATAAACTGCAAATTCAATTGGCGTTTTGAATTCAAAACATTAAATAAAAAACATTATGGTCCTGTTTAATAACAAAGTCTATTAGTCAATTTTGACTTTTTTGATCACTATTAATTGTTAAACTTGATTAAATAGTCAATATGAGTGTTTGATTAATTAACTTTTTTGTAATAATTTATTATTCCAAAACACTAAAATTTAAAAAGTTGCTCAAAACAGTTTTTTCTGATTAACTTTTTGAAAACAAATCATTTTGTATATAATCAATCAGTTAGCATCTAATTTACTAAACATCTTTCTACAAATAAGCTAATGTTATCAATTAGTCAAATTTATTAATTCAATCAGCTAACAATTATTTATCAAACACCCTATGAATAGAAGGGTTTTGATCATCGTTTTGAAAAAAATGTAAGATTCTTACCAATATGCCCTTAATGCTAACATAAATCTTTTTTTTTTTTAAAAAAAAATGAGATGAATGGAGTATAAAACTGTAATCTATGTGACAGGTTTGTGTACGAATTGTATACAACTAACCTAAACCTACCAAATGTACTTTAAAAAAATGTGAACAAAAAACTACTCCAATAAATAATGAAAATTTACATTTTTTATTTTTCAATTATACTTGTGGTATAGACTTAGTACTTGAGTTATATGCGTGACCATATTTAACTCCTAAGTTATGTATGAAGCTTCAATTTTAGTCTTCCGAGAACTATTTTTGCTACCAAAATGTTAAATAAAGTGACAAATTTGGTTCTACAGAGACTAAACTTACCACTTTGTGCATAACTTAGGAGACTAAAGATAATCATATATATAACTCATGGACTAAGTACGTACGGGTACAACTGGAGGATAAAAAATGCAATTCTCCCAAATAAATAACTAAAGTGGGCTTGAGCCTTATGAATTAATGGGCTAATCCGAACCCGCACACGAAACACATGCAAATTCGCGGTAAGTTATCGTTGACGCGTGTGGCGCACGCTGCTCTCAACTGAACTAACCAACCCCTCTCTGTTATCTTCCACGTTAAGCATTCAATCCGAGAAGAGTTTAGGGCTCGTTTCCACACTGATCCGCCCAAAACAGTTCGTTTTCTCCGCCGCAGATCTCCGCCGCGTGGTTTCTGATGGACGAGTCTTTCAACCTCCCTACCAGCCACTTGCTCGGCTCAGTTCCGGTACACACTCTTCACTCCCGCGCATAATTGTAAACACAAACGCCGTCATCTTTTATGTCCCTCCGTTTTCCATTTAATTTGTTTGATTTTCCAGAAATTACATTCCGATTTAGTTGTCGATAGATTTATTTTTTTCAGTGAATTTCTGTTTCTCCAATGTTTCTGTGGAGCATTGGAGATGTTTTGGTGTATGAGTTTGTAATAAATATTCAGGCGCAAGTGTTTGTTCACGGTCAGTTATCAGATTACTGGGAGTAGGATATCAGGAATTTGTATTTTGTTTTATATTTTTGGGAAGGGAAGCAAATGATTGTAAATTTTGTATCTCTGCACTTTTTAGCTTACAAATTTAGTGAAATAGTACCTTGAAAATTCTAGAGAAGCGAGTACTTTAGTTATGCTTGGGGTGCTTCACCAATGCCTGCAGGAATTCTTCTATTTCCTCAGTTGGATAAATACAATTATGTTTTATAACCTGGCCAAAGAGCACTCAATATTGATTGAATATAAACTCCAAAATCACATTGGTTCACCCATTTTCCAATCTCACACCCTATATCAAAGATGAACACAAAACAATCTCAATTTTCCAATCTTCTTATGTTTCTGATATGAATGCTCTGGAACACTGTTAGTTTCATAATTTGACACTCAACTTTCAAATGGTGAAAATATTGTGTTGTCTGGTCTTTTCTCAATCACCCCTGGGAGGGTGAGAGAGAGAGAGAGAGAGAGCAACCAAGGGAGAATTAGAACAAAGAACCCTGGGATAGGTGCATAAGTGATAAGAGCACATTTTTTGGTTCATAAGACTTTTTCTCATTTCCTTGCATTTTATAAAGAAACTTGATTTACTGATTTCTACAATATAGGTTTTGCTCACTCTTCTTCTTCTTCGTTTTTTTTTTCCCCCAAACATGATTAAATTATTTTCTTGAGAATCACTTTAATTTTCTGCAGTGTTGTATGTTCTAAACACAGCTCAAGCTTAATAGTGCGTTGCTTGAAAATTCTCACGCAGTCTTTCTTTGCAGTAGACATCAAGAGAGTGTTTGCTGAATTGGCAGAAACGGATGTAGCATTTTCTTACAGTTTGTAATTGAAAAGGAAAATTTTGTGTCGGGGAATGGGTTTTATCTCAAACTGAAGTGAATTTCAATTTAGGATCCGTTTGGAAAGCAGGAAAATAACTTCCGGAAAATGTTTTTTGGAAAATGAGTCATTTTCCAAAAAACATTTTCCTTTCCAGTGTTTGGTTGCGTTATGGAAAACTGTCTTAGTGTGTTTGGTTCATTTTGGCCGAGAACATGCGAAACGACCATTTTGGCCATTCCGGAAAATGACTCAAGGAAAAAAATACATTAAGTCATTTTCCGGAAAAATGAACTGATTTTCCTTGGTCAACGGAAAACATTTTCCGTTGACCGCATTTTCTGGACGTTGCCAAAACACTGAAAACTCAAAAAACATTTTCCGGAAGTCATTTTCCGGGTTACAAACACACCCTTAATAAATGCCCCAAGATTAATTTTTAAAGCTGTTTGATTAATGGTTCCTGTTACCAAGTTGAAGATAATGGGTTTTATCTCAAATTGAAGTGAATTTCAATTTAATAAATGCCCCGAGATTAATTTTTAAAGCTGCTTGGTTAATGGCTCCTGTTACCAAGTTGAAGAGAATGGGTTTTATCTCAAATTGAAGTGAATTTCAATTTAATAAATGCCCTGAGATTAATTTTTAAAGCTGCTTGGTTAATGGCTCCTGTTCCAAGTTGAAGAGAATGGGTTTTATCTCAAATTGAAGTGGATTTCAATTTAATAAATGCCTAGAGATTAATTTTTAAAGCTGCTTGGTTAATGGTTCCTGTTACCAAGTTGAAGAATTATTTAAATGCTTTTACAGGCTGTTGTCACAGAAGAAAAGAACAACACTAATCGTGAAGGTGTGATTGAACTGAATTTCCATCTCTTAGTAATTCCTTCTAAAAATTTACTTATTTGGATACTCTTCTACAGCTCCTGAAGCAAATCTGCAGATATTTCCTCCAAATAATGGTGGGAATGCTGGTCAGGGAACTCCTGCAGGTCCAAGTGGTACTAATCATTTACTCTGTGCCATTTTTCACTACGTCATATCAGGAAATCATGAGCTATTTTCTGATTACCAAACTGGTTTAGGTTATAAATAATTTTATTTCAAATATTCTTTTGGGCTGTAATAGTTCAGTTATGTATTTAAGTTTTAGAAGTCATGTACAAATAATCATCAAAATAGCGTTTGGGTTAAAGAAAAAGATTGACTGTAAGGTTAAGTGTTTCGTGTGTGATGTGTCTTAGACCCAGCATGTAAATTGATTGAAGAATAAATTAGGCTTATACCAAAAGGGATAGCTTAGATTTGAATTCCATAAGGTTAAGTATTTCATCAGTTTCATGCATCTTACATCCGAGTACCCAACATGTAAGTCAATCTAGAAAATTTTATCTTATACCTATTTTATTCTGTGATAACACCTTGTACAAGCATGCCACTTATTTAAGCAGTCACATTTACATTGCCAAAGTTTTGACCAAATTGCAACCCCCCATTTCCATTTTTGGCACAAAATTAAGATTCCTTAATCGGAGTACCATTTTCCTATTTAGACCTATGTGTATGAAATTCTAGTTAATGTAGAATATACTATTTTATGCAGAAGGAGATGGGCAGCAATCAGCAAACAATTGGAAAGGAGTGTTTAGTATATCTTCATATACCCAATATTTTAATGTAGATACAGATGTTGTGTTAAACAGATTGATGTGTTCTTTGAATCCTACAAGTGGTGATTTCTTCAACAAAATTGATGCTAACCCTGATCTGTAAGTCCCTCTTGTGGGTACATTTCCAAAATACATATATTTGATAAGTTGCTTGTTCCTTAGTGCTTTTTCTGGGTTGAGGTGGTCCATTGAATTGAATGGATCTGCGAGGGTGCTGCTAGGAAACTAGACAAAATGAATACAAATATTTGCGTAGCATATATAATCATTTTCCTTGCATTGGGTGTACTGTTAAATAACTCATTGCATTGAAATTGAAGAAAGATATTTATATTGAATTAAATAATACTTTATGCCCTTCTGCCATTCTTAAAGTTGTCTGGTGTATCTATGGTCAAATTCATATTTCTGTTTGCTTAGAAATATGTATGTTAATAGTGTCCTTGATTTTCTTTCATACCTCTAGATGCTTTGTTTGATACATAAGTTCTTCGAATATATGTATTTTGTTGTACAGATGTATCTTGCTTTCTCAGGTGCGCAATTTTCATGTGAAAAAGAACAAAAAGGAAAAAAAATAAATAAAAATTTGGAAAATAAAGATACAGATAATCAGATAGTGTACTTGGCTAAGAGAAATGAGTCAAACTTGACTTAGAATCTTAGATTATGGCTTGGCTAGTTGGCTGATTTGAGTTCAGCTGTAATAGAACAAGCCACAGTAACCTTTCCATAATTCTATTGCCCAAAATCCTCTGATGTTATCTTTCTTAATGTTCATATCACGGCTGGATTGGCCTTTACATCTGTTGAATAACTTCTCTTTTTCAAGTGGAGGTCAAACAGTGGTGTTTTTAAATTTCCATTTTACCTCTGGCTTTCTGTTGTTGATTTGTTGTACCATATTTATGGTTACTCAATATCTTCCTCCTAAGTCCCAATATTTTCTTTTTGTATGAATACTGAAGTTATGGGCTTGTCTGGATCTCAACAACTTTGGTAGCTGCAATTTCTTCCTTTGGAAACTTGGCTACCTATCTAATGCATAAGCAAGGTGATACTGCTTCTACTAGGGCATTTGACGTTGGCTATATGAGTGTGGCTGCATTTTCTGTATACGGTTACGCATTCATTGTGCCACTGGGGTTTTACTTCTTGCTTCAGTACTTGGGTTCTAATGCTAACCTCGTACGTTTTTGGTGCTTGTGGGCATATTCTCTCTTCGTTTTTATTCTCAGCTCTGTAAGTATATGTATCTTTATCTTTTTATTTATGATGAACTTTAATTGCGTGGCATCATGCATTGTTGCCTTTGATACATGTTCGGGAGCTATATTGATAAACTTTTGTAGATTGAGAAACACAGTGAACTAGTTTTGATTGTGATACATTCCAACAGAGTAAAAAATGGTTCTGCACCCCTAAATGCCTCTAGTGTACCTAAGTGCTTCATAGGAATGTGAAATAATGACAATGATTTTGACAGTGTAACCTGAGTAAATCGAAATCAATCAGAACTCATCTTAATCATATATGGTTGTGCCTTGTATGCATAGCTTTGGTATAATGAATGCATGGATACTGGTTAGCACCTAATGTGAACTTTCTTAGTGATTTAAGTAGTTCCCTTCTGTTTGACAAGCCTGGATTATTTGGTTGTCGTTTTATATGGCAGTTTCTCTTGATCATCCCAGTGGAATTTATCAAGTGGATCGTCATATTACTCACTGGTGCAATGTCAGGCGCTTTTGTTACATTAAATCTTAAAAGCTTTGTACAGACAAATGATCTCGCCATTGTGCCCATTGCTGCTTTTGTCCTACAAATGGGCCTGGCAATCTTCATCAAGATGTGGTTCTTTCCTTGAGTGTGGTGGCTGCAGTGAAGTTTATTTTTCACTCCTGGGAGTTGAGAACTTCCTAATGGCCTGCTCAGATAGTTATGAAGAACTTGGAGTGTTAATCTAGAGAAATATTTAATGAGATATCTTAGGGAAATGCTGAGCATGAGAATTGCTACTGTTAAAAATTTGTTATATATAGATAGCATATATATAGTTGTGGTGTAGGGTTTTTGGGAGACTCAAATCAGGACAGTAGCTGGATTTTTATGATATGAAAATATCCCTCTTGTAAATAAATATAAGCTGATTGCTTATTAGAGCAATGTTTTGCTATCAGATAAGTGCAGCGCAATATATTGTGTTTGATATTAAAAGAAAAAGAGTTGTTAGTTCTGGTCTCAATGATTGAATAAATATTCAATTCTTACTATAAATTTGCATCTCTTTCTTCTTTATATCTTTGTCACTTTGTGGTTGTGTGCAATAGGAAAAGGGAAACTACTCAGCTTTTCTGAAAAAAGAACAAACTTCCATGGAACTGTGGAAGTAGTGGTTGGTTGCTGGCTGAAAAGCCAGAGATGAAAATGGCAACCTAAGCTCTTCTAGTCTTCTTCCCTGTTGGGGTATTGTGGGTAGAGGGAGAGTTGCACTTTTGGTCTCTGAGAAATCTTTTTTGGGTACTCAAAATTTTATATTCAAAGTCAAGGATCGAGACATTTGATTAAGGATAGATGAGTCTCTTGACTCCCTTCTATTCAATCACACCTACAAGTTAACTAGTCCATGAGTTATAAGCTAATAGTAGAATAATAGATATAAGTCTTGTTTGGTAAATGTTGTTAGCTGATTGAGTTAATTAGAGGGTATAACTATGCTGATTGAGTGATTGTAGAATAGTGCTTGGTAATTAGCTATTAACTGATAGCTGTTTAGTACAATTTCTTTTCTAAAAAAGCTAATTGAAAAAGTTGTTTAAAATAAATTCTATACGAAATGTGCACTTGAAAGCTTAAAACCGTGCACTTGAAGATAAAAAAAATGTGCACTTAAAAGGTAAAAACTTAGCACTCGAAAGCAAATAGATGTACAATTGATGTAATTTATGATACCAAAAAGGCAGGTTATTCAACTTAAGTGTTATTAAACCAATTTATGATAATAATGTTATTACAATTTCACTATTAATATTAAAAAATAAAAAAGTATCAACAATGTTACAAATAAAAATTCAATTAGAATTCTCACTATTGATATTTAAAAATGCCAAAAAATAAAAAACAAAAATTCAATGGTGTAGGATTCAAATTGGTGACCACTTCATATGAAAATAGATAGTTTTACCATCTAAGCCAAATTAACCTTTATTTAAATTTTGTATATTTAATGTATATAAACGTTAGTTTACTATGTATATAAGAACCTATACATACAATATATATAAAGGGATGCCCGACCATAACATGCTATAACAACAACAATAATGGGTCTTGTTCAAGTACGACAGACTCCTCTTGTATGGACGATGTCCAACCATCTATAAATCTATAATGCATTTAAGAGTGGTATGTGGTATACTACAAAATGGTGGTACCGTAGTGACATTTTAATAATTTCAATGATATATTGATATGTTAGTATATTTAAATTTGTTTGGTGATACATTAACATAGTGCTTTGTGTCTAATACACTATCAGTATTCCCGACTACTACGTGCACATAGATGGCCATACGTTTGTACAGGAATGGTGATATAGAATTCGATCACCTAAGACTGGGAAAAATAGTGCATGCTGCCCTGCACTATTACATATGTTATATTTAGAAAATTAAATGGTGTTTTTATAATAAAGTAATTAACCATAAATATTGAAATTATATATATATATACATAATTCTATACGTGGTAGTGTGGTACTTAACGCACTAATTACAGTCAAATATTTTATAAGATAGTATTAAAAAATCTTATACATTAATTAAACATAATATTATACATTTTTACCACCGTGCATTAATTTAAAGTCTGTTACTAGCATAGATTTAGTTTAGATATAAAGTATTAAATAGTATCTATACCCCGTCTAAATCCAAACTAAACTAAAAATTTATTATAAATATTGCAATAAATTGCTATATATTAACTAATAAATATATAAATATATTTCAAAATACTCAAATAATAAAATAAATATAAAAATCTAAAATAATTAAAAAGTTAAGCATGCCTAACCCAAAATAATTATTAACCAAACATATCATAAATATTATTTATTTGGATATTAGGTTTTTAAAATATATAAAATTTTAGGATATCACCTAAACTAAATAAGCACAAAAAGGGGGTCTTGTAATAAAATGACATAATTGACCCTATGCGAAACTTGAGTCTTGAAAGTAAAAAGGTACGTTACACAGATAGGAGGGAGAAGATGACACAAGTTTTAATTTGTATATTTTCAATAGGAATCACTGAGGAAAGTTCCAGCCTCCAAGGAGGGAGAAGAGATCTAATGGTATCTGACCATTTATTTCGTAACGTTGTTGGATGCAACAGCGTTGTTTTGCCCCATCACTCTTGTCTAGCTCGCATGGCAGACTAATTGATTACATTAGTAAACTTTGAGTCAGGAATTAAGTCTCATTAGCGACATTGTGAGGCAATCTCTCAAAGTATGCGATGCAATGGTACTACTAGGTTCTCTAATATGCTCATTCTATCCTCTGCGTGCTATAAGGAATCTTCAGCATCTTGCAGTAGATTCAGCTCCAATAGCGATTTTTCTTTCCATAGATTTGTTCTTTAATCTCGGCTGCTTTAGCTAATCGTACTTAATGAATCAGTTTGTTGAATCAGTTGTAACAGATTTAATGAAATAGTTTTCACCATTCTTCTCTCATCTTGCTCTCGTTCTTGATCCTCACCTCGTGATACAATTGAATTATATTGTTGAAAATGTTTGGTCAACGGGGAGATAAGTGATGTCTTCAGCCGGAGGTGGTTATGTCAACTTTGCACGGGTGTCGCACGGGCATTGCACGAGCACCGCACCAGATTTTATTTATTTATTTATTTATTTTTTGACCAGCTTAATCCACTCTAAAAAAACAAAATGAACTAATGGAGGAACTGTTAAGCACGTGTGGCATGTTTCTTTTTAGCAATTTCTTCTAATGTTATGTTTAGGCTTGTAGCATCGTCTTATTAGATATTATAAGCGGCTACGGGTAGTCTATGCTTTATATTGTGAATAGTACTGATAGCAACTGAAGTTTATCATTTCTCAGTTGCATGATATGTTTAGGTGGCCAGTGAATGAAAAACTAAAAACAAAAACATCTTGTTTAGGTGGTCAATCTACAATCATATGTCTAATATATATATAGATGATGTATGGTAATGAAGGAAACTGATGCACTAATGGTCCAAAAAATTTTGGCTTTTACTCACTACATGATTAAATTTATAAGAGTTATTAGTAATCAATAAGTTGTATACAAGTAGCCTTATGTATCAGACGGTTCGGATGGGTTCGGATATTAAAATCATCAACCCTCAAAGTTTGGTTTGTATTTTGTTAACCCAATTCGCATAAATTAATTTAGCAAAATTATCGGATATTATAAAGTCGGTTTCTGACGGATTTATTCAGATATTCGGATTTGTTCGGGTTGAATTAAACAAAGTCCAAGAACTCTACAGCACTGGATTAGCCAAAAGAGACAACTGAGATGTTGGAGGACCAAGTCTGAGCTCAAGTTCTCATCTTCCAAAACACCATAGCCTTTTTTTTAGGTGTACGTGGAGAACGGAGATTGAACGCTTACCAATTAAGTATGCCTACAAAACTACAAACTACAAAGGCGTGGTATAAATTATTTATTAGCATTTCAGTTGAGGGAGGCTTTATGCTTTAAGCATATGCGTACACAAGGCAAGAAATTAAAAAGTACTCTCTCTCATACTTTTGAGGTGTCTCTTTTTCTTTGTCCAACATTCCTTTTTCTTTTCTTTTTTTCTTGCAAGTCATTCCTTTTTCTTTGTCCAAGAACATTGTGTAGTGGAGTAGTGGTATTAGTGTTTATTATTATATAAATATATATACACACATGCAATGCCAATTTGAAGTTTGAACATTGAAGTATTGAACATATATAGTATATACATATATATTACGGAGTAATAGAAGTATTTCGGACATTCGGACGAATCCAGTAAAATAAATACCCAATTCTACCCGAGAACACTCAGTCCGCCTTATAACACGGATCGGATCGGATGGTTGTATTCGAGTTTAGATCGGGTCAGTTTCCCTCTTTTCGGTTACGTTGTCGGGTTGGACGTGTGGGTCGGGTGTAGCCCTATAAACAAGTACCTATCAGCTATTGGTGTCAAACATGCGGGCTTGATATGGATGGCTCTATGCTTTATATTGTGAATATAGTACTGATAGCAACTGAAGTTTATCATTTCTAAGTTGCATGATATGTTTAGGTGGCCATGTGAATGAAACACTAAAAACCTCTGATCTTGAATTGAATTAATTATAGGGTATTAGGGTTGGTCAGGTTGCATTGTGGTCAGTTGAGATAGATAACCAAGTAGCTTAGATGATATAAGTGATAAAACTAAATTCAGATATTAAAATGGTCAAAAACAGCTAGAAAGTGATTATGTCAACTTTGCACGAGTGTCGCACGAGGGCTGCACGGGCGTGCGTCACCTGTGCAAAAGAAAGAATTTACGTATAGCACTTGAGATATTGTGGTGTTTTGAGAAACAATTTGAGTCGAGCTTTTGGTGAATGAAGTTAGTGCCTTACTCTATATCTATCACTCTGATCTGATATATTTATTATGCATATATATATATATATATATATATATATATATATATATATATATATATATATATATATATATATATATATGCTGTTCTTATGCTCTTTTAGTGAATATCTCGGGTTGAGGTTCTTTGCACTTGAAATGGGGGTTCTATTTCTCTGGAGTTTAAATCTTTGCTGCCTGGATCTTCATTCCTTGATGATGGGAAGGAACATGCAATATTCTTGGGTCGTTCTAATCATTATTTGTATTGGTGACTGGGTGCTTCAATTCCCTTCTTTTCTTTATGCATGCTCGTGCACACACATTACATGTTTGATTCATGAATTTTGAAGCTTATGTATATATGTAATATGCTTGATCATAATGCAAGTGATGACTATTGTATCTCTTGGTGCTGCATGCGCATCTGCATGAGATTGTGGTCAGTTGAGATAGCCAAGTAGCATACATGATATAACTATATGAGTGATAATGTCAAATTCAGATGTTAAAATGGTTAAAAACAAAAGTAGGTGATTATGTCAACTTTGCACGAGTGTCGCACGGAGGCCGCACAGGCGCCGCACGCCCGTGCGAAAGAAAGAATTTCCCTTAATTTAATACTGAATGTATATTCGAATTTGAGGGATTCAGCATCAAACACTCGGAGAAGTGGATAGGATTTTGGGATAGCTGCTAAGTGTTGTTTAGGAATTTTAGATGTTAGAAGAAGAGAGGGATATGAACCTATAAATTAAAGTCTTTAAGGGAGGAACGAGTAGGTCATAATTCTCATTTCCTTCTATTCTTGCCCCCTCTATCTCACAAAAGATCATTCTTTATAGCTTCATCTTTAATTTAGAGAACTCGTGCAATAGACAGTCGAGATGAAGAATCTGTTTGGTGGCCCAGGGAAGCTGAGCGGGCTCTTACTCAGAATATTTCAGTCTGTGTCTACGGGCTCTTACTCAGAATATCAGGGAAGCTGAGCGGGCTCTTACTCAGAATATCAGGGAAGCTAAGCGGGCGGGCTCTTACTCAGAATATTTCTTACTCAGAATATCAGGGAAGCTGAGCGGGCTCTTACTCAGGATGTGTCTGCGGGCTCTTACTCAGAATATTTCAGTGTGTGTCTGCAGCTGGCTGCTTCCGCTGGAGTAATGGCTTCAGCTTCACAATATTTCAGTGTGTGTCTGCAGCTGGCTGATTCCGCTGGAGTATTTCTTTAGCTGGGAGCTTCACAAGCTGGGAAGGTGATTATGTCAATTTTGCACGAGTGTCGCACGGGCAACGCACGGGCGTTGCACTTTGTAAGTATCACAATCGTACTTATAACTTATAAGCTAAGTATATTAGGAGCTAAAATTGAACATATAAGGATACCTTTTTGCTACACATGTTAAAAAGGGTGTAGCGAATTCCCTAAAATAACAAAACACATTACTTTTCGCGGCACCTACCCAGCTTGTGAAGTGGGTGCCGCGAAAAGTTAATATTTTTTTAATAATTTACTTTCCGCGGAACCCGCTATTGTGGGTGTCGCGAAAAATGGGTCAATTTTTTTCAATCTCCACGTCTTTCTAAATTTATATAGTGGGGGAAGACAAATTAAAGTGAACAAATGTTTTTTTTTCAAAAAAAAAAATAATTAAAGGCATCAGGCATTTCTTCTCTCACCATTCTGGTCTCTCTCTCACGGAAACATTCATCACTCTCCTCTCACCATCTCTCACTATTTCTTCCTCACTCTGCTCCGATCTCTCACCATTTCTTCTTCTCACCCCCCTCTCACCATTTCAATTTCTCTTCTCACTGTCCTCTCGCTATCTCTCACCATCCAACTCCGCCCAGAACAAGGATGGCGGATCTGGGGCCGCCCAGAGCAACGATGGTGGATTTGGGGCGAGAACCAGCAGATCTGGGAAAAAACCAACATCTTTCTAAAACCAAAATATTAACTTTTCGCGGCACCCACTTCCTGTAGGTGCTGCGGAAAGTGAGTTATTATTTTAATAATTTACTTTTCGCGGCACCCGATTCCATTGGGTGCCGCGAAAAGTAATGTCTTTTGTTATTTTAGGGAATTCGCTACACCTTTTTTAACAGATGTAGCGAAAAGGTATCCTTATATGTTCAATTTTGTAGTAGTGGGATTGACCATAATTCTCATTTCCTTCTATTCTTTCCCCATCTATCTCACAGAAAAGATTATTCTTTATATATAGCTTCATCTTTACAAAACTCGTGCGTACGTCGAGATGATGAATCTGTTTGGTGGCCTAGAGAAGCTAAGCGGGCTCTTACTCAGAATATTGCAGTGTGTGTCTGTAGCTGCTTCTGCTGGAGTAATGGCTTCAGCTTCACGCTTCACAAAGATGAAAATGGGTTAAAACTTTATACACATACCTTCTTAAGCGCTAGACAAAGTAGACATCGTCAGACATAAAAAATCAAACATTTGAAGTTGATTATGATCGCACAGTCATTATATAGTATGTAAATTATAAATATTCAGTATATAAATTGTGTATTTTTGGATTCAGGGGACAATCACAAGCCTGTGCAGAAAATGCCTCCCAATTCTAGGACATTCGTTTTTCCGTACAAGCAATGCACGCTCGTGCGGTACCCGTGCAACGCCCGTGCAGTACTCGTGCGACGCCACTGCAAAGTTGACATAACTACTTAATTAATAAACCTTCAGTATTGCAACTAAAATTGAAAAAAAAAAAAAAAAAAAAGGAAGCTAGTATGCCTCCCCAATTCATATATATACACTTAATGAGGGCAAAGTAGACTGTGGACCATGGTCCATGGTTAGTTCACATGTGACAATGAATAAATGTATGTTATTTTTAGGATATTGAATATATGTTATTTGTGGATTTTTAATATATTGGAGCATGATTAGCATGTTATGTATCTGTAGTTAAAATATTTCGTACCTAGAATTAACCATTTATGTGTCTGTACAAAAACGGTTAACTGCAAGTACAAATGTGTAAACTGCAAGTATAGGATTTGAATATTATTTTTGGTCCCAAGGCGGCGTTTTGTTTTCAAATGTGTAATCTGTATGTTTTTATAGAAATGATATCAGGCTTCTAAAGTATGCCTATTAATTCCAAAATTCAGCATTCATCCGACGCTTCTCGCCGCCTCTTCATCGGATCAGGTAACACTTAATTTTTAATTTTGGGAATCTTAGATGTTAGAAATGACAGCTTGTTCTTTGAACCTATAATGAAGTCTTTAATAGAGGACCGGATCGGCCATAATTCCGATTTCCTAGTATTCTTGCCCTATCTGAGATAATAATGAAGCTGAGCCCTCTGAATGAAACTAAACTGGGGTTTGTGTCTTTTTAGCCTCCTCCATAATCAATAGCCATTTCCCACCTCCCCACTAATTTTTCTATTGCACACAACCGCAAAGTGACAAAGATACAAAGATATTTATAAAAAAAAAAAATAGGAGGGCACTAGAAGGACTACAACTTTTATGGAAATCATCAAGTCAAATAATTCAGATGTTAAAATGGTGAAAAACAGCTAGAAGGTGGTTATGTTAACTTTACACGGATGTCGCACGGGTACTGCACGAGTACCGCACGGGTGTCGCACGAGCATGCGCTGTCTATTGGAAAAAAGAATTTCCTATAATGGAAATTGAGTTTCTAATATTATGTGTGAAAGAAACATGGCTGAATGGGAGAAAGAAACAAAAGGACAACTTGTTTGGTGTTGTTAAAATTTTTTCCCTTGCGAGATTCCTTTCAATTTATGTAAAATTATATTATTGTTCTCTATTGAAGGCTTAATTAAATTAGGAAAATACTATGCGTATTTTTATTTTCTATTTCCAACTTTTACTTTCCCACACAAAATTTTGATATAGACAGAGACACACATGAAAAAATTAATTTATCAATACCCGCCAAGGGAATAAAATTTAGGGAGAGATTTGGAAGTACATATAGTAAACGCAAATTATATCGTGGACCATGGTCCAAAATGCATTGTGGACCGCGGTCCCAAAACGATGTCGTTTTGATTAATGAAAACAGACGGATGAATTCGCGCCACTCACTTTCTTTTCATATATACTGCACTTTCTTTTCAACACAACTGCAGTTACCTTTCAACACAACTGCATTTACTTTTTGATATAACTACAGTTTCTTTCGATAATATAAAAACACAAATGTGAAACTGTTATTCAGTATCTTTTCATATACACTGCACTTTCTTTTCAACACAACTACAGTTACTTTTTGATATAACTACAGTTTCATTCGATAATATCAAAACAAATGTAAGGCAGTATCTTTTGGAATGAACTATAGTTTCAATCCGTCTCCCACTTACTAAAACGACGTCGTTTTGGGACCGCGGTCCACAATGCATTGTGGACCGCGGTCCACGATATAAGAACTGAGGCAGGCAAATTATGCTGTGGACCCAGGTCCACCTTGCAAGGTGGACCTGGGTTCAAAACTACGTCGTTTTTGTCTTCTTTTTTTATTTTATTTATATTTTTTATTTTTTTTAGTAAACATATTGCTGAATATAGAGTTGTCCAAAAATGTGTGAATGTAGAGGTTTCAAAGTGTGAATGTAGAGTATAGGAATTGTGAATGTACAGTTATGATTTTGTGAATGTAGAGTTGCCCAGAAATGTGTGAATGTGAAGGTTTCAAATTATGAATAGAGTATAGAAATCGTGAATGTAGAGTTATGCATGTGTGAATCTGTAATAGAGTTAAGAAGTTCTAGCAACTTGTAGCCCTGTAATGTGTGAATGTGGAGTTGTTAAGTTGTGAATATAGAGTACAGCATTTGAATTATTTCAATTTAAAATTTCGCAATCTTCATTATTTAAAATCTAAGCTTTTAATCAAATTTGATCCAAATTTTACATTATTTATTTATACTTTGTGTGTAGTACTACATTTGAATTATTTCAATTTAAAATTTGCAAACTTCATGTTGTATCTAATAAAACCATACTTTATAATATTTATTTGTAATATATATGCTAGCATGTGGGAATATTCAATATAAATAACCAAATTGCTATTTCTGAGATAAAATACATTTCACAATTTTGAATTTATATCATATTCTTATGTTGTTACAATAACATTTCTATTTTTTTTTTTTTTTTGCCAAAGACCTTGTGGTCTAGTGGCATCCGATATCTCGGTTAACACTCCCACATGGATGATGGGAGTGGGTTCGAGCCCTCAGTGGAGTCAACTTGACCTGGCAATCATGGACACGACACGAAACTGAACACGAAAATAACATGTTAGTGTTTAGTCTTAACGTGTATCGGATCGTTAATGGGTTGACCCGTTAAGAACTCGTCATGTTAACCTGTTTACACGAACCCGTCTACACAAACACGCTAAGAACTAAGGATGAATTTACTAAATTAGGCCAAGATCCTACACCAATTATTGATATTAAACAATATGAAATTTGAATTTTTATTATTTTCAATTTTATTCTAAAAACTAGTATGAACTTCTTTAATTGTGAGTTTTGAATGTTATTTTATCATTGTATGAATGCTATAAATTGAATATTTTTTTAGTTTGTTTGATGGATTGAATTGTAAGTTTTGTTTCATATATATATATATATATATATATATATATATATATATATATATATATATATATATATATATATATATATATATATATATATATATATATATAACTTAACTTTAAATTTTAGTTTTTTAAATATATTAATAGGTTTAGCGAGTTTAAACGGGTTTCGTGTCATATCGTGTCGAAACGAATCGAAACCTGTTAATAAAACGTGTCTATTGTGTCAACCTGTTAACAAATCGTTTTCATGTTCGTGTTAAAAATTTGAACCCGTTAGTAAACAAAGAAATTTGAATATATATATTGAAATTGAAAATTCAAAAGTTTACACGGAATATCATTATGGGTATATGAGATGAATAATTCACATATAATAACAACTGAAGTTTCAGTCATATATGTAAACAAAGAAATTTGAATATATCTATATGGGATATATATGAGGCTTTTATTTTCATGATCATGATCATGATCTCTAATTCTCTAAATAATAAGCTTCAAAGCTATTTTTATGATTTTTCCTAGGAAGTAATGAAAGGTCATATTTATAGCTGTAGGATAAAGAGTTTTGATAAATTCAAACTCTTTTGATATTATCTAATTAACAAATTAGATAATATCAATATTATCCAAAATCTATTTAAATATACTAATATAAAAAATAATCAAAATAACAAATTTTTAGTGTCAACACCGTTAACCTTAACGCGTCGTGCCCGTGTTTAGCCTTATCGTATTCGTGTCGTTATCATGTAGACCCGTTAACGAATCCGTATATACGAATTGTCAGATCTACGTGCATGACACGTGTGGCAAAAGAGGAGGGGAGTTAGAGCTGTGGAAGAATGATGAAGGGAGAATGGTATTTAGGATTTTAGAGGGGTGCAGTGGGTTATAGCATTTTTAGGATGGGTTGTTGGGTTTCAGTTTATTGGGCTGGACCGAGTATGGGCCAGAATTTCCAAAATTATTATACATTATTACAAAAATGGGTCGCAGTTGGCTCATTGAAAGACAAACGTTAAAACCATATATAGCAACTGACTCATTTGACCACAGTTCAAGTAAATACTTACAGATTGCACATTTCAAAACAGCACGCCACAGTTATAGCATGGACCGGGGTCCACATTGCAAGATGGACGAGAATAAAAAATACACAATTTATATATTGTAAGTTCACAATTTATATAATGAATATGCACAATTTAAATTGTGAACATTTAATATTGTAAAATGTGAACTTTTAATATGTAAATTGTGAACATTCAGTATGCAAATTGTTTATATTCATTATATAAATTGTGTATTTTTGGACCGGGATCCAAATAATAATTTGTCCCTAGTGATAAGTTCAGCCCTTCGGACACTCGAACCAATATATATATTAAGGATCAAATGAGAATACCTCCCCATGAGAAATGTGAACTAATCTTGGCTCTTGATGTTGTTCATATTTTTTTGGTTACTTATTATTTAAAATTGTAATGTTTTTAGGAAAGGAGTGTTTAGTTATTATATTTTGTGTTTAATTGGAATTGGAATCATAATTATTTTTGGATTTTATGCATGATTGTAGGAGGCCAGGAGTACTTTTTGTAGGATTCCTCACTGTCTTATGCGTAGCCATGCATTTACAGACCTTAATTTGGTCGTCCTCTTCGTTTTCTCGGTGGTTTGGTTTTGCTTGGTTGTGTTGTTCGTCGTCTTTTTTTTTTTTTTTTTTTTTTTTTTTTTTTTTTTTTTGGTTATTTGTGGTTGTAGGGCAATCTCACAGGTGGGACAACATATTGGATGGCGACGTATGAAGTAAGATCATTCATGCGTGTAATAAATACACCATATCCACTATCCAGTATCATTGCAAAATTAAAGAATAAAATTCAAGTTTGTTTTTAATCACACAAAACAGTTAACCTGTTAGACCCAAAACCAAATGCACATAATCTCCTTGTTAAGCTTTACACTCACTATGTATAATGTATTCACATATGCACTGCTGATTTATACACTGTCAATGCACTTTACAATACATTACATACTGTGTCTGTGTGGGTGATTATTTATACAATCTCCAAAAAGAAAAGAAAAAAAATGCACGGTTGAAAAAATCGCTAGGCGCTCGGGACTGCCTAGGACGCCTAGGCGAGGATTAATCGACGCTTAGGGACCCGTGTATTTTTTTATTTTATTTTTTATTTTTAAAAACTATTTTAATGTTTTAAAGACTAATAATTATAAATTGTATAATACTTTAATAGTTAATACTAAAATATTAAATATTAACCTAAAATATATCTATAGTTTGTACAATGTACGGTTATTTGGTTCAAAGCGATGTTGTTTTGAAAAACCCCATTAAAAAATAATAGCTAATTGGCCGACTAGGAGACCTAGGCGGTCAGTGCTTAAGCGGCCTAGTCGGTAGCCTAGCCGGCCCTTTTCCATTGAATGATCTTGAATTACTTTTATGCTTGATATTTTCACTTTCATTTTTATACTTATTTGTATTACTAGTTTTATACGCGCATAGCGCGAATGGGTTAATGCCCAATGTTTATATCTAAATAAATATTTGAAAGTATATCAATGCAAGATTATATATGAGAAATTTATACATGGGTAATTGAATGTCAAATTTTTTTATTTAAATATCTAACTCAAAGTATATATATGAATCTAAGATAATATAGAAAATTCATTATAATTATTCCTAAAATAAATGTTTGCAACATTGTAAAACCGATAGTCTAAATATTTGGTCTAAAAATGATAGTCTAAATAAATACTCCGTACTACTTTTAATTTGAATTTTTTTAAAGTGTTCTTAATTCTCTTTTGAGTAACATTGTCATTGTCTTCAATTCATCTTTACTATTTGTTCTCTTCCTTTTTGTTTGTTGTGTGTTATTTGCAATTTGGTTATTGTTGGTAGCATAGATGACAACATCATGCAATGAGATTACGATATAGGAGCTATGGACTTTCCTTTAGGTGCTCTGTTTGGGATTCATTTGGTTCAACCATTATTGTTGAATGGGTTATTGTGGATAAAAAAATTCTAGTTTAAGAAAAAAGATTAAATAAATTAATAAAAATTTGAAAACTTAAAATATTATGTATTCCAAAGATATTAAAAGGTAATTTCTCGCTTCAATTTGCTGGGCAATGGGTTATTTGAGTACTTTCATTGTCAACAATCCCCCAAGTAGTTAATAATTAATATGATTGGTTTCAAACTATTCCTTTTTTATTTTTTTCATGGTATTAAAGAAATACATATGTATCATTTTTTGGTGTAACTACTAATTTATTTAATTCAATAAGAGTAAAATAGAGTGATTCCGTTTCAATTTGTTAGACTATTTGAGTACTCTATTTGTCAACCAATCCCCAAGTAGTTAATATAATTAGCTTCAAATTATTTAAATTTTTTTTCATAGTATTAATAAAATATTTGGTAAATAAATATATAACATTATTTTGTAGTATTTGTACTATAACTTTGATATTTAATTACAAGATATTGTAAAAATAAGATAATGGACAATGTAATGAATTAAAGAATATTTGCATGAGAGAAAATAAAGACAATATAACTAATGAAATTATTTCTCTTTATTTAATTTAATTTTTTGATAATGAATAATTTTTTCAAATAAAAGTATTGTAGACACATAATTCTAAATTAAAGAAATACATATGTATCATTTTTTGATGTAGCTACTAATTTATTTAATTTAATAAGAGTAAAATAAAGTGAAAAACTTAATTATGTCAAATTTGATTGAGATGAGGTTCGAACCTAAGACCTTTCTTATAGAAATTAATGGGTTAGTTAAAAGTTAACGGAATATTAACAGAGAAGAGAATATTTAACGGAAAATCATAAAAGTAAGGTTAAATTAGGTAATCTCTATGAATAATATTAATCTGAATTATCTTAGCCATCTATTTGATTAAATAATTCATCTGAACCATCCATTTGATTACCGTCATTTTTTCTACCCATTTTAGGCCTAACTCTCTTTGGCTCTTATTAGTATAGTAGACTTTTATATTCCGCTTGTTTGGAATAAATAAAAGAGAAGTACGTAGAGTTTGCAAAAGTAGCCATTTTCAACGCTCTAACTTATGCTAATCATAACCCTTATGCGTTTATAATTTGAATGCGGAAGCAAGTTTGTTTGTTTCAGAAAATCTGATTGAGGAGTTCTATTGCACACAACGGCATAGTGACAAAGATTTAGAAAGAGATGCAACTTTCATTTCTAGTAAGAATTGAATATTCATTCCGTCATTATATTGAGGCCGGATAGAATTGACAATATATTGCGATGATTTGATACCAAAACATTGCTCAAATTAAATCCTGGTAGTAAATTAAATGAGCAAATATCAATTTTAGTTACACGAATATTAGCAAAATGATAGTTTTGGTATACATATTTAATTCCTACCAATTTTCAACCACGACTATTATTGTAGTGCCAAAAGTCATCATGTTGGTAACCCCTCCGATCCGTTTAAAACATGCCGAAATCTAAAAATTTTTTAGGATATTTTTGTCCTTTTCAACTTAAGATCCCAATTTAAGCATGAATAAAGGGTTTAGGCCCAAAGATTAATCCCAATTCGCAGTTGTCCTCTTCATCGTACCTTAACTTCAAGAAGAGAATTATGAATTGGGATTAATCTTGGGGCTTAAATCCCTTATTCATGTTCAAATTGAAATCTTAATTTGAAAAGGATGAAAATAGCCTTAATAATTTTATATTTCGGCATGTCTTAAATGAAAGGGTGATTAGCGTGATGAAGTTTGGCACTAAAACAATAGTCGTGAATGAAAATTGACACTAAAATAATAGTTATGGATGAAAATTGGTATGAATTAAACATGCATGTGGACTAAAATTTATCATTTTGTTAATACTCGTAGGACTAAAATTGGTATTTGCTCTAAATTAATCCTAAGGCTATTTTTATCTTTGCAATACTCTCTTATTTTTAAAAGTGGGTCTTACTTTCAAGTTTCAAACCATGAAATTTACAATTCATTTACTATTTTATTTACATCTTGCAATTTCAATTCACTTTTAAAAGTTGATCCATGTTTCGCATCACATTAAAAATTTATTATCTTTCATCAATATTGTTATTATTATGTAAATTATTAAAAATGGTAATAAAAAATAAAAAGTAACCAAAACTCTCTAGCTTGTGCCATGTCAGTATGTCACTTTGAAAGGGGATAAATTTTTAGGAATAATGATATCTTAAGAGCTTGTTTAGAATTGTTTATTAGGTAGGGAACGAAGTAATGAAAGGACATGTTTTGTTTACAAACGAAGTAAACAAATAGAGAGAATTGGTGTTAATCTTAATCTCCACCTTCATTCTTAGCATTCAATATGTTCGCCCAAATCAACACACAAGTGAAGTGAGAATGGTGATTAAAGCTTCGAATCAATGAGTATCTTGCCTTAGCCTTAGAATGAAAAGTTCATGAATACGAAAATATTTTGTTGATTTGACAAACTAAACTTGACAACACCATTAATTAAACAATATTTTAGGTACTAAACAAATAGAGAGATACATTAATATATAAGGAGAAAGCTTACATGATGGGGCTCAATATGCTAGAGGCTAGTTTCGCTATAATGTTGCGTGGATTTATATAAGGGAATTTGCAGATTTGAAAGTGGGGAGGTCCGCTATAATGCTGTGTGGATTTATATAAGATTGCATCTTATTACGATAGAATTGTAATATGATAGGAATGAAATGTAAAATTGTAGTACAATAGGAATTGTAATGTAGAATTGTACAACGAATAGGAAAATAGGAAACAATCGCATCCTAAATATTGTAGGACTGTACGATAGGAATTGTAATGCAGAATTGTACAACGAATAGGAAAATAGGAAATAATCGCATCCTAAATATTGTAGGACTGTTTTAGGCGGGAAGCTTAAAGTGAGGATTTTGTTTTTTCAAAACTTGCAACTATACAAATAAACAATTATTGATAGATTGTTTGTCCAAATCATGAGTTCGATCAATTCCCTCATTAGATAAGGTGTTTACCAATTTGTGGGTTCCCCTTTATTTGTTGTCTTAACAAAGGATGGAAATATCACATGACCTTCCAATCCATATTTTCAATATTTGGGTTGTGTTTTTTGGTGTGGCATTAAGCATTTACACCTAAGGGAATCAATCCATTTCTGGACAAGAATTGTCTCAGTTTGTTAAATGTTGCCATGTTACGTTGGTCCAGAGTTTGTTTGCATGTGCTTATTAAATGTATAATAAGGTTTATCTTTTGTGCACTCTTTAAATTGGATCATTAAATGAGAGTGTGTTTAGATGATTTGAAACTTATCCAAAAGACCTATATTTTTTGCTTATTTCACGCCCGACGACAAAACATCTGGGAAGATGTAAATCATAGTAACTCCTTTTTAATTTGATGGAAATTCTTTTTTATTTGTAAAACAGGTGAATTTATTCGGCAATTCCTATATATCCTCTCTCTACTTTGAATTACTGTAATACCAACGTAGCAAGTGCAAGCACTATCATATTAGTCATCATCAAATATGTTCATAATTTGTTAACTATATGTTCATAAAGTAAATCTTAAACATTCATAATATTAATATTATAAGTCTTACGTCAAATAAAAATCATCATCTAATAATTTTAAGTTCATATTATGTTATCAGTAGGTTCATAAAGTTAAAGACGGAGTATTTAAATTCTTAAGATTATAAGCATATACATTATTTTTTCATAAAAAAAAAAAAAAGAAGAAGAAAGCATATACATTATAATAAACTTATCTGAACCGTCCACAAACATACATCTGCTTTCTTACCAATGTTTTATTTTATTTTATTTTATTTTACCAATGTCATAAGATGTATTGTTCTTGATGTCTTGATGAATGTTACTTCAAGTGCTGCCACAGCTTCGAATTCAATTTAATTTGGAAGGTTCGTTGATGACAGAAATCTAGGTTCAACTTTTACCGTATTCTATATTTATTCCAACATATATTTCACTATTTTAATTTGTTTTTTTTACAGATATAGCTAAGTATTATAATTTAGTTTAATATTGGACATATCACATGTGCATTGGATATTCATTTTTTTACCTCACAGATAAAACTAGTGCTAATACAAATATAAATAAACATATTCTTTGAGTAAAAATTCAATAATTTACAATTAAAATCACAAAAAAAAAAAACATTACACACAATGTCACAATCTAAGGAAAAAGGGATTATTTTGAGAGTTTGATATAATGTTTTCTATTTATAAGTTTTTTTGTACGTTTTCTATTACCCTTATTAAATTAAATAATTTAATAGCTACAACAAAAAATAATAGATATACACTTCTACTCAAAAAGTTGATCGAAAAAAACTGCTTTTTGAATTTTAGCATATTGGAGTAATATGTTGCTACAAAAAGCTAATTAATCCAACATTCATATTGATTGTTTAACTGACTCAAACAACTAATAGTGGTCAAGTAAGTCAAAATTGGTTGATAAGCTAACTGTGCTACCAAATAGAGCCAATATCTAATGATATGTTAACAAATGCGAGAATATAATAAATATATACATTATATTAAAAAAACTGTTTCCTTATAAACATCTGTTTCCTTAACAATTAATGTTGTCAATTATAGTACGGTACTGTCAACCTAGCTTGTTTGGGTTGCTAAAGTCATAAGATGTATGCCATCTTGTATTGTTCTTCATGTCATCTTCGTGCATGAATGATACTTCAAGTAGTGCTGCCACAGCTTCAAAAAAAAAAAACTTTCTTGCTTATTTATTTAATAAAAAAAACTATTCATCTTCATATTCTAAAGGGTTGGGTGTGATTTGGGTTTAATTATAGATACAATATGTTCGGAAATTTTAGCTAAAATGACAATAATTTAAGTGGTTATTTTGTGATACAAATATAAATAAATAAATAAATAAATAAATACATATATATATATATATATATATATATATATATATATATATATATATATATATATATATATGATAATTAGTGGACTTGAATTGTAGATACACGGTTAAACATTGGAGTTATTATTGCAGTTGTACTGTGTAGATCACTGTCCAAAAACACATAAAGTACATTATTCTGACTTATAAAATATATTATTCTACAACATAAAGTACATTATTATAACTCATAAAATATATTATCTTACCCCAAAATGTTCATTATTCTAACACATAAAGTACATTATTTGAACTAATAAAATATATTATATATCTTATTCCAAACATTTCATTATTTTAACACATAAAGTACATTATTCTAACTCATAAAATACATTATCTAACTCCACAATATTCATTATTCTAACGTGCACGTAGAGCCAAAAAAAATTTTAAAATAGAAAAACGATCTTGTTTTAAACGAAGGTGCACACAATAATTTGCCTAAACACAGTAAAAATGCTCGTAAATATTTTCTTAATAATTTCTTTTGGTGCACGTACGCTGGTTTCAATTCCAATTTTTGCCATAACCTCTCCAAATTAAACCAACTTTTTAAGAACAGAAGATTAAGTTTTGGGAGATCCCTTTGACTAATGTTTTCATTGCAATTAAGCAGCTGGCTGGCTTAGGGGCTTTGCATATGCCTATCACGTTTCCTCGTTCGAATTTTCTTTAGGGTGTGTTTGGTAACCCGTAAAATGACTTCCGGAAAATGTTTTCCGAGTTTTCTGTGTTTGGCAATGTCTGGAAAATGTGGTCAACGGAAAACATTTTCCGTTGACCAAAGAAAATCAGTTCATTTTTCCGGAAAATGACTTATAGAATTTTTTTCCGTAAGTCATTTTACGGAATCGCCAGAATAGCTGTTTCGCATGTTTTCAACCAAAACCAAGCCATATCATCCATGACCATGGATCAAGGAGGTGGGAAAACCGCCGAAAACCTTTGCTACATTTTTTTTTAATTTTTATTTTTTTATTTTTTATTATAAATTTTATTTTTATTAAATACCATTATTTTAATAACTAATATAATTTTTTATATTTTAAATAAAACAATTACAATGTTTAATTATACAATTCTATCCATTTTCCAGAAAATGAACCAAACACACAAAGACAGTTTTCCATAATACATCCAAACACTGGAAATGATACTGTTTTCCGGAAAATGACTCATTTTCCAGAAAACATTTTCCAGAAGTCATTTTCCTGCTTTCCAAACAGACCCTTAATTAATTTGTGCTCTCATATATATATATATATATATATATATATATATATATATATATATATATATATATATATATAGGCAAAAACTTGTGTGAGACCGTCTCACCATGAGACGGGTCGGGTCGGGTCGGGTCAAGATGCAAATGTAACACTTATATGCACAAATGCCATACTTTTATGCTCAAATGTAATACTAATCAGGAATAAAATTTTTGTTACTTATTAGGGTAAATGTAATACTTTTAAGGAAAAATACAATACTTTTACATTTCGATTTAAAAGTATTACATTTTTCCTCAAAAGTATTATATTTGCCCTTATAAGTGAGAGACACTTGTCAACACTACTTATTATGAAGAATGTATTACTTTTTCTCTTATAAGTAACAAAAATGTACTTTTTATTAGTGTTATATTTGAACATATAAGTGTGAGATTTGCACATATAAGTATGACATTTGCATGGTGCTTTGATCCGACCCGATCCGTCTCACGAATAAGGATCCGTGAGACGGTCTCACAATATATATATAGCCCGTAAGGGCTGTTCAAGTGGCAGAGCGGGCTTGACTCTGGCCGTGAGGCCAGGGATCGAATCCCCCTGCTAACTTGGGCATTCCGGCCAGCTATGGGAAACCTAGGCTGATTTACATCCCTGTGGGCCTTTGCCGGTAGGTTCATGGGGCGAGTGTTTGCCTGAAACTCATTCCTGAGCGGTAGGGATTTGACTCGATAAACCCAATATATATATATATATATATATTCTTGGGCTTTGTGACGTGGGAAGGTTATACAACAGTTTGGAAATTGGTGAAAGTTGATTGATGACACATGACAGAAATCTTGGGTGGGTGTGTGGTGGAACTTTTACCATATTCGGCTTTGCGACACCATGTCTCTTTCAAGTTTCAAGTATGAAAGCCAAGTATCTTGTGGTCTGATGGCATCACTGTTACCATTCCAAATGAAAGGTCTCAGGTTCGAGTCCCATCCCAATCAAGGATGTTGGCATTATCATGTTGTTTGAGCAGATACTATGTATAGGTTAGATTGTAGTACTAAAAAAAAAAAAAAAAATCAAGTATGAAAGAAGGCTTAGTGCGTTATGTTTCATTTATAATTTAGTACTCCGTAGTATTTTATATTATTCATTTATAAATTGTATGGCAGGTTTGCGACCATTATTACTAATTAATTACTTGTCAATCAATGTATATTTTTAATTAGTTAATAAATACTCTATCTGTCTCATTTTATCTGTCATGCTTATCATTCATTGGTCAAATTTATAAATTTTGTATACTAATACTAAACTTAATATTATAAAAAAAAATGGAATTAAAAATAATTTCAGTCAAACCTTGTTAACTGAACAAGGCATATAAAATGTAACGGATAGAATAATTATTAGCATTGAAAAATGGAATACGCAGAACAACTAATACCAAGGTAGACACTAAGGGCTTGTTTGGTTATCAGTGGTTAGCGGTCAGCGGTAGTGGGTTTGTGTTAGCGGTTTTTAAATAGCGGATTGTATTAGTGGATTTGACCAGCGGAATGTATTAGCGGTTTGTAAAAAGATGTTTGGTAAACAAAGCTGTTTAGATTAGCGGTTAACATGTAAAATGACCAAAAGGGTATACATATATTTAATAATAATTTACTAATAATAATAATATTTTTAAATTAAAAAAAAAAAGAAGAGGAATTTACACCAAATTTTTGTTTACATCGATAGGATAAGTGGGGATACTATAATAATAGCCCATGCAAACCCTCAACCCATCTTTTGTTCTTTATCCTTTTTTTTTATAATTACTTTTGTATCCTTTTTGTTTTTATATATTTACACATTTTGTTAAATATTTAAACAAAAGTTGTATATTATTAAAAAAAATTATATCATTTGAAAGATCTCATTACCACAATTAAAACAAGACTAATATGTGGTCAAGTGGCATCCGGTGTCCCGATTAATACTCCCACATGGATAATGGGGAGTGGGTTCGAGCCTTAATGGAGTCAACTGTTGACTCGTTGTGCTATATAATTCAACTTTCAACTAACCTGTTTGCTAAAACGTCATTGTGAGAGAATTGTAAAAATATGGTTAATTATAAATGATTTACTACAAGAAAATAAAACAATGAGTTTTATCGAATTCTTGAATTAAAGTTTGGAATCAAAGATAAATTAAGGGGGAGAAATAATTCAATTCAGGTAGCGAATTGAAAAGAAAAGTTGAAATTAACAAAAACAAACAAGTAATAAGGAAGCTTCCTCCGTTGCTGACTTGCTAACCGACCTTGGCACTTTTTATATAACCATAGATCATCACACTTCATTCATTCGTCTTCTTCATTCCCATTTCCAGATTCCTCTCCACAGAATTCCAGATTTCTTGCCTTTTGCCTTCTCCACGAGACAACACCCTCTGCTCCTCTCACCTCATCGCACTCCACTCGCTAGCTAGCTATTCGCAAACTTGACCAGAAGGTAAATATATTTTTTATTATTTTCTATTTTTTCATTGTGTTGAGGGATGAAGGGTAGTAGTATATATTCACACTTGCATTTGTTAATCTGTTTCATTGTTGTTCATTCTGTTTATTTTCTTCCTCTTTTGTATATATACTGCACCCTACTGTAGTAATTAAGCTAAGCTTTCAGAAAGTTGAATACAACTCACCATTTCAATCCATCAAATAACTCTTCTCTCCTTCCCTAATCTAATACATTGGATATATCCTGTAAATGTACATTTACACTTCCCACTGTTGGAGGAAGAAGATAATAGTAAAGGGCATTAGGGTCCTTTCGTATCACTTTATTTGCTGCTGTAACCGTTTCTTCCATAGCACTATGTATATAAGCATCAACCTTCACTGTAACCAAAACATTGTTTACATTCTGCATTCAATAACAAATAGATTTCTCCTTCTCTCCTCTTGTATCTCCTGCTAGTGAAGCTTTCTGACACTTCTTGTATATATATATTCTGTACCAACTCTATTGTGTTCTGCATTCCGTACTGCTTCATTTCTTCAATTCATTCAATAATAAACTTCTTGGCGCTCCCTTTCATATTCAGCAATGGCGCTCAAATGCTTCATACTTTTTTGTCTGACGATTTTCACTCTGTTTGGCGTTCACCAAGGTAAAGTTTTTTAAAATCATTTTCATCTTCTCTTTAATTTTTTTTGGGTGGTGGAAACTTGGCTGGATTTCTCCCCTATCTTCCCCGCCTTTTCTTTCATGTCTTGTTGTCTTAGCTTGGACACAATAATAATCAAGTAACTTTGTGTTTTTATATTTTATAATTAACAGGCACTATAACAACCAGTGACAAAATGAATGTCACTGATTTGTGTAGCCTAAGAAAGTGCTCGTATGGGCCATGCTGGTGCTGCTTCGCCGGAGATTGTTGGAAAACGAATAAATTATGTGAACAACAATGCCACACCAACAACGCCCATCCCAGCAGCTCAGATGTGGAAATCCCAACCCTTCACAGCTCATTGTGGAGGTTGTGTGTGTGTGTTTTTTATCTTGTGTTATGAATTAGTAATTGTACTGTGTTTTATGTTATGTATATTTTGTGTTTTGTGTTGTGATTTTCTGTTTAATATGTATTTTTGTCTTGTGTTGTAATATTTTGTATTTCATATTGTAATATTATGTATATTATGAGTTTTAATTCTATGTCAACCTTGTTTCATGATATAAATGTAATTTTTAACACTAATAGTGCACTTTGTAACAACAAAATGCGCATTCATGCAAAATGCAATTTTTAATATAATCACTGATATTGAACTTCACAAAAACATTAAAACATTGCTATCAAATCAAAGACAATGACATTACATGGAGGCTAACAAAGAGTATATATATGGTCAAAACTTGTGCAATTGATAGGAACGGGATTACAACGAAATTAATTATTTGGGCAAATTATTGCATGGACCATGGTTCACACAGCTATGTGGACCAAAAATAAAAAGTACATTTTTTTGTACTATAGGTACATTATTTTTGTACTGTAGGTACATTATTTGACTATCAAATAATGTACCTACAGTACAAAAATAATGTACCCTAAAATAATGTACCTACAGTACAAAAATAATGTACCTTCAGTACAAAAATAATGTACTTTTTATTTTTGGTCCATACAGCTGTGTGACCATGGTCCATGCAATAATGATGGTCCAAGTGCTTCATAGGAATGTACGTGAAATAATGACTTGGTCCAAGAGTCACATGAGCTGGAATGTACTTGTAATTATCATGGGAAAAAAGAGAGATAGAGTAAAGCGGGTTCATTAATTATTTCATAAGCAAATATAGTAAATTCATTATTCATAAGCAAATATAGTAAGTGGTTCATTATTTCATAAGCAAATATAGTAACGGGTTCATTATTTCATAAGCAAATATAGTAACCGGGTTCATTATTTCATATGCTTATGTAAATCCATTATTTCAATTGATAGGTGTTTGGATGATATCAATGAGGGTGGAAGGACTGTATGGACCATTTATAAGCTTTGAGGTTTGACCAATTGTATGAGAAAATTTGAATCTTTAATTTTTTTTTTTTACTTAAGGCTTAAAAAAAGGCAGATTAATTTCATGAAGCTTTAAAGTCAAGCCATTACATATAGTCATATACTCAAAAGAAGAGAGAATTTGGCGGTAGACTTAACTCTCAACAATACTTGAAAGGTTGTGTTGAAATTTTAACTAAATATATAGTCATAGAAATACTTTATCAATGTTTAAGTGCAGAATGTAAAATTTTTTGTATCACACTAGTTTGTTTTGTATGTATGTGAAATGATTATGGCTTGTTTGATAAATAATCAGCCTATCAGTCAATTTGACTTATTTGATCACTATTAGTTGTTTGGCTAATAACCTTTTGTTAACTCTAAAATGCTAAAATTCAAAAGGTTACTCAAAGCAGCATTTTCAATTAGCTTTTTGAGAAAAGAAATTATAACAAACAGTTATCAGCTAACAGCTAATTTATTAAACAACTTTCTACAATCAGCTAATGTTATCAAAAAATCATACCTTCTAACTCAAACAGCCAACCCAATCAGCTAACAGCCATTTACCAAACAGGGCCTATAAGTAATATAAGATGGTAAAACTTATGTGAAACCGTCTCACGGTCTCAAATATGATAGACGGGTCGGGTATTTGATTAATTATTCGGATCGTTGACATCATTAGTAAAAAAGATCTGACCCGTCTCACCCAAATTTTTGTTGCCCATCAATCACGGAGCTAGGAAAATCATTTACTTTAGACAAAATTTTGTGTGAAACTGTTTCACGGATCTTTATCTACTATTATACTTTGTAAATATCACAATTGTAGCTATAACTTATAAGTATTATAATATTTATCATAAGGAATACTCATTTAACTTAAATAGTAACACAATTTCACATATAAATATTACAATATCTATACAAGTAACAATTTATTTTTTCCAAATTAGTATTAAATTTTTTGTAATAAATATTATAATTTTTATCTTAATTAACAAACGCTATCTACTGGGCACATTTCAAGTCATTGTTTTAATATCATGTCCTCCTTTTAATTTTTCATTTGTCGTTTTATTGAGAGATCAGTGAACCTGCTAGCTCATACCTTAGTTAAAGCTGCAGGCTCTCAGTCTAAGTCTCACTCTTAGGATACTTATCCCCCTGATTGTATTCTTTCATTACTATCAGTTTAATATAGCTAGCTAATCTTTTTGCTTTCAAAAAAAAAAAAAAAACAAACGCTATCTTAGATTCGACCCTTTCGCGGATTAAAATCTGTAAGAGGTCTCACACGTACAAGTGTATGTCTTTAATTTATTATTGAGTACGCAGATAGATATAAAAAGAAGATAGAGAATCGTTTGAGATATAATTTATATCATCCCAATTAGCTTTTAATGAAAAATCATTAAAAACAGAGTTTATTCCAATCAATACTGATTTTTTAGGCAATTTATAACATTTATGGACCCTGAAACTAAACAACGAGATATAGAATCCATACTTGTAAGTCACATAATTTTATAATACAAAATGCAAAAAATTACAACACAAAACACATACACATATTATATAATTACTTACTTTTTAAATATGATTTAGGTACATAAATTGTATTCATTGGCACATAATTTCATAACACAAAGACACAAAAATTCATAACATAATACACAATTACTAATTTATAACACAAAAGATATAAAAAAACTCACAACATAAGATATATACACATACACCGGGATCACAATGCACTGTGAATCATGATCCATGGTATAAGGATTGGATTTTTGACATTTGAGCTGGGATGGAGCTTGTTGGTCACTTGGTTGCAAACTTCATCGCATAATTTTTTTGTTTTCCAACATTTCCCAGCAAAGCAGCACCAACATGGCTCATATATGAGCAACTTCGTAGACTACAAAGATCACTAACTAGGAGCTGAGGCGAGGAGGCCGTTCATATATTTGTAAACATTACTATCTTTTATGTTTCTGATTTTGGAGGTTTTGCCAGATAAGGACCATTTATATTAGCTGAGTGCCTGAGCTGCTGAGCATGCGTACACTTCTCCAAAAAACGGAAAAAAAAAACATGCAAACACTTCCCAACAAACAAAAAGAAAAGCATGGGTACACTTAGTTAGTGGGTGTTAAAGCAAAGTAATGCCATTTAAAGCTATAGTGGATAAGTGGGGGTTAAAGTGATGACAAAAAAAACAAAAACAAAAACATGGGTGCGACATCCACATCACACGATTGACGATGCCATATACGGAGTATTATATACTACGTGTATATATATATATATATATATATAGGACCGGATTTTAGGGCGTGTAAGACGTGCAACCGCATAGGGCCCCCAAATTTTGGTGGCCCTTAGTCCAACCCTGACCTAATAGTTAGTATATATATATTTGTGATATATTGGTCCAAAATTATTTTTTTTTTTTTTTGCGTTTTTTCCTTTGCAATTTTTCTTCAATTCGCAGTTTATTTATACTTTGATAGGGTCTCACTTATTTATTAGCACAGGGCCACGCAAATAAAAAAATCGACCATATATATATATATATATACCTCGGTTATTCGGACAGTTCGGGTCCAAAATTTCATGCCCCAAACTGATTAAATAAATCAGGGATTAAAAGGTGGGTTGGGTCTTCCCAAAAAAAAAAAAAAAAAAAAGTGGGTTGGGTCGGTTTTTGTTCTTCGGTTTAGGGTCAGGCCGGTTCTTCTTTATTCGGTCAGCGGGTCTAGCGGTTTGAATAGTTTGGACGGGTTATGCTCTCCCCTAGGTTAAAGTGATGACAAAAAAAACAAAAAACAAAAACATGGGTGCGACATCCACATCACACGATTGACGATGCCATATACGGAGTATTATATACTACGTGTATATATATATATATATATAGGACCGGATTTTAGGCGTGTAAGACGTGCAACCGCACAGGGCCCCCAAATTTTGGTGGCCCTTAGTCCAACCCTGACCTAATAGTTAGTATATATATTTGTGATTATATTGGTCCAAATTAATTTTTTTTTTTTTGTCACACTAACATTCATTTTCTCACTTCCTGATATCATGCCTATTAATTATAAAATATAATTTTGTATATATTCCAAACTTAAAATTAGAATATTGAAGTTTTAATAGGATTCTATAATACAATTTTGTATAGATTCATAACTAAACAATCATTCTAACCAAAACAACAGTATATAAACCCATTCCCTTCTCACTGGTATTCACCCAAAACTAAACCTAACATATTATGCAACACACCATCTACGTGACATTCTATAGGTATGATTGTCAAAATCTTATCATGCTGATTCTATTATTTGTATTTATACAAAAATGATTATAATTTTTTTAAAAAAATCAATGATGGTATACTCATTAATTAGTATAACTTCAATATCATTACGTAAATGTATCTATTGTATAACCTGTTCATCTATATTTGTATCATTGTATGTAATGTTGTGGTTCTCATTATATTCCTCTATAATCTACACATTTTAGTTGCTCCTTAATCCCTAATCTATGGTTTTGAATTTATGTTGTGTTCCCAATATTTTTCATAACATCCTTTTTATGACATATTTCCAATGGCAATTTCGAGCCTCAGCAAAAAGCTCACTAAAGATGGAGAAGACAAAGACAATTTCGAGCCTCAGCAAATACGTATTAAGAAAACATTAATTTATTCTACTCAATTAGTACTCTTTATCCAATTGTTACTTCCATTGGTTGATCATGATAAATAGCCATCTATAGTTAGTGCTTTATTTGTTTCTATTTATTTTAGTTTGTAATTTAGCTATATATATATATATTCTTGGGCTTTGTGACGTGGGAAGGTTATACAACAGTTTGGAAATTGGTGAAAGTTGATTGATGACACATGACAGAAATCTTGGGTAGGTGTGTGGTGGAACTTTTACCATATTCGGCTTTGCGACACCATGTCTCCTTAAGTATGAAAGAGGGCTTAGTGCGTTATGTTTCATTTATAATTTAGTACTCCGTAGTATTTTATACTATTAATTTATAAATTGTATGGCAAGTTTGTGACCATTGTTACTAATTAATTACTTGTCAATCAATGTATATTTTTATTAGTTAAAAAGTACTATATCTGTCCCATTTTATCTATCATACTTATTATTCATTGATCAAATCAATTATTTGTATTTAATTTTTTTTAGTATTTTTTTACTCATTTTTAAATTTAATTTTTTTTATATTTAATAGTACTTTATTGGAGTTTCTAAATATATAAATTTTATATACTAATACTAAACTTAATATTATGAAAAAATTGAATTAAAATAACTTCAGTCAAACCTCGTTAACTGAACCAGACATATAAAATGTGACGGATAGAATAATTATTAACATTGAAAAATAGAATAAGCAGAACAACTAATACCAAGGTAGACACTAAATATGCAAAATCAGGTTACTTCATTAAGCAACCTATTTTAAAAGGAAAAAAAAAAAACACCAAAATTTATTTGGACGGGAAAATGGAGCAAAATGGCATGCCAAATTCTCTGGCTTTATATATTCCTCCCTGCCCAGTGCCCAGCCACGACACTTTTGGTTTTCTTCCTCATACGTGTCTGGCCTCTGCTTTCTCTCTTTCTCTCTTTCTCTCTTCCTCATACGGTCAAGTTCGCATATACTACAAGTTCCGGTGGGAGCGTGGAAATTCCGGCTACAATCCGACAGTAGATGGCATTTTCTATGGCGAGCTATATACTTTTTTGTCTGACGGTTTTCACTCTGTTTAGCGTTCACCAAGGTAAAGTTTTAAATCATTTTCATCTTCTCTTTAATTTTTTTTTTTTTTATTTTTTGGGTTAATTGGGTGGTGGAAACTTGGCTGGATTTCTCCCCTATCTTCCCTTTTCTTTCATGTCTTGTTGTCTTGGACACAATCAAGTAACTTTGTGTTTTTATATTTTATAATTAACAGGCACTATAACAACCAGTGACAAAATGAATGTCACTGATTTATGTAGTCTAAGAAAGTGCTCGTATGGGCCATGCTGGTGTTGCTTCGCCGGGGATTGTTGGAAAACCAATAAATTATGTGAACAACAATGCAACACCAACAACGCCCATCCCAGCAGCTCAGATGTGGAAATCCCAACCCTTCACAGCTCATTGTGGAGCTTGTGTATGTGTGTTTTTTATCTTGTGTTATGAATTAGTAATTGTACTGTGTTATGTTACGTATATTTTGTGTTTTGTGTTGTGATTTTCTGTCTAATATGTATTTTTGTCTTGTCTTGATGTGTTGTAATATTTTGTATTTCATATTGTAATATTATGTACATATCTAGTCGTTTGGATCTAGGATCCAGATATAATGCTATATCAACCTTAGCTTGTTTCATATATAAATTAAATGTAATTTTTAACACTAAAAGTGCACTTTGTAACAACAAAATGCGCATTCATGCAAATAAAAATCATTCATAGAAAATCATATAACAAGCATAGTTCTTTCAGGAAAAGCATTAATCATGGAGAGTACTGATAGGAACGGGATTACAACGAAATTAATTATTTGGTCCAAGTGCTTCATAGGAATGTACGTGAAATAATGACTTGGTCCAAGAGTCACATGAGCTGGAATGTACTTGTAATTATCATGGGAAAAAAGAGAGATAGAGTAAAGCGGGTTCATTAATTATTTCATAAGCAAATATAGTAAGTGGGTTCATTATTTCATAAGCAAATATAGTAAGTGGGTTCATTATTTCATAAGCAAATATAGTAACCGGGTTCATTATTTCATAAGCAAATATAGTAACCGGGTTCATTATTTCATATGCTTATGTAAATCCATTATTTCAATTGATAGGTGTTTGGATGATATCAATGAGGGTGGAAGGACTGTATGGACCATTTATAAGCTTTGAGGTTTGACCAATTGTATGAGAAAATTTGAATCTTTAATTTTTTTTTTTACTTAAGGCTTAAAAAAAGGCAGATTAATTTCATGAAGCTTTAAAGTCAAGCCATTACATATAGTCATATACTCAAAAGAAGAGAGAATTTGGCGGTAGACTTAACTCTCAACAATACTTAGCTTGAAAGGTTGTGTTGAAATTTTAACTAAATATATAGTCATAGAAATACTTTATCAATGTTTAAGTGCAGAATGTAAAATTTTTTGTATCACACTAGTTTGTTTTGTATGTATGTGAAATGATTATGGCTTGTTTGATAAATAATCAGCCTATCAGTCAATTTGACTTATTTGATCACTATTAGTTGTTTGGCTAATAACCTTTTGTTAACTCTAAAATGCTAAAATTCAAAAGGTTACTCAAAGCAGCATTTTCAATTAGCTTTTTGAGAAAAGAAATTATAACAAACAGTTATCAGCTAACAGCTAATTTATTAAACAACTTTCTACAATCAGCTAATGTTATCAAAAAATCATACCTTCTAACTCAAACAGCCAACCCAATCAGCTAACAGCCATTTACCAAACAGGGCCTATAAGTAATATAAGATGGTAAAACTTATGTGAAACCGTCTCACGGGTCTCAAATATGATAGACGGGTCGGGTATTTGATTAATTATTCGGATCGTTGACATCATTAGTAAAAAAGATCTGACCCGTCTCACCCAAATTTTTGTTGCCCATCAATCACGGAGCTAGGAAAATCATTTACTTTAGACAAAATTTTGTGTGAAACTGTTTCACGGATCTTTATCTACTATTATACTTTGTAAATATCACAATTGTAGCTATAACTTATAAGTATTATAATATTTATCATAAGGAATACTCATTTAACTTAAATAGTAACACAATTTCACATATAAATATTACAATATCTATACAAGTAACAATTTATTTTTTCCAAATTAGTATTAAATTTTTTGTAATAAATATTATAATTTTTATCTTAATTAACAAACGCTATCTACTGGGCACATTTCAAGTCATTGTTTTAATATCATGTCCTCCTTTTAATTTTTCATTTGTCGTTTTATTGAGAGATCAGTGAACCTGCTAGCTCATACCTTAGTTAAAGCTGCAGGCTCTCAGTCTAAGTCTCACTCTTAGGATACTTATCCCCCTGATTGTATTCTTTCATTACTATCAGTTTAATATAGCTAGCTAATCTTTTGCTTTCAAAAAAAAAAAAAAAAAAACAAACGCTATCTTAGATTCGACCCTTTCGCGGATTAAAATCTGTAAGAGGTCTCACACGTACAAGTGTATGTCTTTAATTTATTATTGAGTACGCAGATAGATATAAAAAGAAGATAGAGAATCGTTTGAGATATAATTTATATCATCCCAATTAGCTTTTTAATGAAAAATCATTAAAAACAGAGTTTATTCCAATCAATACTGATTTTTTAGGCAATTTATAACATTATGGACCCTGAAACTAAACAACGAGATATAGAATCCATACTTGTAAGTCACATAATTTTATAATACAAAATGCAAAAAATTACAACACAAAACACATACACATATTATATAATTACTTACTTTTTAAATATGATTTAGGTACATAAATTGTATTCATTGGCACATAATTTCATAACACAAGACACAAAAATTCATAACATAATACACAATTACTAATTTATAACACAAGATATAAAAAAACTCACAACATAAGATATATACACATACACCGGGATCACAATGCACTGTGAATCATGATCCATGGTATAAGGATTGGATTTTTGACATTTGAGCTGGGATGGAGCTTGTTGGTCACTTGGTTGCAAACTTCATCGCATAATTTTTTTGTTTTCCAACATTTCCCAGCAAAGCAGCACCAACATGGCTCATATATGAGCAACTTCGTAGACTACAAAGATCACTAACTAGGGGAGCTGAGGCGAGGAGGCCGTTCATATATTTGTAAACATTACTATCTTTTATGTTTCTGATTTTGGAGGTTTTGCCAGATAAGGACCATTTATATTAGCTGAGTGCCTGAGCTGCTGAGCATGCGTACACTTCTCCAACAAAAACGGGAAAAAAAAAACATGCAAACACTTCCCAACAAACAAAAAGAAAAGCATGGGTACACTTAGTTAGTGGGTGTTAAAGCAAAGTAATGCCATTTAAAGCTATAGTGGATAAGTGGGGGTTAAAGTGATGACAAAAAAAACAAAAAAAACAAAAAACATGGGTGCGACATCCACATCACACGATTGACGATGCCATATACGGAGTATTATATACTACGTGTATATATATATATATATATATATATAGGACCGGATTTTAGGGCGTGTAAGACGTGCAACCGCATAGGGCCCCCAAATTTTGGTGGCCCTTAGTCCAACCCTGACCTAATAGTTAGTATATATATTTGTGATTATATTGGTCCAAAATTATTTTTTTTTTTTTTTTGCGTTTTTTCCTTTGCAATTTTTCTTCAATTCGCAGTTTATTTATACTTTGATAGGGTCTCACTTATTTATTAGCACAGGGCCACGCAAATAAAAAAATCGACCATATATATATATATATATACCTCGGTTATTCGGACAGTTCGGGTCCAAAATTTCATGCCCCAAACTGATTAAATAAATCAGGGATTAAAAGGTGGGTTGGGTCTTCCCAAAAAAAAAAAAAAAAAAAAGTGGGTTGGGTCGGTTTTTGTTCTTCGGTTTAGGGTCAGGCCGGTTCTTCTTTATTCGGTCAGCGGGTCTAGCGGTTTGAATAGTTTGGACGGGTTATGCTCTCCCCTAGGTTAAAGTGATGACAAAAAAAACAAAAAAACAAAAAACATGGGTGCGACATCCACATCACACGATTGACGATGCCATATACGGAGTATTATATACTACGTGTATATATATATATATATATATAGGACCGGATTTTAGGGCGTGTAAGACGTGCAACCGCACAGGGCCCCCAAATTTTGGTGGCCCTTAGTCCAACCCTGACCTAATAGTTAGTATATATATTTGTGATTATATTGGTCCAAAATTAATTTTTTTTTTTTTTGTCACACTAACATTCATTTTCTCACTTCCTGATATCATGCCTATTAATTATAAAATATAATTTTGTATATATTCCAAACTTAAAATTAGAATATTGAAGTTTTAATAGGATTCTATAATACAATTTTGTATAGATTCATAACTAAACAATCATTCTAACCAAAACAACAGTATATAAACCCATTCCCTTCTCACTGGTATTCACCCAAAACTAAACCTAACATATTATGCAACACACCATCTACGTGACATTCTATAGGTATGATTGTCAAAATCTTATCATGCTGATTCTATTATTTGTATTTATACAAATAATGATTATAATTTTTTTTAAAAAAATCAATGATGGTATACTCATTAATTAGTATAACTTCAATATCATTACGTAAATGTATCTATTGTATAACCTGTTCATCTATATTTGTATCATTGTATGTAATGTTGTGGTTCTCATTATATTCCTCTATAATCTACACATTTTAGTTGCTCCTTAATCCCTAATCTATGGTTTTGAATTTATGTTGTGGTTCCCAATATTATTTCATAACATCCTTTTATGAACATATTTGCAATGGCAATTTCGAGCCTCAGCAAAAGCTCACTAAAGATGGAGAAGACAAAGACAATTTCGAGCCTCAGCAAATACGTATTAAGAAAAATTAATTTATTCTACTCAAATTAGTACTCTTTATCCAATTGTTACTTCCATTGGTTGATCATGATAAATAGCCATCTATAGTTAGTGCTTTATTTGTTTCTATTTATTTTAGTTGTAATTTAGCTATTTACATTTTGGTTATGTTTTATTAAAATATATCAGCCACTACAAAAAAATGCCAGAATAGCGACGGACAAAATCCGTCGCTAAATAAGGAAATTCCGTCGCTAAAGCGTTTAGCGACGGATTAGCGACGGATTTTGTCCGTCACAAAAACCCTCCTCGCTAGAATTTTGCGACAAAAATTTTTTCCGTCGCTAAGTTTTGCGACGGATTTTTCCCTCGCTAAACAAAAAGATTCCGTCGCTACATTTCGTCCGGCGACGAATTCGTCGCTCACATTTGTGAGGGACTGGCGACGGCCATGTCCGTCGCTACATCTAGCGACGGATATTCCGTCGCTATGTTAACAATATTTCCGTCGCTAATTTCTTTCTACGACGATTTTTGGACAAAATTTGTAAGGGATTAACGACGGATACTTCCGTCGCTATTATTAGTGTCAGAATATTCCGTCGCTAATTTCCGTCGTTATATTTAGCGACGAATGTTATGGTCGCTAATTTATTTGAATTGAAGTTCATTTAGCTTGAACTTAGTGACGGAATTATCCGTCGCTAAAATTTTAAAAAAATTAAAAAAAAAAAAAAACTCCCACAATTAATATCACGTACCTACATTAAATCTATTATATTAAAAAAAAATAATCTAAACTTGACAAATGTATTAAGCAAACATAATATTAATAAAGTTCCAAAAACAACATCAACATCAAAAAACATAATATGAACTTGCCAAAATAATAGGAAACAGTGTCAAACATCAACAACATCCAAAAACATAATTGAGTTTGGCAAATATATTAAGAAAACATAATCTAATCATCTCCCAAGTCTTCGTCATTTGAATTAACAGAATCAGTAGTTGGAGGTTGTGGTGGAGAAGTGGTGGGTATGATGCCGTTGCGACGCAACTCATCCATCAAACTTGCAATCTGAGCTTGCATTTGAGTCTGCATTTGAGTTCTTTCAGCTTGTAATTTAGCCTCCATCTGAGCCTCCATCTCAACTCGCATGGTATCTAACATCTCCTTCATTGTATCTTGATGAAATTGTGAAGTAGCAGATGAACTACAACTATTGTCCTTGATAAATGAGGATGCCTTGGTTCCTAAGCCATAAATACGCTGCTTTTTTACCCCACCAACAACATCCACATACAGCTGTGACATGTTTATAACTGGTGCCTCAGTTGACCCTTCCACCTCTTGCGTTGCAGCATCATGTCGTGCTTGTATTTCTTCCTACAATTACAAATTTATACAAAATAAAAGAAGTATACAAAGACATAATAATTTGATCTATTTTACATTATACTTACAGCAATTTTCTTTGACCTTTCATCAACAAATGCACCATTCTTCTTTTTGTGCATATGCTCAAAGCACTCAAACAGATTAGGCTCCTTTTGAAGTTCATTTCGCTATTAAACAAGCAAAAACAATAAAATGATGCTTAAACGTCAGGCCTATCCCAATATATATAAAATAAATTCAAATGTTAAGTATATTACCAATTTGTGATAGTGCTCAATAGCAGATCTAGATCCTCCAGTATGTCGGGAACATCCAGTACCGGGTCCTGCCACCTCACTCATCCTATTCTTCCGTTGTTGCTCAGATTTAGCTTTAACGTCAGGCCTATCCCAATATGCCTCCCAAATGCGCCATGTATCTTCATGTATACAAGCTGGCTTCCCAGTTGAAGTTCGATTTGACTTAAATTTTGAGACCATATCTGTATACCGTATGCCTGCTTGTGCTAAAAAAGCTTTACGAACATGTCGATCAATAGATGCATCCCACTTGTAAAATTTCTGTAACATTACAAATTCATTAAATATAAGATTACAGAATAAGAAGTGATCTAATGACTACATGCCATATTGTATTAAAGAATAATCAGTCATATTTAACAAATAAGAACCCACAAGTAAGAATTCACATGGGAAAGATTTACAAATATTACTAATAATTTTTGAAAATCTGAACAAAGGACTACAAACTAAAACAAAAATTAGTGAGGCCAACTAGAGTAAGATAAGTAATATAAACAGCAGAAAGAACCACAGCAGAAATTTTCCCTTAACTCCATTCCTCTTTTAAGTGTAACACATGCAAGTAGTGAAAGAAATGCAAAGGTCAAACAAAGATTCACCTCAAACAAAGAAATGTAAAGGCAAAGTTATTGACAGAAATTTAATAACAGTCTAACTTCAAGAATTAAGCACAATTTTCAAAATCATATCGTGAATTTACCTTAAATTCCTCAAAGTATGATTCCTTGTACTCATTAGGTATATTCTTCCAAGTATACCCTTCAGGATAGATCCTTTGCATGAATATTGTTTTTATTGTAGTTGAACATTTATGAGATGGTATCAACCTGTACATATATAAGAAATGAATAAAAATAAAATAATATACACATAAATGTAAACATAATAAAACATTTCTACATTTTTACCTCCCATCCTCTACATGAACAATAGGCAAATCAGGACCAATAGATGATCCTTCAACTGATGAGGATGTGGGTGGAACAGTAGAGTCTGCTGGAGATGAAATCGGCAAGCCAGTTGGTGAACCAGTAGAAACAGGTGCTACAATAGGTGGAGATACCACAGTAGGAGGAGGTGCCACAGGAGAAGGTAGTGCAGACGAGGATGGGCTAGAACTCGAAGGTGTAACCGATATACCTTGTCCACCTCCTCTTATGTGTCTGGTTCTACTACCACCTCGTGTCATCTAAAAATAAAATATAATAAAGTTAAATAACATATAAATATAACATACTATTTACTATTTAAATGTGATAGGCTAACTATCAGTACCATTATCACTATCTCCTATTATTGAACCTCTACTTGAGTCATCTGTTTCTTCCTCTAACTCAAGTTCATCTTCATTGTCACCATGTTTGCCATCAAGTTCTATCACCCCACCATTTGGGTCATTTAAATGTGATGGGTCTTCATCTATTTGCATGAGATCATGATTGTCGGTAATTTCCTCTTGAAATGGTGGAGGTGTTAGTGATTCTTCAGAAGATATAGATGATTCAGGAACTTCTACTTCAGATCTCGCTTTAATTTTGCACACAGCCCACCAGTCAAGCTTGTCGCGACGCAAACTTGGGTATGTACAATAATAAACCTGAGCTGCTTGCATTGCTAGAACGAATGGTTCATAGCGATTGAATCTACGCTTATGATTAACTTCAACAAGTTTATACTGGGAATGAACCTTCATGCCCACAGTTGTCGGGTCAAACCACTCACACTTGAATAATATTGTCCTCTTGACTGGTAAGCCAGGATACTCAACTTGTACAACTTCTACCAATCGGCCATAGTAATCACTTTCATCTATACTATAATTTATACCTTTTATGCAAACTCCACTATTCATTGTTTCTTTAGTTCCTCCATAACCAATGGTGTGGAATTTAAATCCGGATTAGCAAACTCCATTGTTTATACCTTTTATGCAAACTCCACTATAATTTATACCTTTTATGCAAACTCCATTGTTTCTTTAGTTCCTCCTACACGCACACCCGGATTAGCAATCTAGCGACGGATCTATATATCCGTCGCTACCCTAGCGACGGACTTATAAATCCGTCGCTAGATTGCATAAAAACACAAGAGCGGAATGCGTTATATTAGCGACGGATATGAATCCGTCGCTATATTCTAAATCAAAACCGGGAATTATGTTTTCTAGCGACGGATTAATGAATCCGTCGCTACTCTAGCGACGGATTAATGAATCCGTCGCTAGTGTAGCGACGGATCCAATAATCCGTCGCTACAGTAGCGACGGATCCAATAATCCGTCGCTAGATATTACTATTCTTTGTAATGCACATTTGTATAAATAGCGACGGATACGTTTCCGTTGCTAGATAGCTACAAATATTATTTTCCGTCGCTAATCCGTCGCTATATTAGTAAAAAAATAATTATTTGCTCTCAACGATAGCGACGGATTATGGTCCGTCGCTAATCCGTAGAAAATAATATTATTTAATTAGCCCGCCAAAAATCCGTCGCTAATCCGTCGCTAAAACGTCTCAAAATTATGCGCGGCAATTTACCGCTAAAATTAGCTACGGATTTTACGACAAATATATTCCGTCGCAATATTCCGTCGCTAGGTCGTCGCTAATCCGTCGCTAACTACTGAATTTTTGAAAATACATAAATCCGTCGCAAATCCGTCGCAAAGCCGTCGTCATATTAGCAACGGAATTAATCCGTCGCAAAATCCGTCGTTATTTCCGCGTTTTTTTGTAGTGAGCATCGAGGCTATTTCTTTGATTTTTATTAATTTAGCATTTTTTTCTCTCTCATTATTATAGGACTATTTTAACCAATTAAGGAATACTAATTTAAAACTACGCATTGGGCATTGGTTTAATCGCGCAACGCGTGTAATAACTAGTATATTATATATGGATTGAAAGTCCAACTATAGTATAATATTATACATTTTAATATCTGTTCAATTTTTTAATTTTTATTTAAATTAATGATAACATAATTTGTTACGTGCATTACATGTATGGCTAAAATACTAGTACTCGAATAACAAACAATCATATTATTATGTATCAAATCTAATGGCATGTTTGGTTGGATGGAAAATCAATTCCATGGAAAAGATTTTCCAAAAAGTTGAGGAAAATGAGTAATTATGTTGTTTGGTTGGATGGAAAATGTTTTCCATGGAATTTGACTTCCCAAAAAGAAAGGAAAACAAATTCTTTGGTTGAGATAGGTATTTTATTTTCCAAAGAGATTGGGAAGAAAATATAAGCCCTTGGACTATTTTACCCTCATCAAAATTGACTAATTACACATGTATATATAGCCAAACCATTAATTACTAAGGGCATATTGGTCTTTATATTCATAATTCCTTACCATTCCAAACCCAACCAAACAATGGAATTCATATTCCCAGTAATTTCTTTTCCACCAACCAAACAGTGGAATCTATTTTCCTGGTAATTTATTTTCCACGGAATTTGAATTGCATTTCCTTCAAATATTTTCCAGCGAACCAAACGAGCTGTAATAGTTGAATACAAAAGTCCCCAATCAGACACTAATTTAGATTATTCAACTTTTTAATAAAAACTCACTAAAAACATAATATACTCCAATCGCTTTTGACAACGATGGGATGTCCAAAATTCCAGTTTGATTATTTGAGATAGGAAACAAAAGGTAGACGACAATTAATCCATACAAAGAAGGTAAGTAGCTAGACGACAATTAAATGAATTAATCCATACAAACAAAAGGCGGTAGTTAGACGACAATTATAATTAAGATAGGTATTGTAGCACGCAAGCCAAGTAACCTAATAAGACGATGATACTACAAGGCAAAACGTACATAACTTTAACAGAAATGGTTATAAAGAAGCAAGCCACAAATTAAATGCTTTTTTTTTTTTGAAACCCCACAAATTAAATGCTAGTACAATTGAAAGACGATACATTTTGCATGGTATGAACCGCACATCGCAGATATCATACTTGTATAGAAAATCCAGAAGTAGATGCGTGCCCACTCCATTCGTGCATCAATCTAACTCTGTTAGAATGCGGTATGCAGTATTGAGTTAATATCATCTCCACTAAGACTCAAACCCACCCCTTTTGTTATGAGGGTGCAATCTGGTACCACATACTAGACCACAAGATCTTGGCTATATAATGATTGGCATCCTTCATGGCACATGTCTTTTGAGCCATAGCATTCGCCAGCAAAACAACACCAACATTGTTGACCATGATCGCAAACTCTTTAACTACAAAGATCACCAACATTTATTTTCTTACTTGTTGATATCCGACCTACAACAACAACAACAACAACAAAAGTTATATATATGTTTAAGACAACTAACAATATAGATTCCAATGGAAGAGAGAAGATGAAAACGAGCCGAATGAAAGTAATATACACTTACATTCGTGAGTGCTAAACAAAGTAAAAATTGTCAGATATAAGACAATCAAATATTTTATATTCATAGCTGCCATTGTTTTTTCCGTAGTTTGTGTGTAAGTACTCAACCCTAAGAGAATTGTATTGTAGATGAAGCATTAATTTATACACTCTGTCAATCCTAAAAATTTGGTAATGTTTAATAACTAAGGAATTGAAATAATTAATGAGAATTATTTCCTTCTTAATTAGTAAACTCTGAAAATTTGGTAATCCATAATAAAGAAGGGAACTGCGACAATAATATATAGTCAAAAAAATTGGTCTCAATAATTATTAATTATTAATATGCAATATAAAGTAAGTAAAATATATTGGGCCCAAAAAGTCAATATCACATCACCGGGATTTGATCTTGTTTGGTTCCCTCAAGAAGGGATCGTTATACCGTGGACCCTGGTTCGAAACGAGCCGCGCGTATGCGGCGTATTACGTGTTTTTTTTAAAAAAAAAAATAAAATATAACTGTGTTGACACAAAATATATATACAGAACTCATCCTCCTAAACATTTGAATGCACAAACACATCACAACCTGTGTTACTAGCATGAATACACATAATGTTTGCATAGAATACACAGAATATTTGACACAAAATACATCGAACTCATCTTCCTAACATTCGAATGCACAAACACATAAAAACTTGTGTTAATAACATGAATACATAGAACGGTTGCCTAGAATATACAAAATATTGACACAAAATACACAGAACTCATACTTCTAAACATTCGAATGCACAAACACATCACAACCTGTGTTACTAACATGAATACAAAGAACGATTGCCTAGAATACACAGAATGATTGCCTAGAATATACAGAACGATTACCTAGAATACAAAAAACTCATCTCCTAACATTTTGGTAAGGGGTGCACAATGCATTGTACACCCTGGTCCACAATATAAATTTTCCTCAAGATGACCAATAACACACAGAGGTGTCAACCGAGTACAAGATACTTGGTTGAACATATGGTTTTTATTTACTACTACATGTTGAAATTTACTATCATTGGTTTTCAAGCAACATTTTCCATATATTGTATACGAGTACCCAATCATAAAAGAGTTGTAAATAAATTATT